>VNJM01001909.1:755750-1086669 GCA_008042475.1 Drosophila kanapiae | reverse complement strand
GGATACCTTGTCAGCTTTTTTTTGCTTCTTACATACGGAGACTTTCGGCATTTGAAAGGCACAGTTATTAGTTTGTGGTGTGGTATCATGAGCAGCAGAGCTAATAGTACTCGGTATGGAGCACACGCTGCCAGTAGTTGCCATTGGCATTGTATAATTGTGTTGTGTGTTCGTGAATGTAATTGTGCTTGTAGTTATAGTGCAAGTAGATGTCGCTATCAATCCACTTCTGTAGTTTTCAATGGAATTGTTTATATCTCTAACTAAGCTGGCACGTATATCTGCAGAGGTGCCAGCAATTTGTCTCATCTTTTCAATCTCTGACCGCTTTTTCGAAAGCTGGTAGAGATCAGATGAGTCTTCATCCATACTTCAGCAATTTACAATATTTGCTTCCCACAAATATGCAATTGCCTATCGACAGTCTAATAATTTCTTCTTTCCTTACTCGCAGATTGACTTGCTGATAAGGAAAAGTTCATTGCCCCTCGTTGCGGTGCGCGCAATGCGGGGCGGTAGCTTGTTCAAAACAAAACTTACAATTGTTGTTGTTTTTTGACTTCTTTCTTTTCGCCGACACCGCTAAGCAGTGTCTAAAAATAGATCTCTCGTGCTGCACTAGCACACGAGTTAGAGTTTGTTATGGATCACTAGCGAATTGTTGTTTTTTAAGAGCACACGTCTTTACACAACGGATGCTGGATGCAAACTGAACTATAAAGATATAACATAAATATAAGAGTTTTTAAGGAAATGAAATGTTCTAAAAAACAGAAGATAGTATTAAAAGAAACATAATACTAATAATATTATAATATTATCGGATTGTTAAAATAAAGCCTCTAACTCGAGCTATTTAATATTCCAAATCTATGTTTTTTTTTTATATTAGATGAAATATTTGTCTCTATGTAGCAAAATAATATGATTTTTAAATATTGATTTCACTCAAGAATATAAACAACTAATCAAAAAAGAGATAAAGAAAGATTATAGATATTATAATATCTTATATCTGTAGGTAAATCTTTAATATTACCTTAAAAAATAAAAGAAAGCATTATATTTTTCTATGTCTAAAGTTTTTCGCTCATCTCTGACGACAATGTGCTGTGTTTATTTTTTGCACTATTCATCTCTGTCTCGCCGTATATCTTTTTCGCTCTAGCCTTCAATCTCAGTCTTTTGGCTGCCGAAAAAAGTAGCCAGACATCTGTATCTGTGTGTGTGAGTGAGTATCTGAATCTGCCGTCTGGACTTTTATTGTACGGCCGACCTTGAATTTATGGAAATTGCATAAGTGGGAACAACTTTGTCATATTAAGAGAAAGATATACATACATACAGTCGCCCGAATAAAAACATGGACAGAGACCTTGGCATTGTGCTGAAGGACTCAAAATCAAAGGGAACGAGTAAATAGCTTGAGTTATGGCATGTGTTAATTTATTATTATTCAGGATATGAACAGTCACCCCGAAAACCATTCAAAATCCACTTCCTGGGCCTGATATTTATGGAATTCCTTAGCATGGCATAAGCCAAAGCTCAAATAAATTACAAACATGCGAAAAGGGGCAAGAAAACAAATAACGATCAACCTTCTTCTCGCATAATGCCCATCGGCATATCGATAGCCCTTATCAAGTATGCGGCATCACCGAAAATACAAATTATGCTTCACCCAAAAAGAAATGCAAAGGCAAATTTGTTAAATGAAATCGATTCGGAAATACCCTTACTGCAAGTCAGAAAACTAATAAAAATAACGCTAGCAGGTGTGCCACGGAATTTGCTTGTGTTCTAAAGTTAATGTAATAAATTGAGGGAAATTTACAGTAAGCTATTGGCTTGAAATAATTTTTCCTTTCCTATTTTGAAAATTTTTTGAAAAGTTAATATAATATTAATACGCTTTTTATCAGGAAATGTATAACGAAAACAAACTTTAAATATTTTTTAAAAAGCCTAGAGTCTAAATTCACAGTTTCTCTCTTTATTACAATGTATATCCTTAAATTCAGTGTATTAATATATTCATTGTTATGCTGCTAATATGTGTTTTAGCATTGTTTACCTCCAGGGAAGTGGGCGTGGCACATTTAAGCCCCCCAAAGACAGCAAAAAAAAAGATCAGACACAATCAAAGTTGGGCTTCAGTATTTAAGTTCGATCAAATTGCAGTCATTTTTGGTTTTTGGATAAACTTGGCCGCTTTTATTAGTTTGCAAAATTACTGAAATTAGTAAAAGGGCATCCGTTTTCACAAAAAGGTAAAAGTGGTTTCTTTTTTCACTTTCAAAATGATTTTCTGATCACTGAAAACAATGTGTTGAGACTTTTCTTAATTAAAAAGAAATAAGATATAAGAAAAAGGTAGATTACCAAATATTTTTTAGGGAAAGATATAATTTCTAGTTTATTTTGAAAAGAAATAAGTTACAACCTTATATTTCAGAATGATTAAAACTTAAACACTTTTCCCTGGTTATTCACATCATCTAAAAAGCTAAAATTTAAGTAATTCGTTTGAAACTAAAAGTTTTACCGCAAAATTCTCTTTAAAATTGATGAAGCGCATTAGGATGACCCCCGAAGGATTGTCTTGTATTCAGACAGAGTTGCGCCAGATGCGGGGAACCATCGATGCGCAGCAGAGGCAGCCTCGGAGACAAGTGCACCGCCAGCAGCAGAAGCAGCAGCCAGTGGAAACCTCGCAGTTCTCCAGCCAAAGGAGCAGCAGCACCACCATCAGGCATAGGACCCATCGCAACCAAGGGATGGTGCCACAAAATAATCAACGGAAAGAGGGAAAGACCAAAATACAGAACCTCGCCGACATAATCCTGCAGCAGGCTCATCGCATCGAGAAACAGCAGCGGGAGCTGCAATGCCTCAAACTCCACTATGAACGCCAGGTGTCCACCATCAAGAGCAATGCCGAGATGCTAGAGCAGCAGCTGGAGAGGCTGCAGGGCAGTGTCAACCAGACCAAGGCCCAGAAGTTGGGAAAAAACTATCATGAGATCTTCAGCGCATTGGAGAAGCTGCAGAAACATGGACTCGATCCCTCCCAGACGCAGTCCATAACCAACCATTTGCTGACCCAGTTGCTTCCCTCCAAACCCTATCAGAAGAAATAGGAAAAGAATAATTAGGTACCGTCGTGTATGTTCATTATCCTTTTCTTAGTTTTTCTGTTAAGGTGCGAAGGTAAAAGCGCTTGAGGTGATCCAATAATCAACCAAATTATCTTTAAAAATAAATAAATTGTGGTCGTAGTTCCCCCTGGGAATCCCTTTAAAATACATGTTGATCAGTTAGATAGATCTCTGCTTGTGCTAGTTGACTTTTTTTATTAAAATTTATTGCCTAAATCCAAGCGGAGTATTTTAACAAAATTCAAAAATATCTGTAACAAAAATCAACCTCAGAAAATGCCCTACCTCAATAGAGCCAAGGCACGGCTGGAGCACGAGGTGACCATCCTGCGCCGCGAAGTAAGCGATCTGCGCGCCAAGCACGAGCAAGGTCGCCGAGAGAAGGTGGATCAGGCGGTGCTGCAGGCGCGTCTCGAGCAGGAAATCCATAGCCTGCAGACCGACCTGGAGGAAATGCGGATCCAGCGCCAGTTGCGCGAGTGCGGCGGTGATGAGCAGTCCACCAAAATGAACCAGCATCTGAAGAAGCTGGACGAGCATGTGGTGAAGCAGGAGCGATACATCACCTTCCTCGAGAAGCAGATAGATCGCACCCGTATCAAGTACCAGCAGCGGATGATCGATGTCCACAAGGGCGCCGATCAGTTGGAGGGAAAGCTTATGCATGTTCGCGACGAAATGCAAGGCATCAAGGAGCAGGCCGGCGAAGTGGATCAGCTGAAGAAACGCCTGGCCTGCCTCGACGCCAAGGTGGTGCGACGGAACAAAGTCATCGCCCAGTTCGAGGCCCAGCACAAGGAATATATGAAAGTTATTGGTGAACTCCAGAAGCAGGTCGGTAGGCAGTCAGGTGGCGATGGCGACGTCGTGGCCAAGGAGGCCAATATTTGCAGCACCTCCGGTACCGATTTGAACATCGGGGATATTGTTACTGAGAATGTCACCAGTGTGATGCCTCCCTCAGCTTATGATCCTCCCAAACCGAACGTTTCTAACTTTGCCTGCCTGACGACGGCGCTCAAAATTAAACTGGACGCTCAATGATATTGTACGCCTTTTCAAATTGTAACCGTAGATGGCCTTTGTAAGTGATTATTGTAAATTTTAAACACAGGGTACTAAAATTTCTCGTATGGGAATGTAAAGTAAACCTAAGTTTCTTATATAAATCGGTTGTCGTCAATGGGAAGCGGAACTTCAGTCAGCAGTTCCATGGTCGGGGGAGTTCTTGGAATTCGCCGCTTAACAAGTTCATTGACAAGCGTTTTCGGGGACTGGGGCGCTGTCTTCCCATTCAGCATTAAAGAGTTTCCATGGGGTTAATGATCTGGCGCTCAGAATTGTGCATTTTATAAAGGGGTTGGGGTTTATTTTGGTTTTCTGTTTAACTACGTATTTAGTTTTGAGACTTTCGAGTTCTTTACATTTTTATAAATGCAAATAAAATGCAAAGAGAATATGAACTTTACATACAAGATATTTAAATATATGTTTTAGCATTTTTTTCGGGCCTCGCTTGATTTTAGAGCAAGATAAGTTTCTTTAAAGTCAACATAATGTTGCATTGTGGCTTTTGCTCCTAGTAATATTGATTTTCGGCTTTAAGCGTATTTAGAGTGTAATGTATGGAAATTAAACAAACTAGGGATAGTTTTTTACGTTGCAAGTAACATATTTCTTACTAACCTGCACAAAATTACACAAAAACCGAAGAACTAAGAACTAACTGAAGTTATTTGAATGATCCAATGGGCCTAGAAGTCTGCTTAAAAGCTAATGGAACAGTTTAACTTAAACAAAATACATAAAAGTACTGACTAATCGTGAAACTCTGACCACCTTTGACTACTTAAGTTAGTGATGATTGTGCAATGGAAGGGCTATCTTTTGGTCACTCGAAATGCACACTGTAGCTCTTGGCTAGCCCTGTAGGCCAGTCACGTTTTGCTGGGCGTTCGTTCTAATGCAATATTTCTCCATAAGAGCACGTACCGTCCGTATTGCATAAATATATAGCAAATGAGTCAATGCACCCGCAGGGACCCGCAGAAATAGTGCGTTGCCTATTGAATTCTAATGCTGCACCAGGAAGTGCGTGCAGACAGCGCCAGCGGTCAATTGAAATCGTTTGTGGATAGCAAATTGAGATTGATTGGATATATCGGCGGCAATTGGGCCAAAAGTTCAGCCAGTTAGCTCTAGCTCGTCTTCAGCGGCTTATTTCGAGTATCTGTGAATGCCAATCTTATCTGAAGAACAAACAGTGCTCCAGCGTGATTCACTCTTTCTTCTAATGATGAAATTAAACATTTCTGGGATCGATTTTTAGCAGGTTCCATGGCTAACCAGTTCCGCCGGCCTTCACACATACGTTTCTAGTGCGTTTTCGGGCCTCACGCCCGAACACACACTTTTTCACGCGCTGCCAGAACGAACGAACGACCCTGAACCGAGTAAGTACCCAAAATATTACGTGACGTCACGGCCAGCCAACTGCGGGGGTGAGACTACACACTCCACGCTCCAAATTTAGAACTGAAACAGAGCCGGATTTCGCTTGAAGTTATTATTATTATTAGTCCTTAACTAAACGTCGTACATTACATTATTACATAAATTAAGTACTAACTCGAGGGGCCAGCTCTCTAGCGTTAAATCCATGCGTTTACGTGCTAGAGAAGCTGCGAAAATTGTTTTTCAGCAGCAGGACGACGAAGAAAATGCCCACGGCAATTGACAGGAGCTGCACGTTGATCACCTTCGAGTCGACCAGGGCCTGCAGCATGTTGTAGATGCTCTCGCTGCGCACTTCGTTGCCACAGCAGTCCATGAAATGGTGAAAATTGTTTAATTTATATGCGATTTTTGTAAACGCAATTTGTTTTGTTTGCGAACAGCTGAGAAATAGGTGTGGCTGTCGTCTTTTTAACGTTTAATACCCTAACGCCTTGAAGAAGTGTTCGATTAAAGAAAAACATTTACTCTGGTCACACTAGGCCTGGCCGAGAGATGAAATTATTCAAATTTTTCTCGGTTTTCTATCAATATTAAATTGTACAAAATTAATTCGACTTTGTCCAGTCTATATAGGATTATCGCTTGCTTTTCCCTTTCGATAATTTTAGAAATCAATGAGAAAAGACCCCAATTGGAATTCAATGTTCCCTTAGTGGGCAACGCGGCGGAACCAGTTGGCAACACAACGCAAACACCTGACTGCCAAGAATATCAAATTTAAAATTAACAAATCCACTTAAATACAACATTATAAAGCATTTTCTGTTTAATATTTTATATTCTAAATGGTCCTCCGCACAATCATAATTCCATTCAATTTCGCTGCCTCGCAACAGAAACACACAACTCGCTTGAACTGTGGGTCTAGTTTTATTAATTATTTTAACATAACTATTTGCTATTTGGGGCGATTATTCGTCGTTCTCATAGTCAGCGGGGTTCTTGCGCGCCAAAGCATGGTGCTTGCGCTCGGTCAGATCGTAGATCAGGTATCCCAGGATGAAGGCTGCAATGGAAACCAGATTGTTATTGCAATGTCAACTCAAGGGATTCACAGGGGATACTCACGGGGCGCCACAATGAAGATGTTGGAGCGGAAGCGACGGATCATGTTGGGCACACCGTTGCTGATGGCTCCGGCAAAGGCGCGCTGCTCGAAGGGCGACAGCTTGTAGGTGACGATGCCGTGCACCTTGGCCAGGTTGCCGAAGTGGGCGCCATTCAGGATCGAGGACAGACGCATGGTTCAAGCTGCAAAGGGGAATAAGTATTGGGATTAGCAGCTGCAGAGGAAGTGGACCAGGATCTGGATGAACACGCAGATCGTTATTATAAACATTGTTATGGCACTGCTATGCTCGGCCTGCTTGGTTATGTAATTTTTGCACTGCTCCGCGTTTGCTGACGGCCAAGAACGTCTGGCAATGGTCGCGATCGCTGCACTTTTGGCAGCCCATAATTGTGCATATTTTTAGAGCTCAGCACCTGTTATTGCGGGGAATTATGATGCCAAATTTTACCTTGGAATTCTACTTTTTTCCCGTAGCAAAAATTCTCGTCTCCCTCGGTAGAGCTGGGATAAAATCGATGTTAACACCGATACTATCGATTCTTTTGGTTTCCGTTGTTAATCGATGGTATCGTAAACATATTTTCACCACTACGAATAAGGTTGTTGTCTCGACTATACCAGCATAACCGTTGGCTTATCGTGTACTTAAACCCATGCGAAAAACTTTATCGTGGGTTCAAACCCAGCTATTCACTTAAATTCTCGAACTATAAGTTCAACTTATTAAAACCGAATAAAAGAATATACAAATAAATACAATAGAAATAGAATAGACTAGAAATAAAATCACTTGATTGATAACAATAATGATGCGAAAGATATTTTACTTACATTTCCCAGTAAAATATATTGGAGCCTCAAGAAAATGAATACGAATTTCGGAGTATTGGAGTATATTCTTCCAAATAAAACGAACAAAAGTTTGTAAGTCAGTGAGTTTTTAAATTTAAAATGTTTGCCTACTCTGTTATTATTTATTCCTTATTTTTTTTTAAGCCGTTCACTTGTATATTATGTCCAAATTGAATTTATTTTAAATATTAAACTCCTGAAATTCTCAAACGAAATTGTAAATAAACCTTTGGCTTTAGTTAATTGTTTTTGTTTCATACTTTATTAAATGATCAATATTTTGTACAGCTATGAGATGATGCATCTTACGATTTAATAAATATTTGCGTATAAAAAGGACTACACAAATGGACAAGATTTCACAATAATGGCAACGACAACTCATCGTTTTCGGTTTACAATACGTAGACAAATGTCCAATACAAGACGTTAAAGGCCAAAAACATGGCGGGAAATAGTAATCGCGACCGCCGATCGATCCACATGGCGATCTCCTGCGGCGTCATTGTGGTGAAAGTGGGCGGCGTATCCTTTTTATCCTTGTCCATGTCCACGATATGATCGTTGCTCGTCGTCCGCTCACTGCAAATGGACACTGTGTCGGCGCACTCGGTCTTGATAATGGGCAAATTGGGCTACGAAATGGTATATCATATATATCATATATATCACGAATTTGTATATCATAAAAAGTTAATTTTCACACTTACATGCACAGTAAGGTAATTGTTAAAGCCCTGATTCACATTGCCATTGCCATTCCGTACACTCTCCGTGCTGGACACTATGTTGTCCAGGCTTGAGCAGGATCTGGCCCGGGAATCGTTGCTCAAACTGCCGCCGATTTGTCGGCGTGACGGTCGCGGTGTCAGCGTCGACTTGATGATGTACTTGCTGTTGACCTTCTTCAGCTCGATGTTCTCCTTGCGACGCCAAATTGTGTTCACAAAGGCGAACTCCACCAGGCTGCCGAAGATGAAGAAGGTGCAGCCCAGGAACCAGACCTCCGACACCTTGATGTAGCTCACCTTCGGCAACGTCTTGCTCTGCGACGAGGACAGAGTGATGAACGACAACATGGTGCTAGTTCCTAAGTAAGATAATATTTAAAAATTAAAAATGAACTTAAATGAATCTCCCAAGTAAGCTTACCCAGCATAATGCGCGGCGGCGAGGCATCCGCTTGCAGCCAGAAGGACACCCACGATATGGCCACGATCATCATGGAGGGTACATAGTAGTCCAGCAGATAGAAGCCGATCTCACGCTTCAGATTCACCGTGAAGCTCAAGGAACTGTAGTTGCCCACTAAGGGTATATCGAAGGGTTATAAGATATCCTTACAGGAATTCAAGAGGCACATACCGAAGGCGCCATGGCGCAGGTTTAAGCTATCCGCCTTGACCACGGTTGTGTTGTGCCAGTACTGGGCCATGTTGTACTCGGTGAGCCGCATTTCCGGATCGAAGGAGATGGGCGAATGATCCTCCCACTCCAGCACCAAATCGGAGGTGTTGTACATCCCTAGCAGCGATAAATAAATATTAATTCATATTTTTCGCACTCTATAATCCCCCGAAGATGGACTTACAGCTCTCGAGGACCGTGGAGCAGAACTGCTGATCGAAGGGGAACTTCTTGAAGTTCATCCAACAGTACAGAGTGGCCTCCATTCGGGTGGAGATGATCACCTTGCCGTCGGGGGCCAGTGAGGTGAGGACATCCTTCTCATCGGTGCCCAGGATGCTCGAATCGCGTTCGTTTGAAAAGAAGATGTGCGGCAGCCACAGACGTTCGCTCAGATGCTTCTGGCCCAAAATGGGGTCGGTCCGGTGGGTTTGGATGTGCTGGTAGTCCAGACGCTTGTCCTGGAAGCGCAACTGGAGGAGGGCGTGCATCTTGAACTGCAGCAGATCGGAGTTGAGATTCTGCAGGAAGTAAACGTAGATCCTGGTCTTTACCACAGTGGGTAGGCGTGCCGTTGTCACATTGTCGTACTCTGGGGAAAGAAAGCAATCAGAAAATATAAGAAAATGTATTAAAACTGATGTCTTATTCAGCCAAATTGTTGAAAACTTCTTTATATTTATTAAAAAAAATGATACAATATTAATATTAATAAATAAATATTAATTTATCGTACATATATCGGCAAAGTTAAGTAATTTACTGTAATCCCTAAGACTCACCTATTGGCCGTTCAAGGCGATCGTAGCGGCAAACATGGGTTAATCGCTGAATGAGCTGCGTCTGCTGCAGGTACTCAGCATTGGACAACGATGGGCAGTCCTCCTCCTCCTCTGTGGTGGTTGTGGCACTGGAAATAATATTATTTATTTATTTATTTTATGTTTATTCCTATTATACTTTAAATTAGTTATGATAAGTTATTGCGATTCTAACTAAAAAGAGAAAAACCGCATGGCATGATTCAAATTAAATTTTATCTCTATTTTATACTTATTAATTTAAATATTTTCTGGGAATTTCTTGAAAATAAAACTATTTAATGTGTTTTTTTTTTTGAAACCATTAATAGTAGTACTTCCAACGCCCTATGGGTATTTGTTTTCTACAGGTATGAATGTGAGCACCTGAGCAGCTGTGCAAGCTAATTTGCAGCTACCTCAAGTCGTCGAACAAATGGCAAAATAATATATAAATAATAGGGAAATAGTATGTGTCTTCTCTTCTGTTGCTGGCTTATTATTTAACTTGCATTATACTTTGTTATTGTCAGCTTATTTGTTTATATTTATTTTGTTGCTTGCGCAATGCCAACATAACTTGAGTATTTAATTCAATGAATACAGTTGACCCGCTCTCGCATAACAGGAAACTAATTATAATCCTATTGATATAGCAGGCCGATCTTGAACTTATTCGATAAGATTTTCAGCAGAGCTTCGACCCTTTTCGTGCACTTCAAAGACCCAAATGCCGACTGTAAATAATTTTTACTGCGCATTCGGGAAAATCTTAATTAAAATTCTAATCTCAGGTCGCCTTAGGATTTATTTCCGCCAACATCGTTCGCGATTTATCAGTGGCTTTGGGGGAATTCCACTGGTAACTGGTACATAACTATTTCCATAGATACCGTAGAAATTTTCCCAGGGACAGGAAACAAAGTTACAACAAATTTTGGTCATGCGTAACCCGTTTTCTCTTATCAGTACTCCCCATGTAAACATTTTCTCTTGAACATCGTAAGACTTCATTTTCATTATCAGACAGCATACTTCAAGTGCCTTTATCAAAGGCATCTATCTGTCTTTGTGAATTCTCAAATGAGTGTTTTCTATGCTGTTCTACTATATCTTTTTCATCGTATTTGGAAAGTTACTTGTCGCTCTTGTTCCCAAAGAAATAAAAGCAAAAACCTTTAAGCTAAATATAGACAGATTTTTGCAAAAACGAAGTCGTTTTTTTATCAGAGAAAGACAGCTACAACATGGACACATCAATTTGAATGAGTTATCAGAAATTTTCGTGTCTGCTGGGGTTTTCCCATCGAAATTTGGCTCACACTTACCCAAAAGAGGCGCGAAGGTAGCTGCTGAAGATCAGCATAATCCACAGAGTTTGAATTAGGTTTAGGCCTAGATGATCCATATTTTATGTTATTTTATATTTAAAGAGTTGTTTTTGCAACTGATTTCTATCGTGGTCGCTGGCTAAATGATTCAATTCCGTTGACTTGTCAAATTATATGCTCACACGATCTCCTCGCACTCGCACTCACATTCACTTCGCACATTCACTTGGCAATTAATGCAAATCCACCTCGCCCGTTGATTTTTATTCGATTTGTGGTTATACGAATTTCCCTAGCAACTTTTGTGGAGGACGAGCGAGTGTGCCTGCCTTTTGCTCCGTTCTCCGGTCGTCGGCGGTTTGAGATCGCGCCGAGTTTGCGCCCCCCAGAAATACCCCCAAGATTCCAGTCCAAGTCCGCTCCACTGCCGAACAGCACTGATTCGTGGGAGGCCTACAACGATCTAGCCCTCGGCTCTGTCTCCGATCTCAGCGTTGGTTACTTCGTATTTCTTTTTTTTTTCGGGTTCCGATAAGACCAGGTAATATTTTGGTTACTGCTCTCAGCCCCAAAGGCAAACTCCACACCGCGCACTCCCACTGGACGACGGGAACAGTTGCAACTGCTGGCGGCTGGTCAAGAGCTGGAAGGCAATAGCGCAGGGTCGATTGGGGATCGCCTCACTTATAAGCGTTCTATAGACCATATACTAGATATGTGATCACCCGCGTGCGTTTCCCACTGCGAAAAATGAATGCCACACAAGGCTAGCAGATACATTAGATATTCTTATCATAATTTTGGGATTTTCTTTGTTTTTAATAGCAATTAATTTCGCTTTGGCGATTAATTGTTCTTTAAATAATATAAAATAAACTATTTTAAAGACACTAAAAGTTATTAATCTCATGGTCGAACATATACTTTATTAAGAAACCTATAAATACATCGTTGTTTGATTTTAAATCGAACTTTATCTTCCAGCTCTGATTTCTAGTATCATTAGTGTAATCAACCTTAATAGGATAACATTTTCAATATTTATTTTTGCTAAATTATTTTGTAGTTAAAGTTCATTCTACTTTTTTCGCTGTGCAAAATCGGAAGCATCGCTGTTGCGTCTGTTGGCAAACCGGTATCGCCATTTCGAAGTGGAAAATGCACCGAATCCGAATAAATAATCGTAACATTTGTAACGTTTATGAAGGCATTACATTTTTTCTGTCTTATGTACAGACACATTGGCATTAGCATACCGCGGAGCTGCGAGCAGTGATCAGTGATCAGCCAGCGGTCTCCATGGAGCATATGACTGCCTGTTTGCCCAAGTGTCTAATGGAAGCAGCACCCACACCTGCACCTGCACCCGCACCAGCACACCTCTAATTAAGTTTGTAATGCAATGTTTGCGCACGCTCTCACCTTGTTTGGTTGTCGCTCCACACCATCCGCGGATGATCGACTCCCAGTGGGTTCCGCTTCCAATCCCAGTTCATCAAACCCCGATCGATTGTCCCCAAACAATAGCGAAACAAACTATTTAATTCTTATCAGACGAACAGCGATCCTCCTGGTTGAACGATCGGGCCAAGGGATTATGCTCAGAGGTCGGTACAGCTCCCCGCCACTCCCAGATATTAAGGCCCAAATAATAACGTTAATAATAATGAGCTGACGAAGGCGACGGCGAAGCACAAGCCGCGACGTGACACAGAATTAAGAGTGTGACAATAATTGAATATATGACAAATGGCCAATAGCGGAATGAGTTAATATCGCTTTGTCAAACACATTAGTTGGCCCAGGCGGACGGCCAGTAGTCTGAAACTTGAGTGGACCCGCGATTGTGGCTTGTTATGTTTGAATGATTTATTCCAGAGATCTACGACACACTTTTGAGTGGAATGCACGAGTGAGATATGCAAATATCACTTCAATTCGATTCGCTCCTTGAGTGGATGCTGTAAAAGTTGTACTCACAGCGTGAAAAATGATTTAATTTGTCAGCGATGCTGTAAGAGCTACTAAAACTCGTTATGAGCACAATAATATTTATGTAGTGACATTTAAACATTTAACTCGGTTCTGAGTGAATACTTTTGCTTAAAGGCACTGGGAAAAAATATTAAAATAAAGATATTTGAAACAAGATTTTGAAGTTTAAGTAGGGTATGATAATAAGTGGAGCTAAAGTCGATTTTCTATCGGTTTCCCATCTTTGCTAGCTCGAAAGCAACCCTGTTGCAATGAATACCACCCAAACATATTTAAACGTCTGTTAACTTATAAAGGATGCAGTTTAAAGTAATCCTATTTATATAATTTAAATAAAACACATTGAATTTAAGTTTATCATAAAAGTTATCTTATTTTAAAGCTGCACATAGCATTTAGCGTGTTCTACCTGCGTCAATCCCTCGCCTTTTCCTCTAAATTTTCTCAATTTCTCACCTCTTATCGGATGGGGGTTATTTTGGGAACTTTAATTAAATGAAATGCTCTCCGTGGCTGAGCAAATTTGATCTGTGAATATTTATCAAGAAAAAAGAAGGCTTATTTAATTATTTCTTCGCATTGCCAAGGCAAACAACAAGCACTTGTGGTTCTATTATTCAGGCGAACAGCCAGGAGCAGCAGCGGATCGCTTATCTCGGCCGCCTGAGTGTGTTTACCGGAGTCATTGCCATGGCCCCCGCTCCGATCTTCGCCGGATCCGGCGTAGGTGTTGCTTACCCGCGAGCCGTTTAGAGGTTATATTGTCTTATTTGCTCCGATTTTTATGGGTCGCCGCCAGCGGGCAATGTGATTTCGTGTTTGCCCACAAATATTGGCCATCCATATACGTAATCTTTGAGGTCCTGGTTAGCACGTGAAAGGCTCGTTACGAATGTCTTCCGATCTTTGGGATTTATCTCACCTGCAGATGATGCAGATGAGTCACCATCATAACCAGAGTCAATGTGGGAGCTGAGGTGGTAAGTTCTTTATCTCTGGACGACATCTGGCAGGCAGTAGACAGTTGCTTGTGTTTGGATCGTCACAGCCCACCGAAAACAAGCGAAAAGGTTTAATTAATTAAAACAAAACAAAAGAAAGAAAAAAAAACATGGCGCTGGGCTATGCAAATAGAAGTGAGCAAATATCGCAGATAGAACTGCAAATAATCGAAATTAAAAACGTGTAGTATTATTACTGCGCTAGATAATCGCTTGGACTCTCTCGGCTCGAGGAGTCTCAAGTGGCTGTCGTCTAAATTTAAATCGATGACAGACGAACGAACTGGGATGGCCCCTGGGTCTATCTTTTCGGTCTTTGGCGCTGCTTTTGGCCGCTTTTTAATAATATTTGGGCAGGCCAGCAATGGTGGCACTAAATTCTTATCAGTTTTCTGAGGAGGCGTACGTTCGCCTTCAGTGACGTCTTTCGGCTTCTCGTATTTGCTGCCCGTTGAGCGTCCTAATATAATGTTTAAATTTGCTTTTGCCACCGGGGCGTATGCGTAACCTGCAGTTAGCTTTGGTTTTATAAGGGGAAATCGTAGCGGAAGCTGCTGTAAAATGTCAGTTAGCTGAGTCAGTAGACGACGCTGGCAGAGATCGCCGGCTTTATCACCAATCTGATGGACGTGTTCAACAAGAGTCTGCCATCTTACCTATAGTAATTGCCAATCTTGAACATCGCATTGTTTACGGCAATAATTTCATGTTATCAGCGAAGAATAAACGAAGACGATGCCCCTCCTCGCTTGCCACACACTTTGTATCGAAAGCTACGGATGGTATTTCAATATAGATATTTGATATAGAAAGGAAATAAATGAAAATTCGAATTCCTGATTAGAAAGATAATGTATTTATTGGATAAACAAGAAATTATATTAGTAAAAGTGACCAAAGTAAGTGCATCTGGTAAATATTAATTAATAATTAATTTGATATCCGCTTATGATCTCTTCCTTGATCATCTTCTGCAGTTTGTTTTCTTCAAAAACAAATATAAGAAGCTTTCCATTCACGTGCTACAAACACCTCCATCATCGTGACAGACTGCTTCGCTTTGTTTTGCCAGACAAAATACAAGATCTGAGCTGAAACAAAAACTCGGAGTCGTAGTGTGATAATAAATCAGTTTCCCCCTTTTTTTCGGACTCATTTGGGGATGTTCTATGACGGGTGACTTACGTGGACAAGAAAAGATCTAAATAAATTAAGTCAGTCTGCTTGCCAAGCTAAAAAAAGCAAGCTCTCTCGAATATTTAAACATATAGAAACCCCTGGAATAAGCAGACAAGAAAGATATGACTCAAACTAAATTTCGGTTTATAATGAAAGAATATTAAGGTGAGAAATAAAATGGGAAATTGGCTGACATAAAAATTATTTATATTTTGGGTATTTTTTTTAATTTTAAAAAGTGATTACTGGTTCTTAACTAAACGATTTTTATGTCTGTTAATATATAGATAGATAATACCCCAAATTAGATCATCCACATATGATTTATGGGGTGTTAGAAATTGATATGTATAATTTCAATCTGTAAGTATTTTCCCTAGTGCACACCAATTGATATATCGACGTTAACCACACACACTTTTTTTTATTTTGCTTACAAACTGGAAGTTCCAGTTCGATGCGTCTCAATATGCCGAGCACTAAAGATCTTAAGTCACGGATCAGGGAAATACTTATTACAAATGCATTATTCAACAAGTTATCTATGAGCTAAAGAAGCCTCCTGGGTTTATTCAACCAGGCTTCACTCCTGGTTAGTCAATGAAGTCCTTAGACACGACCTTGATCTGCTAGATAGTACTTTGTAACTGGAATCAGCTGCTTCTCAGCCTTCCGGATGTACTGCTTGATCTTCCACTCCGTGCCGCCACAAATATAGACGTATTAATACGTTTCCTCTTAGTATTTTCATGAAATTGTTTAAAAAAGGCTGAAATAGTTTACTTTCCGGTTTCCATATTTAAATTACTTGATTTTATTGCGGCTAGGGCTGACAGAAATAATCGAGTATGCACTGAGAAATCGAATACTTATAGATAGCTCTTCCGCTCTCTTATCGATCGTGAGCAAAGCTTTTTTATTATCGACTTTGGACGATAGGAAGCCAGGGCTGGCACTTTTGGCGCTCTTTTCACATTTAAACGAAAGTATGATTTTTACACATTTTCGTTGGAAATTCGTTAATGTATCCCCTATAAACAAACTCCTGGTTACCTAATTTTCGAGTGCATTCAGCTATGGTCGTCGGATTATGGATTTTGGTTTAGTTCCTTTGGCGGGCACATAGATACAGATACAGTGGATTGCAAAGGGAAATAAGAGCGGGGGGACTGCTCCACTTCAGCTGTTTTTCCTTCCGTATTTGCGGATTTTTTTGTAATTTTTTTTCAGGTTGTTATTCGGCATATAGTCCCTCTTGTGGTACAGATATACTTGTACATACAGCTATATATTATGGGAATGGTATCTGTGTGCCTTTCGAGTGTGTTGTTGTTCTCGTGGATTCAGGCATGTAGGCGGCGGCCTGTTTTATTAGTTTGTTTATTCAGGCTCTACATTTACTGTTTTGGCGGTGGCTTTCGGGCGACAGTTGCCTGTTCCTATTCAACCTTGGCCGCGCCCCGTGATTTCTCTTATTAGTTTTGGGTATTTAAAGCTTTTTTTTGGGGGAAGTTGCCGATTAACTTTAAAGGCAGTTGTATGTTTTATACTTTACCTTTCGTTCAATGGATTTAAGAATCTTAAAAAACCTTTACTTGTATTAATTTTGAAGGTCCTACAGTTAGTATATAATCATTGAAGAAATTATATAGGTACATTTCCATTGGACCTGCATAATTTCCCTTCTAAAGATCATTTTGAAGTGTCCTTCTTCGAGCAACAGCTTTTCCTCGCAGCCATCGCAATTTCCTTTGTGGTTGCTCGCCACCTGAAGAGGTTTTTCCCTCCACCGATTTTTCCCAAAATGGTTAGCGGGGGGCAGCGTCCTCAACCTTTCAGGCATTCACCTTGGCCGTCGTGTGCAATTAAAGGGAAAAGTCGTTTGCATTAAAAACCCATTTTGTGGATTTGCATGGCGGTTGCTCCATGACGTCGTTGTTGTTGTAATTGTTGCTATTTTTGCCATGGTTATTGTTGTTGTTTGTGTGGCTGGTTTTTGCAATTGTTGTTGGCCTTAGAAACAGTTTTGATTTGCGTACGGCATCCAACGCCCGCCACTACTAACACACGCACATAATTGCCTGCCATCGTAATGGATTCACGTCCTGGCGGTGGTTGGTATAGTTGTTGCTGCTATCCTTGTCTCGTTGATGTTGATGTTTTTGTTATTGTTGCCTTAATGTTGTTGCTGTGGAATATGCAAAAGTTGAGCAACAGCCGCAGGCGAGAGAGAAACCAAGGCGAAGAGACAGACACTAGAGAGGACATGTTCTTATAAAGATCTCTTGTAATTTCTATAAATAAAAATAAAATTAATTATTTTATCAAGTAAAAATTCGATTTTCTTGAAAACTGTTAGAGTTTTACAGTAATTTCAACTGAATCTATAGAAATATTTATGTTTAATAATACAATTTTTGAAATACAGCATTTTTCCTACACATGGTCATGTTTTTATTATAATTTAATACTATTTTGCCAAATAGTTTTTTAACCATTTAATATTCTTTAACCTTTAAAGAGTAGTCTCAAATTCTATGTTAAATTTTCTTTGAGTGCACACCAATACCTAAGCAATTAAAGACCACAGAGTGCATGAGAGAGAGCGGGGTTATTGGAGGATTTTCGTCGCCTGGCAAATTGCCCGCTGGCAAGGACCCGACGCATGGGGCAGAGTTCAATCGAAGACAGTGCAACAATTCGAGTTTAATTGATGCCAGTCGTCATCGCAGAGCGTGCGTGCGTCGGCATTCATGAGCTGTGCTCAAAAGAAGAAAGCCTCCTTTTTGCTGCCTGGCGAATGGACAATGACTGAGCCGTTGATTGGCAGTGGATGCCAGGTGCCAAGTGTTCCACGTCGCCTTGATGCCCGTTATTAGTCCCAGTCTGTGGGCATTGAACTTTTTCCCAGGCGATGAAGGAGAGTCCTTGGGAAAGTCTGGTATTTATAATATTAACAGAGGGAATATTAATATTACGCATACGACACGTGTGCTAGAGGAAACTTGCACCGACTTTATTTCTTAAGCTTTGAGTTTTCAGTTTTTGGGCGATTACTTTAATTATTAATTACTTTAGCTTTCCGGCAATAATTATCTCCTTAACAACCTTTTGTCGTGGAAATGCAAGCTGCAGCTTCCTGTGACTTCCAATTTGAGGCTTTTTCAACGTTTGAACAAAGCTGGTGGCCTGCTGTGATTGCTGTTGTTGCACTCGGGGCATTGTTTACTTTGACGGTCCGTCCATCCCGCTGTGCTGACTGTTAACCCGAGCGCTATTTACTGACGCTGCGGTGGCTGCCCGTTGCCATTGCTTTGGCTGCTGCCACAGCTGTTGCTGCTGCAACTGCAACTGCTGCCACGGACATCCTTGTTGGCCATTAATTTTGCAGGCTTTTGCGTGGCGAAAATGGAAAATGTCCAAGCTGACTGTCCGCGCCGTCCCGCGTTTGCCACCGCTTCTGGATAGATAGACAGCGCTCGATAGTGTTCAACCTTTGGCCTTTCCTTTGTCTCTGCGTCAGCCTTTTGCAATCATTTCACTTTCACTTTTCAATGTTGTGCACTGTGCGAAAATTATGAATTTACCAAAAAAAAAAAGCTAGCTTGTCTTAAGTTATTATTTTTGAAGATTGAAACTTAATATTAAATGAGAAAAAAAGGTTAGAACCGAGAAATAAAATCTACTTTCTATAAATAAGAATTATTATTTAATTATTAACTTATTTCTCTATTTAAAATATTAAAAATTTCATTGGTTTTCCATGATTTTCCTTTGAAATTCCCCTTTAATTTTTCGCTTAGTACATTTCTGCTCTTGTGCTCATTATCGCAATTGTTGCTGCTGTCGCTGTGCGGTGGCTGTTGTTGTTATTTACTTTTTAATAATTACAGCGCTCTCTGCTGCAATTGTCCCTGACCACACGCTGA
The DNA here is from genome assembly GCA_008042475.1 of Drosophila kanapiae. NCBI lineage: Eukaryota > Metazoa > Arthropoda > Insecta > Diptera > Drosophilidae > Drosophila > Drosophila kanapiae. The sequence goes on along the minus strand of VNJM01001909.1, from coordinate 1,067,425 downwards.
ATGGGTCCGATAGAGAAAGGGCGTCAGGGACAGTGCAGCAAAGGGCCAGGGACAGGGACTCCAGCGGGACAGTTGGCCGGACGGACGCGTTGATAAATTGCTGGCACAACGGAGAGACAAAGAGTAGCAGCTTACGGACGACACCCACACGGAGACGGACACCTCGCTTATTAGGTACAATCGGTGTCGAAATAATAACCATAATTCTTGAATAATAGGGAAATTAATGGTGATAGGTAAAGAGATACAGAGACCACTAAAGAATAACCTTACAAAGTCATAAATTTATTCAAATACAATTATTATTGCTTAATAACAACTCATTATTAAAGAACTATGCTGAAACCCTTCAATATATATAAAAAATTCATTTCTAAACTAAAAGTATTACTAAATGGGATTTTTTTCCAACTGAAACGAGAGAAAAAAATGGCCACAAATGCTTTTAGGATCTCTGCGATGAAATCCACTGTCTTAAGACCATCTCCATTTCCTGGGGCTTCTTTTCCGTGGCGAAGGACGAACAATTTAATCAGTCGGCAGAGCGCAGAAAAGCTGATAATACCGTTATGAATAATTTACAGACATACGCACACACACAAACACTCACAGTGGAAAACTGAAACGCGTTTTATTATTGTTTCTGGTGTTTGTCTTCTCTGGTTTTATTTATAATTAATAAGGCAGACATCAAATAAGAGGGCACTTGTTGTTTACATTTTTCCCTTCCAGCGAACTCTTAAGGAGCCGCGTGTGAAATCGTTTTAATTAGTCGCGGTAACTTGTTGCGGCCGAAAATGTAATTTGGCTAAGGAGGGGAATTCCGCGAATGTCACATCCAGACGGGATATCCGTCGTGTTCGGAGAATGTAGGTTCCAAATTTGCGTATTGCGATTCCTGTCAAAATCAATATGCGCCCCACCGCAAATATCATCTATGAAAGATGTCTGCGGTGGAAGCTAATATCGAAGACGACCACAGACACGCAAGACCGCAGTAAATGGAATAACCAGAAATTGCCAATGAATAATGATATGGTTCAAGTTAGATTCCCAATGCGGTGTAAGAATATATGAATTGGAAGAATAATAGATTATAAAATATATATAAATACCTTTCAATTTATATTAAAACAGTCTTTATTATACATTTTCGGTTTGATTTAAAATACATTTGTTCACTTTTTCATTAAAAAACTCAAACTAAACCTTCCTCTTACTACAAAATGTAGCCTAGTTTTATAAGCACTTTTTTAATTAAATTTTTGATTTTATGGCAAATTAATATTTCATTTAAAGTAACCTTCCATGAAAAAATCAACTTGTAAATGTTTTGTGATGTTTTTTTGACACAACAGTAATTAATTTACTTAATAATTAAAACGCAAACTACTACGAATTTTGTTCATGTTTTTTGGGGACTAGTTTCTTTGGTTGCTTGCAACTCCTTGGATCGATCGGCTCGTTTTCGGCTGCTTCTCCTGGAGAACCATCTGAGCTTCGACCTTCGGTGTGCCGTACTAATTTCCGATCCCAACTGGATGCAGTCCCTCCCGTTGGCCAGTTTCTCCAGCTCCCTGTCCAACTCCGCATCACTGGCATTGAGTATTTGAGCGACATGGGCCTCGTCGATGGTCCCCTTGAAGATGAGCGGATAGGGCCACTCGTGGCATATCGTGGGACCACTGTAGTCTCGCAGAGCCTCGATCATCCTGTCCAGGCGTAGCATCTCCTCGTGGTCATCGTTGAACTCCCGCACCTCGTCCAGCAGAGCGGCCACATCGGATTCCAGCACCTGCGTGGGGGAGGGAGGGAGGTGAAATTGGATTAGCTGTGGAAATCGCTTATTTTGCTCGATTTGCATTGGTTGTGCCGGTGAAAATGACACTGACAGCGACAGTGACGGCGTTACGGTCATTGATAGCCTCGCCAAGCCCACCGCCTGCCTCAGTTATCCGCACCTTCAAGCTCTCGCCTCCATTCCATCCATTCACCCAACGCCGACGTCTTCTCCGATTTCAGCTACTATATCTATCCATGGACTGGCGTCTCTCTATTAGTGCCCAATTAGCCGAGTCTCGGAACTAGAAACTCGGAACTGGGAACTCAAAACCTGGCCAACTAAGCCCATGTTAGGCGCATGTTACCAGAAAGGGCACAGGCGCACACCCCCTTGAAAACAGTCCCTTACGGAAAAATAGGAATATATTTCTGAAGCTTAAAACAAATAGAAATAAATAATAAATACAAACTAATAATAATATACTATAAGCGAAGGGAATTTTTAAATGTAATTTTATATTTATAATTATTAAATATATATAATTTAATTAAATAAATATTAAATAAATAAAATAATAACAAAATATATGTTTCTCAAATATCCATTAATGTTTCGAGGTTCTTAATTAATTACTTTCCAGATTTTTAACTTATAACCGTCCTATTTAACTTACCCTGACTGTTCTATGCATCGTTAACCCGTTCACTTGCCTATGGCCGAACCGACACTGTCTAATTAGCGGTGCAAGTAATCACTGCCACCTCCATTTGCCATCCCCCAGAGATACACCCCTCCATATACGACACCCCCAGCCCCTCTTGGACCTACGCAATATTCGAACATTTTGTTCCCAATAGCGGGGCTATAATTGCATTAACATGTTCCAAATCGCTGCCGCAGCTGTTAACAGAGTTGGCCGGCAAACCGCTGTTAAACAACAGGTGATAACAGGTGCAAAGGGAAGAGGAACAACAACTAGATATAAGAGGCCAAAAGGGGTTAATGGATAACTTTATTGACATTCTTTTAATAGGAAGCTAATGATGCTCCTAAGATAGTTTCCATAGGTAAGAATTTCTTAGGGAAAACATAAAATACATCTTCAACTTTAAGAAAGAGAAGGAAAAGTATTTATTTTTATGTTGACGAAATGTTTTCATTGAGGCCTGTTATCATTTACAGAAAGTGTTTGGTAAATAACTGATAACATTCTCTGGGAGATCGTTTGATAAGAGAAGTGGAACAAAGGCCAGATAAGGGGGGTGAGAAAGGGACAGTACTATATATAAAGATATACATATATTATGGTTTATAAACACATAATAAAGTATAAACAACAAGTTTCCCTGTGCGTTTTAGTAATCAATTTCAGCGGAGAAGGGAAGCACTTTATTTTGTGGGAAACTTTCCCCTTTTATTTACCAAAAACTCAATATGCAGATTAATAACACATTTCAGAACTTGACGAACGCGTCCGCGTAAATTCTCAACGCTGAGCAGCATTTGCCGCCTTTGCTGCACCGCCGCACTAATTGGCGACGTCATCTGTGTTTATTATTTTCCTCCGTTTTATTGTCCACTTTTCGGTTCGTTTTTATACTTTTCTACATGTCGCTAATTGAAGTAATTTTGTGTTATTTTTATTTATTTATTTATTTATTATTATTTGTCCGCTTTTGGTTTGTTCGTCGCGGCTTTTATTGAGTTCGCTCAGCGGCAATTGGAAGCCCGCTCGCGACTAGCGCTCGCCGTTGACTGAGGCCTCTTCTTTCCACAAAAAAATTATAATGTTTACGCGCGTCAATCAGGCGGTCACTTTGGTGTGTGTGCACTCATCATGCACTCATCACACACGCACACACACATTTGCTGAAGAGAACAAAGAACCAAGTAAGAGAAATAAGAGCACTTTCTCAGTGCAATTTGTGGCTAAGGTCGGGAAGTTAAATGGTTTTTGTTTTTATTTTCATTCAGTAAAAATAGTGTTCCCTCATTAGAATAATTCTAATAATTATGAAGAGAATTGTAAAATATTTAACTTAATTAAGTATTGCAGATTGACTTGGAAATAATCATTATTGTTCATAAATATAGTATTTACAAGATAAATATAAGGAGTAAATAGAGTAAAAGCCTTTATAGAACCTATTTTTTCCGTAATACTATAAATTTACCTCCATAATTACTTCATTTAGAAAGTCTCATTAAAGATTTTGCGGCAGATAGAGCTCCTGCATGCCCGAAAGCAGGCACTTCCTTTAGCCCAACCTCCTCCTCCACCGCCTGATTTTATGCAAAGAGTTTGCTGTTGCCTCCAACAGCTTGGCAGTTGGGGTTGCAACCTGAGAGCAGGCAGCACTTTCACCCAGAAGTATGCAGCAGTGTTGCCGTATTCATATGCAGGCCGCCATGATTTTAGAGCAGCTCCTGCCCTGCCTCCTTGTCTTGGCTTTAATCGAGCTTTTGTTTTGGCCCAAAGCCTCAACCTTCTCCCACTGCCACTCCCTCTTTCGTTCTCATTCTCATCTATGGGATCCATATTGAACCCATCCCGCGCTGATAGCCAAAGCCAAAGCGAAAGCCAAGCCAAACAAGCATCAGCTGCCGGCCATTAAAATTTTAATTTTGTGCACCATTTGCCACCATCTTGGCCCACTGGGCACCGTCAAGTACCCCTGAAGTACCGATCCCATCTCGCCATAGCCATAGCCATCGCCATAGCAATCCCGTCCAAAGCTCTTGGCTTGAGCGATTATGTTGATGGCCAAGCGCCGGTCGCTGCTTACCTGTGCCAGTGCCACGCCCCTGACCATGCCGCCGCCCCTCCTCCTGCTTGTCGATAATACGCTCAATTCAATTTGCATATTCAGTTGTCCAATGAAGCGCACACCACACAGCAGCAGCGGTGCGATCCCTCCCGGATTCAATTCCGGGCAAAAGAACCCGACCCCCATCCCTCGCAGCACGTCCGTCCAGGCAAATCGCTTCCTTCTCCCCTTTTTTTTATGCTCTGAGCCATCCAGGTTGCGTTGGCCACTTGCAAGCAGCCGAAATGTGCCGCTGACAGCACCGCACGCATGAGCTGCATGAACAGCTTCAGTTTCTGTTGATGCATGGCGAGAAAAAAGGGGTATTTCAAGGGAAAAACTTATGTAAATTCATATAATAATAATATATTTAATTCCAAAGAATATTGCTTAATTTGATATAATAAACAATTGAAATATATTTGTAACATACAAAAACAGCATTTAAAAAGGAAATTTACCTTCATGGTTCAGAAAAAACAGATTTTCTTGTTGATGGTGTAATTTTTTAGCCTGTATCTAGTTAAGTGAGGAATAAAACTTACAAAATTTTAAATAAAATATAATAAAAACTTATGTTTAAATTATATTTCTTAATATTTATAAATATTATAAACCTGTTTAATCTCCTAAAAGAAATCCTTTTTACCTCCCAGTGCACTTGCAGATGCGCCGTGTTCCTGGTCGTGCTGCTCCTTTTGAATCCTGCCAGCGTGTGGAGTCGTCCTCACCTGCTGTTAGTCCATTACGTTAGCAATTTAACTTGCGCCACGTAAACATGATTATCATCTTAAGTGTGCAGTGTGTGTGTGAGTGTGTGTGTGCAGTGTGTATGTGCAGTGTGTGTGGGTGGGGTTGGTGCAATGTGCGTGGCGTGGCCCGGAATCATGCCGAGCGGTTGGGTAAAAACTTCTCCGCCAACTGCGGATTGTAAGCTCGTTGGCTCGCTGTTTAACAAGTTTCAATCTGCTTAAAACTGCAATTAATTTAAACGCTTTCTTTTACACAGAACCCCCATAATGGCCGAAAACAGTGGAAGAACAACAGCTTCGCAGTCCCGGACTGCATCCCCAAATCCGGATTTCAATCCGGTTAGAGTGCCGGCTGCCCTAATTGAGCTTGTCAAAATCAGCCAGCAGCAGCAGCGAGGACTCCCATCTGCAGGATTCAGTCCTGACCAGGTGTTTGCCGCCCAGCCAGGATTGGGTCTGGCCCCGTGTCACCGGCAGGTGATTCGGGTGTCCAATGCGGCTGCTGATCCCGTTCAAGCAGATTGCAGCCGGTGGAATCGCCAACACACATCCATCCCCATGTGTGCGATAAAGACGTGCGGGAAAATTGCAACAGCCGCTTGATTAATTTGGGGGCGGGTCCCGGATAAAATTTGTGGGCGTGGCTGCAACGCAACACCATTTTAAGGTCCCTGCTATGATGGTTCTGGGCAGTGAAGCCGCCTTGATGAGGGTATATGCGACACAAGAAGTTAATAGGATTTATTGAAATAGAATTTAAATAAGCGAACAAAATGGAATCAAATTATTGAAGCTAACAAAATTAAGGCCTTATTAAAATATACAATCTTAAAATAAAAATAGAAAAGATCTTATTGTCTTGTCATGGAATAATATCTTGGGAAATGTATTTATTATTTATTTATTTGGCAAAAAATAAATTATACAGTTTAAGATTAATGCAAAAAGTGACTGAAGTATACTTTCAATAAATTAGATCACCAATGTTCACTTAATTTCCTATTTCTATGCTCTAAATTTTTGCAGCATTTTTTTACATGTTAATCAAAGGGATATGTATGTGTAATTTCGCATACCCACCCTATGTAATTAATATTTCATGCAATAACATTTATGCATAACAGAAGAACCCATTTACTACCCATAATTCCAGGGAATTCGAGGAATCTAACCCATTCCGATGACCCTTTTTGACACTCTCACTTGTTTTTGCCGCCTGACAGGGTAAATTCCGAGCCAGCAAAAACAAGGACCTCCGCCAAAGGCAAAGAGTCCATCAGACAGACAGAGAAAAAAGGATAGAGTGCAAAAAGGATAAAGCGCACACACACACAGCTACAACTGCATTTATGAATGCAAATATTAATAAAGATATACGCACACAAACGCAGACTCTGACTCTGTCAGAGGCAGAGACAGAAAGAGAGGGCAACACAAAGTACCGTTGACAAACCCATTATCAGGAAAACAAACCGGAGATTAACTTGGCAAAATGTCTGCAGACGTCGAAAAAAAGCGTCCCATGGAGTGGCCAGCGAGTGCGAGCGAGAGCGGCTAGCCACCACATGCTGAATAAAATATGAGCAAAAGCGCACACACACAGAGCGAAAAAGAGAGCAACAGAGCAAGCGAGAGAGATCCATACACACACACACAAGCATTCGGTGCTGTAAAAGTGACACATGAGCGTAATAACAGCTAAGACCTTGCTAAGCATCCGGCAGTCAACAACCACTTGCTGGATCCAAATCCGAATCCGAATCCGGCGCTTATCCTCCTAGCTCTTTCCTATTACCAACCATCCTGCCATCCTGCCATCCTTCCATCCATCCATCGTTCCTGGGCGAGAGCATCAGCATCCCCGCCTGGTTTTCGGGCCGTCGCTGCACTCAGCGTGATTACAAATTATAACGTCTGAGCAATCGCCGTCAGCTCGGCTGCAGTGTGTGTGTGCGAAAGGGGCGGAACCCGGTTACCGCCCATAGGAAATATAACTCCACAACTTTTGTGTACTGAGCGAAAAAAGGATTGCATGGATTGAATAAATATTCACTTTTTAAATGTTTGCTCTAAAGTGCAATTCTTTGAGAGGCCCTAGAAATTGTTTCAGATTTGAAAACAATTGGAAAAAGGTTTACATCTGAGTTTTACTAACAAAAAATGCATTGCAAAGTTTTAGACAAGAAGAACTTTAACAACGTTAAATAATTGTTGAAAAAGAGAACTGAATTTCTTTAAGTATATTTCGCTAATGCCGCCAGCTTTCTTTCTAGGAGAGGAAAGACGTTCTGGGGGTTGAGGAACGGTTAACGAATTTGCTGCACGCACCGCTCGCCAGATTCCGCTCCGCTCCTGTGCCTTCTGGTGGTTGGCCAGACAGGATGCCCGAGCTGCTAACCTTGCCCCTGGTTGGTCCTGTGCAGCGTCCATCCCCCTGCCTCGCATCCACATCCGCTTCCCTCTGGCCCGCTGCTTAGATAATTCCGTTAGCCTGCAGTGTTTTCGTTGTTGTGTCAATAACTTAATTATGCATTTGCCAGCAAATTGCTGTAAGCACTTTTTTGTGCAGCATTTAAAATGGCGTCTGCGCCTCCGGAAAGGAAAGCGGTCACGGGGCAGGAGGAGGTCACCTGTCTGGCGGCGGCTTTGCACTTTAAGCCCAAAAGCTGGCAAAGTAAGGTGCAGGTTGAACAAGTGTTTTTGGGCTGTTTCCCAAATCTCTAGAGACTTAAAATCAGTTGCCTAATTGTTGGAAATTGTAGTCTGGGTAAATAATAAGCCCGAGCACTATTTTTTATTAAACAGGGCTTTATTTTTGTCAAAAAACAAAACCAAAATAACACAGAATGTGATAAAGAAGGTGAACAAGTATATTCTGTGTGTTCTTAATATATCAAAGGACTTTAAATCTCCTGACAGCTTGGTTGTTTTCAATCTGCATATTTAAAATATTTGTTCGGGTAAACATTTTAGCTGAAAAGACCAAATAGTCATCGCACTAATTTTTGTATAGGTAAAGAGAAGCATAAAATATTTCATGGCGTACTTTCGGACATCAAAATTATTGTTTTTAAATCTCTGGAGAATACACCGGCATAAAATGTTTTACCTCGAACTCGGCTTGTCGTTTCTAAATGGGTCTGGCACTCAAACAGTTAAGCTTCCGCCGCCTGTCCTCGCCCTCCTGTCCCCCAGATTTGAATAATAATAACACGAACTATTTCGGGCAGCAATTGAGCAACCTTTCCGCTATCAGGACATGATGTCCTGGCATCTGCAACTTACTTTTACTACTCCACTAGGTTTATGACCACTTTCGCCGAGAATCGCGGAATGGGTGTCTTTATGTGGGGGTTCCTTGAGTGGCAAGAGCCGGAGGACAAGTGGGCGGCACGTGGCAGAGTGCGCGATTTTTCAAGGCGCAAGGTCAAGCCGAAGGCAGAGCAGAAGTAACCCATTGTGGCTAAAGGAGACGGCCCACGCACATCCTGCCCGCCGCCGAGCACAGACCTAAATCCTTTTTGATTAAATTCAATGGTTTATATCCAATATCCCCCCGAACATTTTATATGTCTTTGAAACGCATTTTTCTTAGCACAATCCCATTTTTTTTTGTTGCTGCTCCTCTTCTGGCTCGGAAAACACACCCGCACACACACGAGACATAAAACAAAATGGAGACAGTAGACCGGAGGAGAAAATAGATTGAAGTGTAATCATGGTTTTGAACTGCTCCTCGGTCATACATTTAATCCGAGCCAACGTAGCAGACACAAAATGGCCAAAAACGGCCAACGAAGTGAGAGAGAAAGTCAGCGTTTAGCCAGCCTCTCACTCCCTGTTAGCTACACTCGGAGAAATCAATATTGGATTTATCTTTTTTAGTCTGAGAAGCTTAATTTAATAAGTACATGGTCGATAATACGTGATAAATAAAGAGGAGAGGAAAACTCTTTTAATAATAAATATATTACCATAGGTAGATAGATAGATATTTGATCGTAGGTTTAAAAATTAAAAATAAATAAAGAAAGTTTGTACTTTCAGATTCTAGAGTACAAAATCATTATTAACTATGATTTAACAACTTATTTAAAATGTTTCCACAAAACCCGAACTCTCCATTAGTATACAAATTACTGCAATTTCCAAGTGAATTACAAACAGTCTTATTCATTTAATCAAACTCAAATTAAACTGAATTTCAGTGTAAACTGCCTACTTTTTTTGTGTGTGTAGTTAGTCACATATATAAAACAAAAGGACATTGTAATTGGAGGAGATTGGAATGGGCAAGGGGCCAAAGAAAAGTTCGAGGGCTCGTGCGGTGATGCTTATTCCGCCTGACTGATTGGTGGCTTCTTTTTCTCCGCTCCCTGCCCAGGATATCTATGTCCCCCACATCTGCGCGTCCTTCTACTATCCCTGAGCCGTCCTCAGTCTTCTCTTCGAGTGTTATCTAAGTTTGTTTGAATAAACTTAAGCGACTGTTTTGTAAGAAGATTTCCTTTATTGCCAGAGAGTGACTTGGCTCTGGTTGACAACCACATATGGCCAACTTGAGGCACGGCGAGGGGAGTGGAGTGAAGTGGATACTGGCATAAGAAAGGAACTGCAGTTGCCCCCGAATCTCTTGCCCGTTGGAGGTCTTTGCAAGTTCGCTTTGCATTTTGTGTGAATATTTGTCTGGTTGAAATGGCTTCACCCCCCTGGCAATTGCCCAAGAGACTATCGTATCGTATCGATTCAATTCGATTCGATTCGATTCGGAGCTCTATAATTCCACCTTAAGCCAATTTAACAACGCCAGCAGCACTTGGCCGGGTCGGCATCAGTGTATCATAATAAAAGCTATAATTTCAGCAATCTAGAAATACACCGGACACAAACAAACAAAGGCTTAGTGCGGCACCATTCGTTCTTTGCTTCGATTTTGAAATAATACTTAATGGCCGTAAAATTATACGGTATGGCCAAGTGTCCTTCGGATCCTTCCGGTCCTTCTGCCTCTGTGGCCTCCGCACTCGTAGCTTACGACCGTAGAGAGTTTGTTGCCATAATCGTTCTGCGGTTTGATGTTTTGCCTTCTGAAAGATGATTACAAATAATCATACAGTGCGTTTGGCTGGAGTAGGACAATTGGGAGCTTAAATTTATATTTAAGACAATGCTTACATCAAGAAATGGAATTTATTTGTATAAATTGCATGGGCTTGGATATGGAATTGCACAAAATGCGTAACATAAAAACATTTTATTGCATGTTCTTTGCCTCATTTTCAAACGAATTCAAATTTATCAATAAAGGAAAATGACATATTGCAAGCAATTATTAATTATTAATTTGTGATATGTTTATACTTTATTTTATTTAACTGCATAATAACAAAACAACCTGCTTTCTAGGAAAGTCTCAGACAAATGGCAATAATCTTGATTACTTTTCCTAAAACGTTAACAATGAGCTCTCTTAAGGGAATGTTAAATGAAGTCTTTACCCTTAGGATTTATGCAAAACGCTTCATCAATTTGTTGAGGATGTGTAAATAATTTTCCATTCTGCCAACACATGAGCACAGAGATCCTTAAACTATACTTAAGCTGACCCCGAAATGATTGAATATTCTAAAGCAATTTGAAAGCGGGCTCCAACTGGCATCTCACATGCCTGATCCCCGGCCCATCCTTGTCCCTGTCCCTGTCCATTCATCATTTTCACCGGTCGTTCAGGCAGGGAAACTTGAAGTATATCCACAAGTATTTGATATGTGTCTATATCATTGTCTCAGCCTTTGTCCGGCTGTGGTGTCGATGTGCTGCCATTGGGCGTGTCGAGAATTTTCAACTGTCTCTGCCGGGACAGGCTCTTAAAACGGTCATAAAGCAAATTGTGAAAAATTATTGTGTGTATAAAATTTAATGACATGTCAAAAAGGATATCCGGCATACGCTGCTCCGCTCCTCCGCCTCTCCGTTCCTCCTCGCTGGCTGTTGCTCCATGGCCAGCTCCTGCTGCTGATGTTGTCTTTGCTGGCTGTCGTCCTGTTGCCGCTCGTTGACGAGCTGGGGACAAATGGCCGAGGTCCTGTGGCCATCAGATGCTCGTGGGCGGACGTGTAATGTCCTGTAAGTCCTGACAATTTTAGTCTAGTTGCCGGCGTATTTGTATTTACTTCTTTGTGTCCGAGCCCAAGACCAACACATAATCAAGCGCAACTTTATTATTTTGCCGGGGTTATTTTTATGTCCAGCTCAGCCCGGACTCAGTCCGGACTCTGCCCGACGACGACTCCTCCACTCGTACATATATGTATAACCATATAGAGCTGTCTGCTATGCGGTCTTTACGCCCGTCATCATTATGCTCTCTCGCCTTGGCCTGTCCGCTATTTGCCATTTGCCGACGCCATGTTCCGGGGCTGCACATTTTATAGTTTTCAAAAGTCACAAAAATGTCAATTGCTTGTCTTGTCCTCTTTTCCTCTTTTCCTCTACCCCTCTGACGCCATCGCCTTCGCCCCCGAAATGGCATTGAATAAATTATATTGTGGTCATAAAGTTGCTGCACCATGTTTACCACACACAGATACTCGTAGATATAGCCATGCCAATGTTCATGTCCATGTTATTGCACCGGCAAAAAAAATATAGGGTTTTATTTATAACGGAGACCCACTCGTAATACGATTTATGGGAACACAAAATCGGGGGCAGGGAATGTGTCAATAAAGTGAATCATAAAAATAATTAACCAAGAGTAAAACCAAATTTTACATATGTTAACAAAATTATAGATCTCTTTTTATCACAGTTGAAGAATGAAATAAATCCATCCGTACATTAAGTTTTGGTATTTTCTAGATTTATGTTTTAATAGAATTTAAATCTCTAGAAATTTTGAGGCATCCTTGAAAGACTTTTAAATATAAATTAGCTTCTTTATAAGAATAAAGGAAAAAAAAAAAAATATATGAATAAATAATAGTATTTTTATTTAATTTGTTTTCTAAAACTTCCACATAAAAATTATCCTCTTTTTTTGTTCCGTGCATCTGTCATAATGGTGGAGATTTGCTGGTATCTATACATCTTATCCTGCCCCAGGATCGCTCTATTTGCATGTGACCAAAAAAGAAAAAGGAGCGAAGCTAATCAGCGGCAGGAATTGATTTTGTCCTCGAACAGTTGTAGGATCAACAAATTACACCCACTTCAATAATGAGAGGCCATTAAGTGATAAATTATGGGCGACAGCTAGTGACTGAGGACTTTTTGAATTTTAATCAAGCTAAAATTCGAGGCACTTGCCATCGGGTCAGGGTCGAGGGCCATAATTTCACTTTCATTACTCCGGCAGGACTCCGTGGAATGTCCTGTTAATGTGCCATGCTCGAGTGGAGCATAAATCTATTTATGCGGCTCTCCGCAGCTTTCACCCCGCCCTGTCTGTGGCCCGAATCCTTGGTAATTGAAAATATTTGAAATAATTCATAAAATTTTTATGTGATTTTCCCCCCCAAAAAAACGGAAAAACGAAACTATAGTTTGGCATGGTGGTGGGTCTTGTGTCTCGAGTTATCAGATCGTATAATTTAGCGCAGATAATTGTTTTAATGATGTCATAATTTCGGCTTGATGGCGTGCTCACGAAATGGCTCCAACTGATTTATGCTGCCCAAACCCCCAAGGGGTCCAGTCCAACTGCTCGAACTCCTCCTCATGCAGCTCCAGAGTGGAGGCGTCAGCCCGGGGCTTGTGCACTTGTAGATACCATGTAGATAGTGGCATACGTAACCAGTTTGCCGCTCGACAAAAGAGTAAATAACGGCATTGTATGATTTATGTGGCCAAACAATGCGTAACAAAACGAACTACACTTGCCCAAATTAAAGGTACTTTTTATTTAAATGTATAACAAGGGGATTTTAAAAGTTATCCATACATACAAATGCAAGCAAACATTCAGACGGCACGCCAGTAGTTAACTTCATCGCAAATTTTACCTATACTATCTTCTATCGCGCCTACTAACACCTAACTTTAACAAGCACGTGCTTGGTGTCGCAAGGGCCACTTGAGTATACTTACCATAGTACATCAAATTTAATCTAAACGGGACTGACTGAGGGTGAAATAGGAGCTAATTTTTACTTTAATGACCCTGTTCTATTAAAATATATTCGTAATGATGTTTGGTAACACTATTCTGATTTAAAATTGAACTTCGGCCACACTAATACGAATTAAAATGCATATTTTTTTTCACAAATTTGGCAAACAGAAAAAAAGAGACGAGATAAAACGTGGCCAGTTGCACTTTGGTCATTCTTTTATAAAACAATTTATTTTAATGAAGTTTGCTTGCACTATTCTTGATTTAAATTGAACTTGGGCCACTCAATTTAAAATTAAAACGAATATGTTCCTCTTATTTGTAAAAATAACTAACAACAATCTATACTTTGAACTTGTATTTTACTTAAATAAACTTACAGAGTGAAATATCTAATTAAAATCCTAAATAAATATTTTTATAGTGCACGAAATCCGTCCGCCGAGTACCTGGCCTGGGGGCGCAATGAGAGCCGGGCCACCTGAGTGCCCCAATCGCTGTAACCGACGGACGGACTGTCCCTGCTCCACATCCACAGCTGGCAGGGCGAGATTGTGTGGGCGCTAACCACTTGAAAACGTTAAATAAGTTGTCTAACCACACATTAAACCAATTTGGCACTGCGCTGGCCGCCTGTCTGGCACCTTGGATTGTGCCGAGCTTCTCCTTCTCCCGCTCGGCAACGCTCCACTCCATCTTGGACCCGCCCACTCGACGAGGTCCCTGGCTGCCATAAATCATAGGGCGACCCACGTATGTGACTACTTGGGCTAGGGGATCGATAAATTATTATTAGTTGGTCTGTCCAACGGTCCTACGGTCCCTTCTGCCCCTCGTCTCCTGGCCCACCTACTCGTCCTCGTTGGAGGAGGCGCGTGCAAAGGAAGTTGTTAGATCCCCGAAAGGAGCGCTGACCGAAATCCTTGGCTCGCTGCGGTTCAAATGCCTTTTAACTTAACAACTTTTTTTTGTTCCTGCTTCTGCTGCCAACACCAAACAACGCCTCACACCCACACCCGAACGAACACACACTCTCACAAATCAATGGGTGACTTTGCTCCTGGCGGGTGGCAGCACTGACAGAAATAATCTACAAGATTGGTATTGGGTTTCAATAATTTTCAGGTCATATTTATAGTGAAATAAACATAAATTGCTTCCGTTATATTTTTTCCCACACAACTAATTTATGTTTTAACTATAAATTGGAATTATTCATTCAAGATCTCTATTTTGTTCATAGAATTAGAATAACTTGAGTAAGGAAGGACTCTAGAATTAGGAAATTATTCTTCCAACAGGAGCTATTAATATTTCTATGCTTTTTTAAAGTGCACGGATAAACGGGGTGGCCAAGGACATGGCAGGCCAGGGCAAACCCTTAACGTTGTGTGTAAAGTGGACTTGACATGAGATTAACATCTTCAAAAGCATAGCTTAAAGTATTTGTTAGAGTTCGCCGAAGTTGCGCCCGGCTGCGAACAAGGTGGCAGGACCTGGGACCCGGGACCCGTTGCACGGGACAGGATCTCGGGTCGAGTCCCTGCCAGCCCGCTGACCCTTGCCCCGCGTCCACCTCGTTTTTGGATAATTGCGTTCTTGTGCGCTGAGCCATGAGCTTAACTGTTGCTGTCATAACTAAGCGAAAAGGTACACAATTTATGGAATCGAGTCCGGCTCCCATTCCAATCCCAACAGGTGCGTGGCCGGCCAGGTCGGATATACATAAATACTCCCAGGTTATATGGCATAACAATTTTTGTTTGATTTATTCGTGGATTTCAATCGTTAAATAATAGCAAAACTTACGTCCTAGTAGTGGTTGGTGGGGTGAGAGAGCGTTGTTCTAGTCGTGAACGAGCGTTCAGGTACAGGTGCTTCCAGATTCCAGATCCGGACTTAGAGGGCGCGGCGGTGGCGCAGCTTAAGGCGGCGCACAGTCTTGTACCGGTAGCCCTCGTCGCCGAGGACGGCGGAGTCCTGGGCCACTTCCTCGACGGGCGCATCAGCGACCACCACCTCGGCGGGCGGCAGGTACTCGCTGGGCAGCTCAGATACATCGCGGCGCTGACGGTACTTCAGGCGCCGCACAGTCTTATACTGGTATCCATCGGCAGCCAGGACAGCAGAGTCCTGAGAAGCTTCCTCAACGGGGGCTTCCTCCAGGGGAGCCTCGGTGACAACCTCCTCAGAAGGGGGCAGGTACTCGTTGGCGATCTCAGAAACATCACGACGCTGGCGGTACTTCAGGCGACGCACGGTCTTGTACTGATATCCATCGGCGGCAAGGACGGCGGAGTCCTGAGAAGCTTCCTCAACAGGGGCTTCCTCCAAAGGAGCCTCAGTGGCAACCTCTTCGGAAGGGGGCAGGTATTCGTTGGCGATCTCAGAAACATCACGACGTTGACGGTATTTCAGGCGACGCACGGTCTTGTACTGGTATCCATCGGCGGCAAGAACGGCGGAGTCCTGAGAAGCTTCCTCAACAGGGGCTTCCTCCAAAGGAGCCTCAGTAACGACCTCTTCAGAAGGGGGCAGGTACTCGTTGGCGATCTCGGACACATCACGGCGCTGGCGGTACTTCAGGCGACGCACGGTTTTGTATTGGTATCCATCAGCGGCAAGAACGGCGGAGTCCTGAGAAGCTTCCTCAACTGGAGCCTCCTCGACAGGGGCATCGGCAACGACCTCCTCAGAGGGGGGCAGGTACTCATTGGCGATCTCGGACACATCACGGCGCTGGCGGTACTTCAGGCGACGCACGGTCTTGTACTGGTATCCATCGGCGGCTAAGACAGCGGAATCCTGAGAAGCTTCCTCAACTGGAGCCTCCTCGACGGGGGCATCAGCAACGACCTCTTCAGTGGGGGGCAGATATTCGTTGGCAATCTCGGACACATCACGGCGCTGGCGGTACTTCAGGCGACGCACGGTTTTGTACTGGTATCCATCGGCGGCAAGGACGGCGGAATCCTGAGAAGCTTCCTCAACGGGGGCTTCCTCCAAAGGAGCCTCAGTCGCAACCTCTTCGGAAGGGGGCAGGTACTCATTGGCAATCTCAGAGACATCACGACGCTGGCGGTACTTCAGGCGACGCACGGTTTTGTACTGGTATCCATCAGCGGCAAGAACGGCGGAGTCCTGAGAAGCTTCTTCAACTGGAGCCTCCTCGACAGGGGCATCGGCAACAACCTCCTCAGTGGGCGGCAGGTACTCATTGGCGATCTCGGAGACGTCACGGCGATGACGCAGCTTGAGGCGGCGCACGGTCTTGTAGCGGTATCCATCATCTCCCACCGGAGCGGAGTCTTGGGCCAGTTCCCCCAACGGGGAGGCGGCAGCAACTTCCTCCGCCGGCGGGATGTACTCGTTCACGAGCTCGGAGACGTCACGACGGTGCCTGGCTTGTTCGACGGGAAGCACTGCAGCCGTCGCGGCGGCAATGAAGATGCACGCTATGAACAGTTTCTGCAATGGAAATGTGGAAAGGGGTTAGATGGAGTAGTCCTGGTGGAGGAGCCGTCCTGGCCCGGCGATGGATATTCACCATGTTGGTATAGATCTCCAAGCTAATTGCTTTGACGGTGGAATCTATGGGTCGAATGATTAATCGTCGCAATTTGTCGGCATATTTATACGCTCTAATGTTTGCCCGCTCAGTCCAAACAATGGCCAGCGGGCTCTGTTTGCCGGCAAACAGCAGCGGAAACCGAAACCGAAATCGAAACCGATTCCGATACCGAATTGGTAACAAAAGCAATGAACCTGGCCAAAGCCCAAACATGCGCCACTCGAGCCCTCAAGTGCCCCCGTCTCCCTCATCGCCGCACAACTGCGTCTTCTCGCAGAGATTAAGACGAATTGGAAGCCGGTTTCGTCCACAGCGAACAGTGGCTAAGTGAGGCAAATAATCATGGAAAAAATCGTATATTTCTAAGTGAGTCTGGTATTTGGTTGCTGAAGGATATTAGATAAATTGTCTGCTTAAAATAAGAACTAAAAAAGGGGGCACCCGGATTTGAACCAGGGACCTTTCGATCTGCAGTCGAATGCTCTACCCCTGCGCTATACCCCCAACTGTATTAACAGATTTTACACAATTGTAAGAAAAGTGTTAGCACTAAGGCAGTCTGATGTAACATTTATCTATCTAAATAAACTTTGCTTCCTAAAAATATAGTTTCCCCTAGAAAAAGGTGGTCATTAGTGAAATTAAATTAGATGATTTTCCGATTTAACAACCTCTGGGAACCATTAGTATTTATTTTTGTGTACAAGATACACCTCTTAACCCATGGTGCCCAGGTGGTGTTGCCCGAAGATTGGACGCGTACAGTGCGGAACTAAAATGCTCGGCGTTTCGCTTTCGCTGTCGTTCGCCGCTTCGATTCCATTCGATTCGATCGCCATAGTGTAGCGTCAGCTGTGGCTTCACGGTCAAGTGCGAGCATCGGGCCCTCTTAACAAGATCTAATGCAAAAACACAATGGTTTTCGAATGTTTTAATGACAGCGTATACGTTTGCGCTTACTCACCTCATACACACAGCACGGGCATTTATTTATTAATAGTTTCGAGCGTTAATTTTTCAAGTGGCTATCGGTAATTTGCGTACTACACTCACTCGGAGCATGGAGCTGGGAGTTCAACGAACCGCTCAAGATTGATGGCCTGCAAAAGGTCGCACGGGCAGCACGATCTTTTTTGTTTAATGGGATTTGCTAATAAGCGTTGGTATTTACTTTAATTTAATTTGAATCGCAATTTGGTTGTTGTCCAACTGGAAAAAGCGGCGCAGTTGATTATGTACATCGATAATGTGGGGTTATCGATTGCAAAAATCGGTAGCAGTGATAATAATTGCTCAAAATCTCATTGAAGGATAATTATTTATTATATGGAAACCTAACGAATGATATTTCTACGTATTCCACAAGTTGCTGGCAACTCATAATTAAAAACTAGTATTTATTTAATTATTTTCCAACAATGCAAGGTTTTCCTATTGACCGCTTGTCATCACTAACCGTGCGATCCCCATCGATAGGTCGACAGAGGACGCCATCGAAATATTGTAATTTTGCACTGTCAGCGTTTTTGTGTTGCGAAATAAAGTGTGTGCTGTTCTGTAAGCCATTGCCCGTATCCCGTTAACTGCTCCATGTGGCCGGGATATCAAAGATCCTGCCGAAAATATGCTGCACGGCCAAAAGACGCAGGACGTAACGAGGCAAGAAAACAACGGCGAAGGAGCTTACAAGTTGGGAGCATGTTATGCTCTGGCGAAAAACTTTGGCTATGAAAATCATAAACTTGGCAAAACAAGCTGCGCAGGATGACGACGAGCAGGAGAAGGAGCCACCAAGAGGAGTTGGAACCGGAGTTGGCGGCGGAAAGTTTTCACAAATCATGCATATGATGTTGGAGGCACTTTCACTTTGGCCCTCCCGAGGGTCTTATGTTCCTCAGTCGCCCGCTCCTTTCCGTGGCCTTGGACTAATTAAAGAGACAAAATTGCGTAAGTTTTTTTTGGGTTTTTCAAGAGTCATCGCCGTCGTCGACGCAGCCGAATCTCGAGTCTTGGCCTGGCCCAAAATGTGTGTCAAGTGGCAAGCAAAAGCGAGTGCAAAACAAAGCAAATGGGGTGTGCAATCTGCTGTAAACAACCATAAATTTCGCCAGTTTCGGCTCGAGTTGCTAAGGGAACTATCGCCCTCATAAAGGGGCCACAATATCCAAAGTATCCAAGTATCCAAGTTGTGTGTGTGGCGTGTGCAGGACTCCCGATCCGATCCCTGAACAGGCTTGTCCTTATCGCAATCACTCACATCGCCACTTGTGAAATCATGGCAGGCCACCAATGAGTACAGGGAAGCTTCTATGACATGGCTTGTTGACTTTAAATTGAATCTGGATTTTTGAAACTACAAATATAATCACCAATAGGTATTTCCATTTAATACAATTATCTTTATTATTAAATAATTTCATAATTCCTTTCATTAATTAAATTCATTTCATTTTGAAAAAGATTTCTCTCGGATAATTATAGTTTACCTTTTATATTATAACATAACTGAAGTAATTTTGTTCTGCAATTGAAAAATTATGATATTTTGTTGAAAATACACAATTTCCTTTAAGTATTTAAAAGTTGTTTCTTGTTGTAATCTGTTTTCTTGTTTTAATCTTAAATCACAACATAAGTTGAAAAAGAGACAGATGGCTGGTTCGAGTGGCAGGATCTCGACTGTATATTATATTCTTTGGCGGTTTTGCCTTCGTACCGAAATGTATGAAGCGAAGCATGAACATCCTATGACACATTATAATATGTATAAACGATGTTTCATGACAATCAATTTGTTTCAATTCAATAGACACACCCGCCGCCGCACACATGAGTGTGTCCGTGTTGTGCTCTCATTTATGTGATTATTTGATTTGTGTGTTGACGTTGATACTCGGGCACAGCAAGAACAGATTCGGGGCCAGAATATAACGAATTTTATGAACTAGAAAGTATCATTAATTTAATACGCATTCGCATACGCAAACAAGCCGATGATATGATGGTTTGGTTCGGTTCGGTTCGATGATGATGATGGGAATCCGGGGGATGTGGCACTGCGGCCGTTAGTTATGCTCTTCTGATCATTGTAATGTAAATACGGCCCGACCCCGGCAGCGTGCAATCATAAATAAACATTCGACACAAACACAATAAATGTCAAAAAGTTTCGCCGTTATCCGCTCGCCAGTTAATGTCCTTGTCGCTGTTGTCAGCGTCGTCGTCATCGCGTCGTTGTCGTCTTGAAAGCGAGCAGCGCTTTATTATTTTAATGATTTCGCAGTGCCCTCTCTCCGTCCTGTCATCGCTCCAGTCGTGTCCTGTCCCCTGGCCACCTCCTGTCCCCCGTTCAGTCCCCTCCTGTGGCATTGTGTTTACATTTGTAATTCAATTCGCGACCGCTCCTCCTTCCAAAAAGCGCTCACCATCGCCAACGCCATCGCCATCGCGCATCGCGGATCTCCATCTCCATCTCCGTCCGCTTGTTATTATTTTACATGTCGTTCGCTGCTGGCTCACTATAATTTATTAGCAATTTGCATAATTTTCTTTTATAAAGCATTGCCACTGTTCTCCGTGCGTCGCACTGCCACCAACTCTTTTTGGCCCAGTGTTATGCAAATGGCCCCCGGCCGTAATACCCATGGAATCATGGTCTGCTCTCCTCTCCGTGCTCCACCCGGTTTACGGTTATGCACGATCGTTATCAATGGGCATTTTGTTGCTCCGATTATTGTCTGAATTCATCTAGCAATTTGCATTCACAGCTGCCAACCCGACCACCGACAAACTTCATTGCCAAGGCAAGGTCTCGGATCTCTGGGCTAAGTATTTATTGGGTTCGGAAGCAGCTGCTCTTGCTGGTTATATTTTAATCAAAACATAGCAGTTGCAACTTAAATCTTCTCAGTGGAACAAATATTAAATACCACAAGGAATCTATATTGCGGATAATATTAAAAAGTAATATTCTGTCGTGTTTTCTCTGTTTAAAAATATTTAATCTTGTTGATCAATCAATCATTATATAAGTTCATTATTCTTTGCGTGCAACATTGTAAATTAGTAAATTATGAAAAGATATAAAATAAATAAGATTCAAGATATTTTTAATGTCTTAAGGAAAAGCTTAGGGATCAATTTCTTACTATATATAAATAAAAGCTACATACTTTACCTTTTAAAAGAGAAATCTCTTGAAATATTCAATGAATATTTAAATGTTACCTTAAGGCTGCGACAGGTTTCCAGTTTCAGGATCAGCAACCTTTCTTTCCTCCCACTAATTTCCTTTATTAGTCTAATGAAAATTGGTGAATTTGGAGTATCATGTCTAGAGAGGGAAAAACAGAACACCGAACAAACAATGAACAAAAGTATCTTTATTATCTCTTAGTGCTGCGCGAATTGTTTTTATTTTCCACGCTTTGTTTTCCTGCTTCTGTTCGGGCTGAAGCTGAACTTTGGCTGCATAAACAATTAAAAATTAATTTTAAAACTTTTGGCCAAAGATAAACAGAGGATGACGGTGAGCGGGACTCGTTCCCTCTCCAACTGCTCTCCCCTTTGGAATCAGTTAGCTCATTAAACCCGCCACATGGTCTTGTGGTTGGGGCTTTGGTCCAACTTTCGACTGGAGCGGAGCGTGTGCATCATTATGCCGTCTTGGCCAACAACTACTGCTTGGCCAGATGCTTTGAAGTCGATTTTAAGCGGGAAGGCGGAGTCTGAGTTGAAACTAAGCGAAACTATTTAAAATACCATTTGCTGGGCGAATCAATCGGCTGCGGATGAGTTTTGTAATTAGGCGGCGGGCACACACAAACACAACCCCCACGCCCCCACATAATGTATATTGACTCGAGTCAACGTTATTTCATAAACACGCTCAAGTGATTTGGCAAACTTCCGGAGGCCAAGGATTGTGGATTTCGGCTTTGGGGATAGGGGGAGCTTCGGACATTCGCTTTGAGACAGGGATCCCAGTGTTTGCCCCGGCTGTCTTCTTGTTGTCTGTTTGCCCTGCCGGCAAAGGTCTCTCCGGGTGGGTCCACTGTTTGACTTGAAGGTATTAGAAACTAATTTGTACAGCAGCCAAAGCAGCCGCAGCACGAGGAGCTCGAGGAGCTCGAGGAAGTCCGACGACCAAAGCTAACCAGGATACAAACAACAATTGTTTGCCTGTCCATCCATCTATCCTAGGCTTTGGCCCTTAGTTGGCCATCCACTTTGGTCTTAGGCACATCACATCGCTGTTTTCGGGTTCAGGCAGGAAGACAATGAGCAAAAAATACAAATCCAAACGCAAAAGGCAAAGGCTGGGCCAAATCCCCAACAAAAGCACCAGTAGCAGCCGCTTCGGCAGCAGCAGAATGGCTAAATCATATGGCCATGGCTAAAAGGGACCGCTCTGACAAAAAAAGGACTCTGGTCTCGTCTCGGCCAGGCGGCTCGTTTTTAAGTCGCTTGCGGCTTAAATTTTCTTAAATGTTACATTGTCTCTGCCAGACGACAGAGTCTCTGTCTCCGACTACGACTACGACTCCGACTCCGACCCGGACATGCCGGTCTTTTTATGGTTTAACTAAACAATCTCCTCACGAGTAAATATTTTCGGGCATATTTTGCGACGGCAAAAAGCAGATGCAAAACTTTACAATGAACCCAGAGACCGGCCAAGTCCCCTTGGCTAAGTACATTTATCTTTAAGACTAAAAACCATAACAATTTGGTGTTGGAAATTTTGAGCTACGCATTGCAGAATTTATTCACACACATACACACAAACACAGAGCCCACATACACAACACCCACATGAACACACACATAGTTGAGCTTCATGGTTTATCTGCCAGATATTCGCACAAATATTTACCCGGGTCGAACATTTTATCGGAGTGCGCAGAATATGCTTAGCTAAGCGAATTGTTTCCAGCTGCAGCTACCCTTAAAGTTCCTCCTCCGTCGTATAATTCGATTTAAAAACTAAAATTCTATGGTTCTTTTCAGGAACAAAAGGGAAATGAGCAGAGGTTTATTTAAAAAATAATTACAACCTTAGTTTTAGCACTAAATCACGTTGACAAGCTCCTAGGCGAGGAATTGATATTTGCCAAGGAATTATTAAGAATTATGTTTAGTTTTTAGATGAGCTTATTGCTGACTTGTCGCCTGATTGAATTTCGAGACAATGAACCTCATTAATACTGCTTTCTACTGACAAAATTTTGGCAGAGTGGGAATTTTGGATGCAATCTTTAGAACAACTTCACGCTTCACGTTGGTAGTCCAAAGCCAGAGAATTTATTCTAAGACATATTAAGTGAGAGGTAAATTGGTATAATGACTGTGGAGAACTAACATACTTTAAATGTTTTCAATGTTGCCGAAGAAATTACAATAAAAAGATGCATATCTCCCCATGGTAACATATATTAAGACGTTTTTTTTCAAAAAACTTCTTTAATTTAATTATTTTTTCAATATTTTTCCTTCTACAAATTTCGATTTAATAATTACTATATTTTTATCAAGTAAAACATGTCATGCTATTTTGATTTAAGGTCATCTATATAAGGTTATCAGGTATCCGGAGAGCTGCCTATCTCTGACACCTCTTGCGGTTTCCACTTCAGTTTCCACCATTTTTTGCTCAACATCGGATGCCACTCGATCGCAATTGATGCGACGGCTGGCGGATAAATCAGGAGCGACTGCCTCTATATATTTGCAGTGAATTTGCATTGATGATTGTTGACATTTAAAACAAATATGAATGTATATAAATATATATACAGCAGACAGATTTCAGTTTCAATTTTTTAGTGCCGTAAGGCAAATGGTGAAATGAGAGCGGAGGAGCTGCTGCCGTTGCAAATTGTTATGATTAATATGAAACATGAGCTCTGGGCTGCCGACTTTTCATTATGGGCATTAAATTTTTGTACATTTTATTATTTAATTGAATTTCGCTTTATTTTTTATCGCACTTTTGCGCAAAGCTAATTTATGATTGCTCAATGCGGCATGTAATTGCATACAAAAGCCTTTAATGATGGCCCATTCGCTGGATCTCGGTGCCGGAATCTGCATCCGTATCTGATGGATGTCTCTATGTGTGAGCAAAGCGATTGTATTTCGCGTTGTTTTCTTTTTTTTTTTTTCATCGTTCTTCCCACTTTGACATTCCATAATTATATTCATTATTAATGATAACAAAAAGCGAGTAAGGGAGATGGGCACGCGCGCGCTCGTCGAAATATTAGCGATAAAAGTTGATTAAATTTTAAGCGCATACCAATAATTAACCAGCCATAAATATAGACGTGATTTAAGCTCGCTTTAAACCTACCAACAGGGATATATATATATATATATGTATCTCCGCAAATCGTTTGACTTCCGTGCTTGATCTCTCCCCCTTGGTGCGTGTCTTTCAGCGTGGAACCAATTAGCGACCGGGAATTAAGTGCTCATCAGACGTCGTCTGTCCAGGCGGCTTAAGTCATCGGCGGCGTCATCCTCCCCCCTTCTGCCACTGTCCAATCCCAATTCCAAACCCATTCCCGTCCATGCATAATAGAGCCAACACAAATTAGTCAAACGCTGGGCAAACTTGGCAGACTGGATGCCTGGCTGGCTGGCTAACTGGCTGTCTGGCGTGACGTCGTAAACAGAGCTGCAAATGCGTCGCAACATGCACGGTTCCCGTTTTTGGAGAGGACACCACCAGGCGACAGTTGGATCCAGGAGGAGTCCGGGGAATGAGAAGGGAGTTGCAGGCAGCTCGCTGGCAATTGTAACTCCCAGTTTGGTCGCACGATTAATCGTCGTTGCAAATTGTTGGCACGTTTTCAATTGACAACAGAGAGTGCGTTGCCTGCACGGCAGCGTCAACCCCTAATTTGCACTATGACCCAACCTCATCCTCATTCCGAACCAACAACACCCATTGCCATCATCCCTTTCCTTGCCCTCAACATCGGCAGCAGCGTGGGTTTGCGTGTAAATCACACGGTGTTTGCTCTCGCTCCTGTTGCATCCTTCACGTGCGTTGCTCTTTCGTCCTGCCCGCCTTATCCTCGTCCAGCCTCCTGATATTGCCTCTGTCCCCGCCTCTGGTCTTCCACGTGTGACAGGCCGTTTTAAAACGCCGACCACGACGCCTCTGTCGTTTATTTTGAATGTAATTTTTCAAGTCGCGACGTCTTCCAGCACTGCCCATTAATCACGTGGACAAAATGCGATTCGCCATGGCAACAATTTGCAAAAAAAAAATAAGACAGAATTGAGACGAATAAACAATGGGGAAGGGAGTGAGAGGGGAAGAGAAAATACCTCCGCCTTGACGAGGCAATTCTTTAATTATACTCTACAGGAAGGAGTTCTTTAAAGTTGCTAAGAACTTGCACCAGGGAAGATAATAATTAAATTAGTTTAAGAAGATAATAGAGATAATATTAAAGTTTAAGAACTTAATACTCCCTACATTTTCAGTTCAAATCCCTATATTTTTCATAAAGAGCTTTCATATTTAATATCCAATTTAGAATATTCCCAAAATACAAACACAAATTCTGTCTAAAATCCAAAAATAAAACAAACTAAGCTGATCATCGTAAAGAACAAAATTATCCCTTTTTCTGCAAACGCATAAACTTTTCATCTTTCCATTTACTGCAGTGATTTATTTCCTGTTTTTCCTGCAAAGATTTATATGCCTTCTTTTGTGTTTTCCCCGCAAACGCATATCCAATTTCATACTTTCCCGACACCCAGTCGGAAAACTTACTCCCCGCATCGCCAGCGCCCGAAAGTTAAGCTTCTTAGGGTATGATTGGATTCGACTTATTTCCGTTCCGGTGAAAAGTGTTGCATACTCACAGGCTGGAAATGATGCTGCTCAGGCTCCGGCTCCGGCTCCAGCTCTGGACTTTTGTTGCTGCTCGTTGACTTCGTTAATAATGATGTTGTACGCCGCCGCCCCCTTGGAGTATATTCAGCAACGAGGTCACGTGACTGACAGCCGTCGCATTACGGCCCTTTGTTTGTCCGGAGTTCGTAGTTCCAACCCTCCAACCCCCGCCGAAGGATCAATGACAAACTAAATGCAATTTGATGCGTGTCATGCCCCCAGGATACTGGGATTGGCTTGACATGAGATGGGGCGTCGAAAATGCGTGGTAATCATTATTTGTGACAATTGACGAGGCAAATCAATTTTTTATTAGCAAACACTGAGCCAAGATCAGCCCTAATCCTAAGCCGCTGCCCGCTGCTGTGTCAGTTAATAAATATTTGTCACGCATGGCTTTGGATGCACTGCAGCCAAAGGCCAAGCTCCCAGGAGGACCTGTCGGTGGCACACCTGCATTGCATTGCCGGGGCAGTGCGCTTAGGCACGTGACAGGCGTGAGCCGGATGACCTGGTTCCTGGCCTCCTCTGCATGCCCAGCTATTCCCACGACTTGTCACCTCTCTCACAAAGACACACACACACACGACGAGCACGACGGCTATATCCCTTCACATATGCCGCTGCGGCACCCTCAATGTTGGTCAAAGTTGAATGCCTTTGAACGGAATTGCCACAAAGGTAAGGCAATGCGGCCGCAATTGCCCATTAATCAAATTTCCAATTAATTTACCACAATTAATTGTTGCGCTAATTGCAGATTCCGAGGCCCAGACATCAGCACACGAAAGCATCTTCGGTCGAGGCAAAGTGCAATTGGATCTCTGCATAATAACCTTTTGGAAAGTCGGATTTCCATCGACTTTGTCGCCTTTGAGCCGGCAAACCCTATTTGAGGGAGCCCTGAATATGCCAGTATTATTATTTTCCATCATTGTCAACATATAATCAGGTTCGATGACGAGTCCTGCCACTGCTGCTGCTCCTTTTGCCAGACAGATGGGATAATAAATACACAGAGTGCCAGCAGGAGCTGCAGGAGTTGCGGCCCTAGGACCAGCTTTTATGCAGTTGTAGCGCTTTATTGAAAAATGTGTGCACAAGTCGAGAAAAGCAGCCGCCGTTGTACCTGCCAGGTTCTGCACAAAGAGAAAATACCCATACCTTTTTCTACATCTTATTTTAGGAGGTTTAAGCATGTTTTCCTTATATTTTAGGCCCTCCTAGAGTTAATTTTTGTATGATTTTTTTAAACACTTTATTATTATTAGAACTTCTCTTCTGTTTCTCTCAGTTTGCCTGCAGTTGGAGCAATGGAAGCCAACCCAGAGCCAGACACAAATATCAAATATTATCGAGCAGCCAGCGAGCACGTTGAAAGGCGAGCTATTGACGGACGGAGTGACGGGGTGTGTCTCCAGCCGACTCCTCCTCCTCCTCCCTATTGGCACAGTATTTGCCAGCCGGTCCTAGTTGCCCGGGTTACACGTACGCCTCCTGTTTCCAGACCTCCCGTAACCCTGCGTTGCCATGGCCATGCCCATTGCCAGGGCCTCGACTTTGTTTGTAAACATTTCACGTCCATCGCTGGACCCACAAATATTTCGCTCCTACTGCTGCTGCTGCCGCCTGGCTGTGTAAACTTTTGCCATTCGAGCTTTCAGTTTTTTTTCTCCTCCTATTTTTCCGGGGCGAGAAAAGTGTGCCCCGCCGCATTGAGTGAAACAAATGAGAGCAGACAAGAAAATCTTGTTTCGTTGTGTTTTGTGGGTTTGAAAACGAATTCAGATCAAGCACAGACACACAAACACACTCACCACTTGACCAGCCTATGTCCTCACCATGCAGAAGAAGGTTGCGCCCGAGCGTCGTCCCTACTGCGATCCGCGGCTGCAGGACGACAAGTTGAGGCGGCGAAGAACGCTTCATCGGCCGCGGGTATCGGAGGCTCTCCAGACGGGCGAGCAGCGCCAGCTGAACGATTGTCCCTTCTTTAACCTGGCTTATGGCTTCGATCAGCTGCCCTTGGATCCGGTCAGAGAGTTTCTGCAGGAAAAGATATGTGAGTTTCGCCGTATTCACATTATATTTAATAATAATATCCACAATTTTTCACCGCAGCTCACATGCAGAATGACAACATCGTGGGCCGCTGCAACCGCGAGTTCGACTTCCACACCTACGACCTGGACAATGTGAAGGATAGGTACGATGAGTGCGACGATGACAGCCTGCAGGAGCTGCAGCTGGAGGACATCGACATGCCCAAGGAGTTCGAGATGCTGCGCGATGCCAAGGATCACACCTACAACTTCGATTCAACGGGTGAGTAACGGGCGAGGAGAGGGGCCGACCACAGCTACGGCTAACAATTAAATGTAACAGCATTTGCGCATTATCCCAGGTGCTGGGAATGGGCAGAGGAACGGGGAACACCCAACAAATTTGCCAAACATTTCGTGTTATTCAATGAGTGAGAACTTTACCGCAAAAACATAACACTTAATACTTTATTAAATGCGAAAACATGCCCCGACCGAAGCTGCTGCTGCTGCTGCTCTCCCACGCCCAACTCCTCCAGCTCCTCCTGGGCCGGCTGCCTGCCTTCCCGCAGCGCAGCGCAGCTCGTTGGAAAATTGTTCACCTGTAAACATAAAAATTCCAAACATTATCCTTTTAACATAAAATTTTATAACCGAAATGAGAGGAGAAAAAAAAGGTAAAACCGAAAAACAAATGCGTATGACATTTATTTGAATATCCTCTGGGAGAGCAGAGCACTTGGGGTGGGCAAAGGGACGGGGAAGGAGAGGGGTTGGGGCAGAGCTGGGCACAGGACCAAGGACGGGTCGACTGACTCTCTACAACATGTTTATCATAGTGTTTTATTTAGCATTTACATGGAACATTTTTATGTTTCTGGTTACTTTTTTCGCCTTGTATACTCTTTAGGAAAGGCAGGTGAAAATGGTTAGAGACTTTGCTGCAAATATTAATACAAATATTTTATATATAGAGCTTAAGAATTTAATAATGAAATCGATTTTTAAATAACGCATACACTTAATTACAAGCGAATTATTTTCTGTGGAAAGGGAAATCCTCAACCGCATATATTTCCCCCGAAAAAACCCCGACATCTATCGCTAGTTTGTGATAAAAATGTTACATTTTGTGTCTAGTTTTTTAATATTTAATGCCAGGAATGGATGCTACTCCCCGCCCAGTGGTCGTTGGGGGCGTGGACTAATAAGGGATCCGGGTTACACAACAGCGTAAAAGCAATGTGTTGCCGATAGACATTAGCATGAAAAAGTAACAAATAAACCAATGAAACACTGCCCATTCTCCCCGGGGGAATTTCCTTTGTAAGGGCTCCAAATGGAAATTAATTTCAGTTTAATCATTTAAAAATCGAACTTTGCGCTGTGACTTTTATTTAAAACAATTTCATGTTGAACAAACAAGCTTATTTGCACTGCCTCTCAGTGCGCGGAGAAAGTCATCCGAAAAAAATCAAATTTGCAAAGTGCAGACAGACTCACATGTCACCCACTCTCTACCTCTTTGACTCCCATGTATTGAGTTCGTGGGCAAATATTAAATGCGATTTTCAATTTCATTTTTTCGCATTACTTTTTACCACTGGTTTGTTTTTTATTTGTTTGCTTTTTTTGCGCTTGCAGCTTGTAATCAATTTCCCTGGATTGACAAATGGATGACTGGCGGTAATAAATAAACGTTCATATTTACTCAGCGTGCATTATTAAAAATTTGACACCCACTCAACCCGATTGACAGTGCGGCCCAGCGAGCAGGAAATCTACGAAATGACCAGCCACCTACTGGACATCTACTGCCAGCGCCGGGTGCGAATCTTCTACCCAGGCTGCGGCACCAGCGCCTCCCTGTGGACCAACCAGCTGCGGCGCCAGCACGGGTCGCCATCGGAGCTGATTGGAGCTTATCGCACGCCCACAGCCCGGCACCTCCGGGTCAATAATCTTCAGCCTGTTCACAAGAAGAAACAGTTTAAGGCCGGCGATCACTATGCCTTCCGAACGCCACAAGGTAAGGGTTTTGAGAGCTATGTCCAGGAATTTAAACCAAGGTCTTCGGTTGATTTTTCTCAGTAGAGCTGTTTTACTTACGATCTTTCCAAGACAAATTACGAAGAACAGTTCGGTTGAGCGCTCGCATATTAAGAGCAATTTCAAGAAACTAGCGCTCTTCCGTATGATCTTTCGGAGAGAGATTCTGTTGAAAAAATGTTTGAAAATAAACCAGTAAATGTGTGGTCCTTGAATTACAACTATAAATCGTTTTTATTCCCTACAGAATGCCGGAACGAACTCATTCGAGTGGGCAAAATAATTGACGAACTGATCGAGCCCGTGATCTCGGCAGCTAAGCACACAATTGGCCACGGGCTCATCAAGAATAAGGGTAAACCCAACGAATGTAAGGTCCAATCCGCGGCCTTTATTGAATCTGTAAGCTTGGTTCTCCTAGTTCCGTAACAGAACTAATGAATTTTCTATTTAGAAAAAGAAAACCTGCGCTGTGAACAAGAAATGGATTAATCGAAAGGAGTTTCCATCGAATAAAGCGTTTCTTATGTGCCTCAGGAAAATGGAAGCCACGTGAGTGCAAACCCATGCCTTACTTAAATGAGATTACCATCTTTTATTCCTTATCCCAGTCGCGTTCAGTACCTGGCACCCATGCTGCCCGAGGATCCCGAAGACCAGAAGGAAAGGAAACTGGCGATATACCAGGAAGAGCTAATGCAGGCCGAGGCTCTTTTCACCCTGAAGATGCAGAAGCGCTACCAGTGCCTGCTAAAGAGCGTGAGTCTTTCTGGAGCTTGTTAGTTGTGGGTGTAACATACTGGTCCAGGTGGACCTGGGCCTGGTCCACGTGTCGCAAAGCGATGCTGAATTATGCAACTGACCAAACATATGCTAAGCGAGGGAGTTGGGGAATGAAAAATGAAAGCCAAATACCCAGCCGCAATGACTCCCTGACCGAGACCATAAAAAACCCATCAAAAGTGAGCACCAGCGACGGGCGTAAATAAATTTTATCGTTGACTCCGACTCTCGCTCCTACTCCTGCTCCTGCTGCTGCTCCTGTTCCTGCTTCTGCTCTTCAGCCTTGTCCATATCTGTGTATCTTCCCATGTCCGTGTGGGTGTCCGTGTCCGAGGCGTACATAAAAAATGATAATAATAAACTCCACACAAAGTAAACATGTGTGCGTGAGCGTGCGAGTAAATTAAGCTGCGTTGGCTTCGGGGGAACGTGCTTATAAAAATTATATAATTCATACCTCGTAAATATTATGGTCATGTGGGCGTGGTCAGGGTTATGAATAACGTGATTAGTTGTTAAAAAAAAAATTAAACGGAAAGTAAAATAAAATAAAACCGCTTGTGTGTGGCTTGAATCACACCCCGTTTAATGGTTCCACATCTTGTTCCCCTGTTTATCCTCCTTCTTATTCCCCTGACAGATGTCCATAGTGCAGCTGGCAACGTATCCCTCGCACCTCATACGCAGGGCCATCAGACGCATCGATCCACGCAGGGCTATGCTGCAGGATGCCTACCGGTTTATCCTCAAAGAGGAGGTGAGTTTTAGATTGTATTTTCCTTTACCGAAAACTAGAACAAGCTAGGGCCTTACAGAGGTATTTAATGTTGAAGTTTCCTTATTTCTTTTAAATAAGAAATCTAATTTAAAATAAAGCATATCCAAATTAAACATATATTTATTTTTGCTTTGTTAGAATTAACTTTTTATGTTGCCAATTTCTGCTTTTAGAGCTTGGCCTCTTATTGGATCTTCTAATCGAAAATTCTCATTGTTATAATTTTATTCCAACGCAAACAATATTATTTAAATTATTTATTATGAGTTGTACTAGCAAATTTCCTTGCATTTGGCAAAAAGAATATCACATATCCATATTAAGCTAAGACATACAAGTGTGTAACACACACACATCTCGTATGGATTATCCATAGAGAAGGAGTCGCAGTCTGGAACAGTTCAGTCTGAGGCAGCTTCGACATTATTAGTAAACTTAACTGGCGCTCATCTGAAACTGGCTCAGGATTTGGCGGAAGTTTTGCGCCGAAAAAGTTTGCTGGCAGTGCGAGCATATTAAACATGCTCCCCAGGATTGCCCAAGGAAGGGGGAAACAGGTATTCCTGGGATGACAAGTGACGGGGCGCGTGTTGATGTTTTGACGTGAGCGCCAAACAAACTTTGGCAGGGATTTAAGCTCAAGCACTTGCCATCAGCACCGGCAAATCAGTGCCGGCAAAGGCGGCTTAATGAGCAGCTGAAAATGTTCCCTTCCATCCTGCACCCTGAGCTGAGCCACCCCGAAACTAGTTGAAATCGCCCGGAGGAGCGCCAGCAAAGTTTATGCCACCTGTCGTCCCCCTTTCACCACTCCACCAGCATCTCTCCACTTCTACGCCGTGTGTCTAATCAACTCATTACAGAAAGATTGGCCCAAACTGCCGCCAGAAGTTATATTAATGGATTATCTGTTCGTTGGCGACCGTGGCGTGCGTCAGAACTTTGCCATCCTCATCATCGTGTGCCTCATCGATCTGCAGGAGGACTTCCGCCACCACGTCAAGCGCGCCTTCCTGAACTATCTCCTCGGGTGAGAGTCGTCATCGATATCTGTGGCTTATCAGGCTGACCATTACCATTTACCTGTTACCTGGCAGATCCAGCATGGAGCGCAAGCGGCTGCAGTTGGAGCCGGAACCTCCCACCTTTCCCACTTTCCCCAACAGTCAGCCCGTGCCCTGGCGCTCGAATCTGTTGCTAGCCAAGAGCCGCATTGGCGAGGTTCTCATGATCACACATCCCGTTGTCCAGGCCTTGAACAAGCTCTGGAACGACCTTTATGCGGATCTGGTGGTGGTGGACCTGGGACAGCTCCTGCTGGCTCAGCGGCCCCTGGACGCGGACACCGTGCAGGTCTTCTTCCAGAAGAGTTGTGCCGAAGTTCGTGATGTAAGGGAGATTAATAATATCATCTTAATTCCTTTTTAAACAATCTAATCTCTCGCACAGTTACTACTCACCGATTGGCTGCCGCGCTGCGCCGACCTGGTGAACGAGATGAGGGGCACCTGGAAGCACCTGGTGCCCATGTCGGGCAAGTATGGCGGCCGGGCGGCCATACTCTTTCGCTGCATCCACTCGGCGATGTCGCGCAACCTGAACAGCCTGATCAACAAGAGCATTAACTATCTGTTCAAGGTGCTGTGCTCCTTTAAGGATGGCAACAGCATCGATCAGTACTCTATGTTTGATTCGAAGCTGAAGCGGATTCCCCTGATGACGCTGATTGCCTCCGTAGTTGGGGCGCACTTTGACCACGAGCCCATAGACATGGGACCAGGTGTGAGGCCCGCCACGAATATCTATGCTTTTGATGAGGACGACGCCGATCCCTTCCAGCAACCGCAACCCAATTTATTTTCGGAGAATGTAAGTATTCACCTTGAGGTATGTTAATTATTTATTAATATTTTCTGCCTGCAGATCCCCGACATAGATGATGTGGCACAATTCGAACTGGATCACACCCACAAGCTGTACATATATCCCTATATGCAGGAGCTGCCGCGCCTCTTCGTCGATCACTTCAAAAGCATCTTGGCGGTGGGCTATGAGATTCCCAGCCTGGAGTATATCATGTCCGGTGGCGGTGAGTTGCATTCTTTACATAATCAAACGATTTAAATGTTTAAAATAATTAAAATGACAAAATCTCAAATATAAAATCTTCATAGACCAAGAAACGAAGGGCTTCCTGCACTATATCGACGAGGAGCATACGGATTTCATAGAGCTCTGCGGCAAAGTCGAGCAGATCGTCATGGCCAACTGGCGCGGAGTGCATGTGTACCTCAAGCCCATCTACAAGTACTACTTTGGCCTCTTCCAAAAGCTGATCATGCCGATGGTGGAGAAGGTCTGGACGGAGAACACCCTGCCCGAACTGGGGGTAAGTTGGCGGGTGCGGCAGCTTAGCCCGAGGCACGGCGGGCTCTCTGGCTGCTTCTCGCCTTGAAATGGGATTTAATTATTTATTTCGATTTGATTACGCGCAATGATGCGTAGAATTAACATAAAATTTCATTATGCAATATTAATAGACTGCTGACAGACGACAGGCAGGCCGACTGACAGGATTTGGGGGAGGGAGTGCGACTGGTGGCAAAGTGCCTGGCAATTTGTGTAATTTGACAAGTTCCACCTTGTCTGAATGCGGATTATAGCGCCTGCCAAACAGTGCTCCGCCTCCTCGTCCCGACTCCCCGTTGCCAGTTGCCTGTTGCCAGTTAACTGATGTTGATTTCTGACAGTTTGTTGGCTATGTGCAATGTTTAATTAGACGCTGTTTGGCTTCGCAGCCTGTTGATTGTACGATTCTCGGAATGTCGCCGCACTTACCCATCTCATACGCTCAATTTACGCCGAACGCCACCTCAAACCCGCTTCTCCAGCCACTGCAACTTTTCAGTTCGCATTCATTAAGTTTTATGAAACGACCAGCAATTTCCTCTCTTCTCTCAATTCGTTTGGTTCGTTTTTCCCTCTTTTTTTGTGCAATTTATATAAAATAAAAATTACTTCCGACTGCGTATGCTGCCTGCTGCCTGTCGATGCATGAAATGCGAGTGCATCTCCTCGAACCGCCACCAGCCACCATGGCGGATACAGTGGTGGCGCATTGGAGAGGGGTTTCCTGCATCCAGAGAACTGACCATATTCGATTTGAAACATTGCACACTCGTAATTAGAATTAACAAGCAATGCGATTGGGTTTGATTTGAAATGATGGAAACACAAGCTTATTTGTGGGGATATTCGATATTGTTTGATATCCTCCTCACACGTATTATTTTTTTCCATTTCCAGTTTAGTATTCCATGCACAAGGAAATTGGAAATATTTTGTAGTTTAAATTGAATTTTATTAGTTTATTATATTAATTATATTTGTTAAATGCCAAAGGTAGCAGTAATTAAATTAGAAAATAAATGCAACTAAACATAAACGAAATATGATATATTCTTATAAAATTACTTGAATTAGAGTTTAAATATTTAACCCAAGCAGAGTTAAGGGTTACACAAATAGTTCTCTATATATCACCTCTTAATAAATCCCTTCTATTCCACCTGGAAACGTTCCACCACTGACTCCATCTATAGCCCGTGCAGGAGCTGTTGAAAAAACTGCAGGCCGTGAGCGATACGACCTATTATCTGCGCGATTTCATTCCGCTCAACCTGTTCATGCTGGATAATCGGCACGTGAAGCTATCGCTGCGGATGTATGTGCGCGAAATCTACGATTTCATAATTGATTTTTACAAAGCCCTCAATTGGAACGAGAATCGAGCGTAAGTAGCCAAGCGGGAACCGGCGGGAACAGATTGCATCAGCTAAATGAAGTGCGAGCTGCTCTTTCATTTAACTTTTATGCCGCATGGCCCCCACTTACTAGATAACTCTCCCGACCACATACGATGCCTGATTTTTCTCTTATATTTCTTATTTTTTGCCACTTCAGCATTTGCGAGGAGCTGGAGGAGATGTCGATGAAGGCCGGCGAGAGGCCGGAGGAGACGCCCGAGGTGGTCGCCCTGCAGAACTACATCAACGAGTGCCGGGAGATGCGCATATTTGCCATCAAGGATGAAATCAAGAACGTGTTGAAGCGCGTCGTCTTCCTGCTGACACACACCTACCTGTCCAGTGAGTGATGCAATTGGCTTGGTCAGGAGCATGTCCTGCCTGCCGGTCCGTCCTTCGTCCTTTCCGCTGTTTGTGCAGCTGGTCAGGCGAGCTCTTTCTCCTTCGATTCTGGCCAAAACCCAGACACACACTAAGGGAAATTGTTAAGGGGGGTCTGAAATCAAGAAATTATATAATTTTTAGGGAACTAAATTTATTTGTATTTAAAAAGCAGGTTTAATGCAAATGAGTTTGCTTAAAAATTGCTTGTTTTTGTTTCCTACAAGTACTTTAATTTTGAAATGTATAAAACAGTGTTTTTAGTTAAGAAAAAGTATTTGTACTTTGCTGTTTAATGCGTAATATATTTAACTGAATATTTTATTATGTTTCCATATTACAAATGCAATACATTTGTAGTATTTTGAATACAAAGTAATAGTTTATAATATTCAATTGCAGAAGACTTTTGCGTACATTTCAAAAGGAACAAGGAAAGGAACAAGTTAAAGCTTGAGGAAAGAATATCCTTTGTTTCAGAGCCCAACATATTTTCTCTCTCTGCAGTTAGTGTGTTTGCTTTGCGCAGTGTTTGGTTTCTGGGGGAAATGGGAATAGGGACGAGTGAAAGGGCGGCGGCTGGCAGGAAGTGCAGCCTCGCTTAACATAATTAACCTCAACTAACAAGCTGAGTCTACTAATTGGTTTTATAATTACTTGCGGTGAGACACCAAACATTGAGCTCCGCTAAAACCCCGAAAATGCAACTTAATGAGCTTAACAAATTCATGAATGTGTGAAAGTTGCTTTGACAACCGACAACCGGCAAATGCAGAGCCAACACTTCAGATGTGCTCCGCCAGAGACAATAACGAGTTATCGTCAAGTGTCCCGAGTGCGTATGTGTGTGTATCTTTCGAATAGCTACAATGCGAACTTCCGTCCCTCCGAATCCGAATCCGCATCTGTATCTGTCTGTTTGCCTGTCGGTCCGTCGTGTGTGGCTTTGTCACACCAAATACTCATGGATACAGCTTGTCAGGGACCAAAGATACTCCTGCTCTTACTCGTACTCGAATAATTAATTAGTTTGTCCCGAAAAAAGGGAGAAGGACTTGCGCGCAAGCCAATTAATTAAGAGTTAAGCGCAGTTAATTAGCAGTGCGTACAATCGAGAGTCATCCAGTCTAGTCATGTGGACCCTCACTCCCATTTATCCGCAGGCGACGAGCTCCATCTCAACTCGCGCACATTCATCCTGCCCGGGGAGCTGGAGGAGGTCCTGGATCTCAGCGCCGCCCGCCTCTCGGTGGTGCGTGATAATCTGGAGCTGGCCCTGCGGTAAGTGTGATGCAGATTAGGACCGGAACACCCTCAAACAGATCCCCAGAAGATACTAAGCCGACATCTCTCTCTCCACTCTCCGTTTCGTGCAGGGAGCGGCGCGCAGAGTTTGAGAAGCTGCTTGCCCAGGAGAAGCGAACGATGGACGGCTTTCGCATACGGGAAATCCGGGATGTGCTCACGCTGGAGGAGCTCAAGGAGCGTGTGGATACGGTCGATTTGCTCTTCAACACCATCGAGGTAAAGGATTACCTTTAATTTGCAGCATTAAGATTGAGACTTTAAGATATGGTTTTCCCCTAGAATCTCAGCCGCGAGGCTAAAGCCATTAATACAGAGGAGACCCTGCTCCAAATCGATGTCTCCGCCTTCCCGCTGCTAGCAGAGATCATCGAGAAAATGGAGCCCATCGAGAAGCTGTGGAAGACGTCGTACGAATTCGAAAAGGATTATCTCATTTGGTAAGCAGGGAGGGGGACCATCGCTTAAGCTCCTTGCAATTATACTTTTGTCAGCCCGGGGGCGTGTGACACTTCCTGGGGTGGGCGAGGGGGGAGGACAGCAGTCAAGGAATATTCCAAATTGAAATGGCCCCGGTCCGGCAGTCGTGTCCATTGGCATTGCTGCACGCAAATCCCAATACCAATCGTAGTTGGCTCCTCACTTAATTCCCAGCCCCAGTGCGAATTCCAGCAGAAAATTCAGTTGAGTGGTCCGCTTATGATGAGGCCACTCCGGCTGCTCTGCTCTGGCTGCTCCTCCTGGCCAACTTCCTTTTTTCGTGTATTTCTATTTACATCTCTCTTCTGGTGCTTTCAGGATGTTCGAGCGCTTCGAATGCCTTAATGCGGATGGCGTGCGGGAGCAAGTGGAGAATATGCACAAGGTAAGTAGTTGCAAAGTCGGAAGTTGTCATTCCAGTAGAGCCACTGGCACAGGAGCTGCTCCAGCAACTCCCCTTGCTGGCGGAAATAAAAACGAGCAACGACCGACAAAGTTTGAGCTGTTGTCGGATTTCTCCTGCTCAACTGCCCATGCATGGCTCCTCTGCCGGTGCTCCTCCTCCTCCTCAATCTATGTTCGGTTCGGTGTCTGTCTGTAAGCCAATGTAGCAACTAAAATGCAACTAAAAACCTCAAGCCACCTAGAGCGGCAATACTAGTAGCCGCCAGTCCTAGTAGTAGTCGGCAAGGGACAAACCCGACCGGCAACCAGCAACCAACAACTGGCTCTGAAAAGAAAGTTCCACTTGGCAGCCGAAAAGTATGCATGGAAAAAATGCCCAACATATTTGGCGGCTGGTTGGAGGCGGAGTAGACCCCCCTGGGGTCAGCTGGGAAGCCGTTCGGAGCCACGCAAAAAAAAAAAGAGAAGAAAACTAGTAAAAAAGGCAGCACAAAGGCGCAAAGGGAAAGTCAGTTGAATTGAATTTTTCGGCACAGCTGAAGCGGCAAAGTGGGGACACAACAGTTCCCCAAAAAAAAACTGCAAGGAAATCCTGCCACGAAGTTGGGAATACCCTGTTGAAGTTGCAGTTATTTAACTTTATAAATTTTTTTTTCTTTCCTTTCTTTTCCTGGTCAATTAATTGGTTTGAAATTTATATTTCCTAAAGTCTTCCAGTGTGAGAGGTTTGCTACTTATTCCTTTTAAAAAGCTTTATTATAGGTTCTTTCAAGATTAAACTTAAGTTATTAAAGTACCCTGTTCTGGTAGGATCTTAAGGGCTCTTAACCAATAAGAGAGAATCAAAATGCAGTTTTTTATGTATTTTTTCGTAGAAGCGGTGGAAGCTGATGACCACCTAATTAATTGCATTTCAGCTTCATTTGCCTAGAGACTTTCCGTGTCCCCAGAGATGACTTTATCCCTTATCCTTTTTACACAGATAATGTACAAGCTGTCCCGGCAACTGGCCTACAATCCGGTGGCCAAGCGGGCCGCCGAGCAGATGCGGATGAAGATCGAGAAGTTCCGAGTGTATCTGCCAGTGCTGGACTCGATCTGCAGGCATGGCTTGGAGAAGCGCCACTGGGAGCAGATATCCAAGATCCTGGGGCGCAAGATCAACCCGAAGCTATACCCCACATTGAAGGACATGATCGATGTGGATATAATGAGCATTTTGCCGCAACTGGAGGAGATTGCAAATGCCGCAGGCAAGGAGTACGATCTCAATAATGGGCTGAGGATCATGCAGGCGGATTGGAAGGACGTGATGTTTGAAGTGTTGCAGTATCGTGACTCGGACACGCACATCCTGGCTAGCCTGGATGATATTCAGACGCTGCTGGATGACCACATCATGCGAACGCAGGCCATGAAGCGCTCGCCCTTCATTGTGGCCCTCGGCTCCAAGGCCGATGACTGGGAGGCTCGTCTGCTGCTCATCCAGAACATCATCGATGCCTGGACGCAGGTGCAGATCACCTGGATGTACCTGGAGCCGATCTTCAGCAGCGAGGATATCATGCGACAGATGCCGCTCGAGGGACGCAACTTCAAGGCGGTGGATAAACTGTGGCGCAAGATCATGAAGCATACTCTGAAAGATCAGCATGTGATGGCGGCCACAGAGTTTCCCGACATGCTGGAGATCTTCACCAAGGCCATTGAGGATTTGGAGACGGTACAGAAGGGTCTGAACACGTATCTGGAGCAGAAGCGTCTCTTCTTCGCGCGCTTCTTCTTCCTGTCCAACGATGAATTGCTGGAAATCCTGTCGGAAACCAAGGATCCCATGAGAGTACAGCCGCACTTGAGGAAGTGCTTTGAAGGAGTGAGTTTTAGCCTTGATTTCAAAGTTATATCTCTATATTAATCCTTTTCCTTACAGATTGGCACCTTGAACTTTGACGATAATATGGAGATCACCGAGATGATTAGCGACGAGGAGGAGCGTGTGGCTCTGGTGCGCAAAATCAATCCCGCGCTGGCCAATGTGAGCGAATCATCGCCTTTGATTGCTTTCCATGCACTTCACTCCTTGTAATTAATCACCTTTTCGTTCTGTACAGGGTCTGGTGGAGATCTGGCTCAAAGAGGTGGAGATGGTGATGCTGGACAGCGTCAAGGAGCAGATGCACGAGGCCTGGGAGGACTATGCCGTAGTGGAGCGCATTACCTGGGTGGTCAGCTGGCCCGGACAGGTGGTGCAGGGCATTTCCTGTATGGCCTGGACCTACGAGGTGAGCTCGCCACCATAAAACCACGATAACCGCAAGGGCGTTGTCGACGTCTCTGGGACAACAAATGTCCATCAGTTGGCTGTCAGGGGGGAACGGCAAGCTCTGTGTTGTGCCTCTGACAGTGAGATTAGCTGGGGTTCAGCACCTTCTTTCCCTGCGGCGCTCCGTCGCTCCTTTGTGAACGCTTCCCTTTTGGGCTTTGACTTTGAGAGAAGTTCGCTAGCTGCAGCAGCGAAATTGAAAATCATATTTCGCTCTTTATTTGCGTTCGCGCCGCTGCAGTTTCTCAGACACTTTATGCCTTTTCCTTGACTTTTTCTTCCCTCTCCTCCAGGTGGAGGAGGCCATCGAAACGAAGGAGCTGCCGGCTTATTTGGAGAAGTCCAATCTGCAGATTGCCGACCTGGTGCAATTGGTGCGCACGGATCTGCAGGCTGGCGTCCGGATTGCCGTCGAGGCGCTGATTGTCCTGGATGTGCACGGTGAGTAAAGAGAGAGGGAGGAAGCAAGGCGAAAAATAAGTACAATCCTTAGCACTTTTGTAGAACATTTTAACCGCAAGCTAAAGCTTTTATAATTTAAAGAAATTTTAAGTTACAGGCAAGGGAGGTAGCTTATCCAAGATCCTGCTTGAAGGATTAATTATTAACTGACTCAATCCCTCAGCGATTTATTTACAATTATATATACATAATGCATATTCCTGTAGATCGCGATGTGGTGAAGTATCTCACAGACTTGAATGTATCGAACATCCAGGACTTTGATTGGATCTCCCAGCTGCGCTACTACTGGAAGGTGAACGAGAGTGAGTGTACCCTTACAGGCTCAATATTCAGGATATTTACACGAAAATATTGCCCGCAGAGAACGAGGATTGGGTGTGCGTTAGCATGGTGGTCACAGATGTTCAGTATGGCATGGAATACCTGGGCAACCTGCCCCGGTTGGTGGTCACTCCCCTCACCGATCGCTGCTACCGGTGGGTACTACTACAGCTCCTGCTCTCCACACGCCATATATCTTGCACAAATCCCACGTCCTCACATGCTTCCCTGTATGAATACCGAAAATATTAATTGACAAACCGTTGCAACAGAAGCCCCCCGCACACTGCATCTAAAAGTCAGAGCCTGGCCCGGCCGGGCACGTTTATTGGGAAAATATTTATTTTATTTCGGTGCATTTTAAATTTATTTTCATTTTTCAAACAAAATACGCAAAAAGAGAGCTGAAAGCCTTTTTGATGTTTAAGCTGCCTACGACAAACACACAATAACCTTGCCAACAACACAACGGCAGCGGCAGGACTAAAGGAATAAGGACACACTAACACAGCCACACACACACAAACTGGTAGCAGGCTGGCAGGCCGTCGTTGGCAAGCCGGCAGAAAGGACATTTTAATGGGGTTTCCGATAAAACTTTTATATTAAACAAATAAATCAATGTTGGACAGTTTTTCACACACACACGCGGCACACTAACACTGACACTCATGCATGGATAGTTAAAAAAGGAAAGCGAAAAATGAAACGGAGTGTATATAGATATTTGTATGGTTATGCCCCGGAAAAGCTAAAAAATATATGCACAAGCAAACCGAAGTGGGGACACTGCCAATATGATAAAAATATGAACTTGCAAAACAAGCAGCTAAAAATAAGCAATTTATGAATGGAAAGAGTGTGAAGGTTTTGATCGAATTCTGTAGTTCTCTGGTAATTATAATTTAGATTTAAAATGTAGGAGATAATTTATAACAACAACATTTTTATAGAATGATATTCATATTGGAAGTTAGAGAGTACTTCCTAGCTTAGCCTCTCGGAATACTGCATCCTTATGCCGACCACAAACTCTTCTATAAAAGCCGCATATAGAACGATTACTCTTTTCAGATACAGACTGATACAAAATAGCAGTTCATACTTAATAATTGTGGCAGGGCATAAAGAGCATAAATAGGGAAAAATAAATCAGAGAACATGAAAACTAATTTAATTATTAGAATAACTATCAGGAAATCAGGAAAACATAACGCCATCGAAATAAATAAAACCCAACAAACCTATCCCAGTCCATAGTCTAAAACCCCCTCAAAACGCTAACAGCTTCCACTTTTTATGGACAGCAAAAAAGTAACCATAAATGACAATTTTTTAAACTGAGCTGCTCTTCCGTGAGAAATGTGAAAAAATACAAAATAGATATTAAAAGCGTGCCCATTCCCATGCCCCTGTACCATCCATCAACTCTTTGTTGGCTCTTCATACTCCTTGCCATAAATTCCCCTTTTTTATTCCTTTCTCTAATTCCCGATCCGTGCAGCACTTTGATGGGCGCCCTGAAGCTGTGCCTGGGCGGTGCACCCGAAGGACCTGCCGGAACGGGCAAGACGGAGACCTGCAAGGATCTGGCCAAGGCGGTGGCCAAGAAGTGTGTCGTCTTCAACTGCTCGGACGGGCTAGACTACAAGGCGCTGGGCAAGTTCTTCAAGGTGAGTCCCAGAATCAGAGAGATAGATACGTATCAGGCCGAGAGGAGCGTCGTCGTCGCGCTGTCTGCGATTTGCTGCCCGACCGGCTTTCTAATTGATGGCCCCGAAAGCGGTGGCGAGTGGAGCTCATTAATCTGGCAAAGAACTCGTCTTGATGCGGCGGCACACGCAACAATCGTGACTTTCAATAGCGTGGAAGCATGGTTAAATGGTTAATTTGGCGCATGTCAGACACACTGGAGCCCTTCTCCAAGCCCACT
The DNA here is from genome assembly GCA_008042475.1 of Drosophila kanapiae. Lineage (NCBI taxonomy): Eukaryota > Metazoa > Arthropoda > Insecta > Diptera > Drosophilidae > Drosophila > Drosophila kanapiae. The sequence continues at coordinate 1,024,414 of VNJM01001909.1, read as the reverse complement.
TCCATTTCCATTTCCATTTCCATTCCCATTCTTAGGCCCATTCTCTCCGATATATGTTTATTGAAATTTATGCAGCTCTCGGGATAATCGCATTCGGCCCTGGCCCTGGTCATTCTGTTGACTAATTAGCCAGTTTGCGAAAGTAATGGCCCAGCGGCGGCAGTGGGCCGACTTTCGTGCTTTCCCACTCAAGTTTATGCAAATTTTTATTTGCAGGTCGTTAACCGGGAGGAGCCTCTCCCCTCCCACAAGCACTCGCACATCTTAAGTGGGTGCTGAAATCTTGTAGTAAAATTTATGCTGCTATAGGCTCTAATCGCTTAATACGCTCACACGGCTAATTGCATAATAGTTCCTAAGCCCCTCAACCAGAGCCAGAGGGGGAGCGGTCATAAACACGGGCAGGCAGGGATTCGATTGTGGTGAGGTGAGCCGACGTCGACGGAGATCAACTTGGAGGCTCATTTGCATGGGATTTGTATTAATAAGAGAACTCGAACTCGAACTACTCCTAACCCAACCAGGGGGGCAAGTTTAGTTTAGTTAGGAGAGCCCATAAATTGCCATCGCCCGAGCTCTGTTGCTCAATTTAAATTAATGAATTTATGCGATTGGGATCCACTTGAGCTCCGAACATTTGTCTATTCTTTTTATTGCTTAATTTGGGTCTCGGCGTCTCGTTTGAGTTCGGGTTTTAGAAAGTCGTTCTGCGCTTTGTCACCAACTGGATTGGCATTTGTTCTAATAATCTCTAGGAAGTCGTAAATCTCTGGCACACGATGCCCCCAGCTTCCACCGGTTTCGGTGCGGTTTGATTTCTATGTTGTTAGTTGCCAGGCCCCGGACTTGGTCTCGGGACGGTGCGAGGAGGCGGCATGTCTGGGAAACAATGTTGCGACAATAAAATAATTTGCAATTGACAAAGTATGCGGAATATGCCAGAGCAGAAATTTCACAGCGAGAGAAGAGCGTAAATAAATTAAATGCAAATAAAATGGCCACAACAATGGTTGTCGCCTCGAACAAAAGGAGCATCCGATGGCTTCGGGAAAAGTTATCGCAGGAGCAGCAGCAGCAGGAAAAGTCCAGAATGGCTTCAGTGACGGCTTAGTTGCAGTGATGGGAAGGTTGCCTTTTTTATTGGTGGGTCAAGGAATAGTTCAAATAAGAAATTAATCAATAGCTAAGTTAAAACCAAAGGCAATACAAACTAATTAGATACATACACAACTGCCTGTCTTTAAATGTTGCTTAAAAGTTGTATGTTTTTGTGTTTTGAACATAAAACGTATATTCCTTATGTTTTCTTTTCTAAGATCTTAAGAAATCAATTACAACTTGTTATAAAAAAGCTCCGAATGAATCAAAAGTAATATGGTAGCATTTAACTGGACACTAATAGGTACCCAACCTGCATAGATCCCTCCCATCACTGGTGCCAATGGCACTGCCAAACCACTCCTCTCTCAATGGAGTTCAAAGTGTGCAAAGGCACACAGCCACCTCCACTATTTTTTGCCGCGCCCCCATCCCGGTGCGATGCGCTGGCCAAACAAGTTCCTAACACAACAGTTCCGCCATCCGAACACCGTCAGGACCACTAGGAATCGCCCCGAACACCTGCACATCTGCACCTGCACAGAGGCGCTAATTGTACAATGGCCAGGCCAAGCGGAGGAGCAGTAGCAGCAACAACAACAACAACAACCGCATCGGTGTTGGGACAACAGTGACTACAAAAAGCGTGCGAACGCGCAACAGAATGTATTCGGCCCTTTGTGTGGGCAGAGGCAGAAGAAGTCCTTGCGGCAGGACTGGGCCAACAGAGGCCACTTGCCGGTAGTACAGTCACCTCTGAGGTGGTCAAGTGGAGGATGCAGGAGCAACAGCTGTCCAGAGGTTCCTCTTTTTTGATAGGTGATTGTGCTTATTTTGGCCAGGAGTTATACGTTGTGGGCTTGCAAAACAAACCTCCCTTTGGGCCAGCATTTAGATGGATTAGGAATTACATTTATCTAAGTCTGGGATGCTTTTCCTTAATTTAATATTAAACTTTGGCTAATTTTCATAGAAGTATTGATAAAATTTAAATTTATCTCTGAAAGAGTTCTTCCATTTTTTCATTAGTAGAATTTTCTATCTTAATTAACTTAGATTTTCTATCTCATATATCAGCTTTTAAATACAAAGTTATCTTAGTGGCAAAATAAGCTACAATACTTTCTATATTTCTATTTTTAAATATTTAAAATATTGGCAATATTCTAATAGAATAACTATGGCTTTTTACGTTTCTATTTATTAAGATTTTCATTAATTTCATTCTTAATTTTCATTCCTTATTCCCATTTATAAAAGGAGCTCTATCTTTTTGCCATGACTGAATATGAAAAATAAATAACAAATACAGAATTTTCGTATTCAAAGTCGCCGATTTGATATGCAAAAATTCGGAACAAAGGATTTCCCTAATTAGGCGAAACCCAAACATTTTCTTCGGGTAACTAGAGATGTATCTATGGTGCATATGGCCAGCGGCCAGCTCACAGGGACATATCACTGATGGAGTCCGCCGTCGTCCCTCACTCCGGCATCGATCCCGGGCATATGGCACTTGCAGTCAGGTCAGCTTGCCGCTTTGGCGTTCTATTTGTGCTGCTCCAAGGGACGGGATGGAATGTGTGGGCGGGATGCTGTGTGGCATAGAGCTGAAGCTGGTTTCCAGCTGGGATAAAACAGCATATTTATTGCAACATGCAAAAGGAAGCATATCAAAGGGTCGTCCGTTCGTCCCGTTCCCGCCCCCATATCGACCCCGGGATCTGCAGTTCGAGGCCCCGGAACACTGAAAACAGAGACCGACGAGAACCGATGAGAAAGAGAAAATAATGTTTATGCTGCTGTTTGCTTTTTCCACTTTTCCCCCATCGAATGGGTCTGCCAGGGTGCCCGTGTGTTTCCCTTGCACTCTTGTCCAGGAATATCTGTTTCTATTTGGGTGTGTGCTTTATTTTTTCAGCTCTAGTCCTGTTCAGGATTGTGTTCTATGCTGTGCTGTTTTGACTGCCGCCTCCACATCTCCACAGCTCCTCATCTCCATCTTTCTCTCCATTGCAGGGCTTGGCACAATCGGGCGCTTGGGCCTGCTTCGACGAGTTCAATCGTATCGAACTGGAGGTGCTGTCCGTGGTGGCGCAACAAATCCTGACCATCCAGCGGGCCATCGGACGCAAGGTTGTGAAATTCTTTTTCGAGGATACAATGCTCAAACTGGATCCGACTTGTACCATATTCATAACCATGAATCCCGGGTGAGTGCTACGCTGAGGGGTATCGGTGCATGAGGAGCATTGGTTGCTGGGAACAGCAGCTGCGGTTTCACGCATCGCATTTTTTGCTCACTTCACTGTGCTATGTGTGCCTGGGCATTTGAAAATGCATTTAGTTACTTTGTAAGCCCGTATACGGCCTACCATGTGGCAGGAGGCAGTGAGATACGGCGGAGAGGCCATTAGCCAGCCTCCGGAGGTAGGTGGACGCAGTGCGTTCCCCGATATTGGTAGTTATTGCGTTATTGGAGATTTTTCCCATCGGGATATTTATTGCTTTGGCATGCATATGGAACAGCTGCGACAAACATGCATATTAGCCCTCTGCCTGCCTCCTGGAACTACGCTACTCCACTCCACCTCCTCCGATTGCCGCCATTCAGCGAAGGTCTTAATTTCGATTGGATGTCGCTTTTGCTTTGCTTTCGCTTTGCCATCGCCATCGCCATCGCCAGGAGGCAGACACATCCTGCCGAACAGGCCAGCTAGCTCCCTTTTTTTGGCCAGCTTTTTCTGCTGCCTGCTGCCAGCCAGCCTGCCAATTTGTCACGCAACCAGACGTTCTTAAGAGCAGTCACTCATATTGGTTATTGGCCCTGGGAACGGCAGCCAGGACTAGCAGAGAATGGAGGCTGTGAAGGGCCTGGCCTGCCTGTGTTTAGTATTTATGCCATTAGCACTTGCACTTTGATGAATTTGATTGCCCAACGGGCTCTAATCCCGCTCGGATACCCTCCGGCCTTCATTTTCCATTTTTCCCCAACAACAACAGCTATGCAGGACGAACGGAGCTGCCCGACAATCTGAAGGTGCTGTTCCGTACGGTGGCCATGATGGTGCCGGACTATGCCATGATTGGCGAGATCACTCTGTACTCCAACGGCTTCGACATGGCCAGGAATCTCTCCCAGAAGATCGTCCAGGCCTATAAGCTCTGCTCGGAACAGTTGTCCTCGCAGTCTCACTATGATTACGGTAAGTTAATATATATTCTCTGAGTTCTTACCTTAATTAAGGTAATAGATGGTATTGTCTCATCATTAAGAAAGTATTTCATCCCTTAGGGACTTGTTTGTGAACTTCTGCATAAAAAAACACCAGCATTAAACCGATATTAGCCACTGACCTGCTCTTAAGGTTAGGGTTAACTCCACCTGGCTAATAAGGCGCAAAAGTAGTCAACAACACGTGTAGTTTTTTTTCTGCCATCTATGTGCAGCACAACTTTGGCCGGAGCAGCAGCAACTTTCCGGATGTCTCATGTCCTTCTGCGTGTGCTCCTTCGTCGTCGTCGTCTCCATCTTTCTGCTTGTTTCAAGGCAAAGATATTGCTCCTTTTTACGACGTAACATGTCATATGACATTACAACATGTCTGTGTTTGCCACTCCGTCCGGGTTTTTTCTATGGGCAGCTCCAGCTCCTAACTCCCTGCTCCTTGCAGTGTGCGTGTGCATCTCTGTCCAGCCGCTGGCTGCAATTGCAGGCAGAGGCAGCTGTGTGTGCAAGTTTATGTGCAAAGTACATTTGATCAGTATCTTATTTTGAGTTTAAATTGAAAAACTTTCTTGCAAGTTTGCTGCGCTTTTGTGTTGCGTGTGTGAGAGACAAATGGCACATGGACACACACACAATGTGCTCGTGTGTTGTTTTGTGTGTGTGTTTGGGTGTATTTGCCGGTCTGCCAAGTAATAATAAAAACTATTTGTACATTTAGTACAAGCTCCTACGCCGCGACTCCTGTCCAGCTGTTTTTGCAACGTTGCGAAAAGTTTAGCATTTCCCTGGCGCTATAATGAAGCCCGGGCTAGGGTCTCGCCACGAAGTTGAAACTCCCTACAGGTAGAGGCACCCCTCCTTGCCAGCCAGCCTGTTCGACGCCATCAGCAATGGCATCGCCATCGCATCGCCAAATACCTAAACCTGCCGACTTCAGGTTGAGTTATGCGCTGGCATAACTGCCGAGCTAATGCCCTCAGTCTCCGCCAGTTCTCCTCGTTACAAAAACACAGGGGAACCTCTAAATATAATTTTATAATTGTAATATTAATAATAAGTAAATTCCTTGTTACATTTTTAAATTAAAGACATTTTATTTTGATTTTAAACTTGTATTAAACACCATATAAATATTATTTGCAGGGAGAGTCATTTGTTATCCTTAGCCAAAGCTTTTACAATGATATTCGTTTTGATATATATGATTATTTCGACGAGCAAATGCACTTAATGAATAAATAATTATATTTTTATATTTTTATTATAAAACAAATTGAATCAAATACATATTATCGACGTCTCACTGTACCTTTATTCTGGCAGGAATGCGCGCCGTGAAGTCCGTGCTGCTGGCCTCCGCCTCGCTGCGACGGCTATACGTTGACCTACCGGAGCCGGAGATTGTCCTGCGTGCCATCGTCGATGTCAATTTGCCAAAATTCCTCGAGCAGGACATCTCCCTGTTCATTGGCATTTACATGGATCTATTCCCCGGCGTCACGCTGCCCATGGTGAGCAGCAGTATTTAGTCATCTATTTAAATCAATTATCATTCTTCGGGCGAAATGACCTGTAAGCGCCGCCAATTAATACGATAATGGGTTAATGATTAATTAACGCAAACTGGTGGGGATCTATGGACCAGGCGAAGCTGGTATACTCTATAGATACAAAGGGTTGTGTTCCACTTCAGTGGAGTTAAGCTCAATGTTAAATTGCTTTTAAAATTGGTAATTGTTTTAACCAATTCCATTTGCCACTTGGATAATATACTCCATATACTGACAACCTGTTATTAAAAAGGATATTTCCTTTGGCACTTATATTTCTCACTTCTACCAACCATTACCTGCCATCAAAGGCAGCACTTTATATCGAATTTTCCTCTTTTTTACCCGCAGCTTTTCATATTTTCATATATACATTTTTATTTACGCTTGTTTACCCCTCCTCGCCTTCCGCCGGACAGCCGCAACGCGGCGACATACTCAAGTGGCTGCACATCAACCTGGAGGAGAAGAATCTGCAGGCGACGCCATGGTATTTGGAGAAAATTCTACAGATATACGAGATGCTGCTCGTGCGACACGGCCTCATGATAGTCGGCGGCTCGATGGGCGGCAAGACCACCGCCTACCAGGTGAGTATATGTGAATTTCCGGAATCCCTTCATGCACACGGTCTCCACGCTTATTAATTTTGCCGGCCAGCCAATTAAATGGTCTGGAATTAATCAGTTAACAAACGACTCACTTGGCACAGAAAAATATTTAAATCAGAGCGACAGTGCCAGGTTTTTATGGGAAGCTTTACTTTAATTGTATAAATATCTTGTTAATTTCTGGGGAAACAGAAAGTTCTGCAATTAAATGACCGATTTAAATCGTGAAATAAAATGTTTTCAATATCCTTTCCCTGCAGATCCTGGCCCAAACCTTGCGCAATGTGGCTAACGACGAGGAGGCCACACTCAAGGAGTACCCCGTCACGTTCCGCATCATCAACCCCAAGGCCATAACCATGGGCCAGCTGTACGGACGCTTCGATCCGGTCTCCCACGAGTGGTACGACGGCGTCCTGGCCAAGACGTTCCGTGAGCAGGTGCAGGGTCCGCGTTGGGAGCGAGCCTGGGTGATGTTCGACGGACCCGTGGACGCCGTGTGGATCGAGAATCTCAACACCGTGCTGGACGACAACAAGAAGCTGTGCCTGATGTCCGGCGAGATCATGCAGATGACCAAGCTAATGAACATGATGTTCGAGCCGGCGGATCTGGAGCAGGCCTCGCCGGCCACCGTCTCGCGTTGCGGCATGATCTACATGGAGCCGTCGCAGCTCGGCTGGCGGGCCTTCCACAAGAGCTTCATAAATGTGCTGGTGAACAAGGTGGGCCTGAACGATATCTACATGACACTGTTCGAGGACATGACCGAGTGGCTGGTGCCGGCGGCCCTCGAGTTCCTGCCGCAGTGCAAACAGATGTTGGAGCTGTCGCCGATCTACCAGTACCAGACCTTCTCGCGCTTCTTCCTGCACTTCCTGGAGAAGCACAAGCAATTCAACCAGGCCTGGTTCCAGCAGATGTTCCTCTTCTGCTTCGCCTGGGCCTACTGCTCGGCTCTGACGGGCCAGGGCCTGCGCACCTTCGACGCGCTGCTTCGCAAGGTTATCTATGGCTCCAACGAGAGCTTCCCGAAGCCAAAGTACTTCTCGCTTAATCGCGGCCAGATGTTCCCGGAGAAGATGCTCTTCATGGACTATCGATTCGACGAGGCCGAGAACTGGTGGTCCTGGCAGAAGGGCGAGGAGAGCGCAGGAGCGCCGACCAACTTCCCGGAGAGTGCACAGATCAGTGAACTGATCGTGCCCACCAAGGAGACGGGCTACATTTCGTACTGGCAGGAGTTCTGCATCGCCAAGTCCTTGCCCATGCTGGTAATCGGACCCACGGGCACCGGCAAGAGCGCCATCGTCACCAGCAACCTGCTGGCCCTGCCCAAGTTTGCCAACCTCATCAATGTCATCAACTTCTCGGCCCGAACCTCCGCCCAGATGGTCCAGGATACGATCATGAGCAAGCTGGACAGGCGGCGCAAGGGAGTGTTTGGCCCATCGTTGGGCAAGAAGGTGGGTCTCTCATCTACTGTAAGTTCTTTGTAAGATACAAAAATATCTATTGCCAGTGCACTGTGTTCTGCGATGATGTGGCCATGCCTTCCAAGGATACCTATGGTTCTCAGGCCCCCCTGGAGCTGCTCCGAACTTGGCTGGATCACGGGTATTGGTCGGATCTGATAGACACAACAAAAATTGAGCTGGTGGACATGGTATGTGTGCCAGTTGACAACTTATTCCGTCCATAAACTGCCCATTAGAGTTATCTGTGAACTTTTCATATTTCTCTTCTTTTTTTTCTCCCCCTTTCCTGAACCTGAATCGTTGGCCAGACTCTGATGTGCGCCATGGGCACTTTGGGCGGCAGTAACTTCATTTTTCCGCGTCTCTATCGCCACATGTTCGTGGTGGCAGTCGATTCCTTTGAGGACTCAACCATCGTACGAATATTCACAGCGATTGGTGATTGGCATTTCGCCAAGGGTTATCCGGAAAAGGTGGCTCTGCTATCCCGCGTACGTATCTCACACAACAACACAGCAGCACACTGAGAGAGAAAGGCAGCACCATCCATCAGTTTCATTTTAAAAACCAGTATTTCTGAGCAAATATATTATATAGAAACAAACTAAAACATCCATTTAACATTTGTTAACATATTATGTTAAATACATTCACGAAACTCTGATAAACTCATAAATATTCAAATTAAGCATTAGACTAAGTAGTATTAGCAAAAACATAATTTTAAGTAAAAAATAAGTGGAAATTTCGCTCTCTGCGGAAGGAAGAGAGTCCGTAGGATGATTGTCTGGTCAGTGGAGTCAATGGTCCTGCCATGTGTGTGCTTGGCTCGCCTCCAAGCATTGGGCGCATAATAAAATTAAAATGGCGTATTTTATAGCTTCATTTCCCCAAAACTTCTCTCTCTCTGCGTTGGCTGTTTTTTTTCGCTATTACTGTCCTCGAATGAATGTCATCCGTTGTATCCCCTTCGCAGGGCTTAGCGGAGGCCATGGTTAGCGTGTACCGCGAGGCGATTCGCACCTTCCTGCCCACGCCTGCCAAGTCTCACTACTCGTTCTCCCTGCGCGACATCACTCGCGTCTTCCAGGGCATCGTGATGGTGCCCGCCAAGCGGATGCCCGACCCCGAGAAGCTGGGTCGCCTGTGGGCCCACGAAACCTATCGCGTTTTTTACGACCGGTGGGTATGGCATTCTCACTATTTAATACCTTTAATAAACCCGCTCTTCCTTAGTTTGGTGGATGATCGGGATAGGGATCGCCTGCTTTTAATGGCCGTGGATGCCTGCAAGACCAATCTGCGTTTTCCTTTGGAGCAGGCCTTTGCCGAACGCATTGAACCTGGCGAGAAACTAACGGACGACGATCTCCGTAATCTGTTCTATGGCAACTATATGGAGCCGGATGCCGAGCCCAAGTTCTATGACGAGGGCGAGACCTATGAGAAGCTGGAGAAGCTGATGAAGTACTATCTGAGGGAGTACAATTCCTTCTCCAGCACTCCCATGGATTTGGTAATGTTCCGATTTGCCATCGAGCATGTGAGCAGGTGAGAAGTCTTTTCAACTTGCCCCAGAATTCCTTTAAATACTTTTATATCTACTGCCTACAGAGTCTCCCGCGTCCTGCAGATGCCGCGTGGCAACATCCTCATGGTGGGCATGGGCGGTTCAGGACGCCGCAGCTCCTGTCGCCTGGCAGCCTACATAGCCGACTGTCGCCTGATGACAGTGCAGGTATCCAAGAGCTACACTATCATGGACTGGCGCGACGACCTGAAGAAGATACTGATGTCGGCCAGCTTCAACCTGAACCACACCGTCTTCCTTTTCTCGGACGCGCAGGTGAGTGTGTTAACTGGAGACCAATTCTCGTTAAGAGATAGCGGATCAAATTGTGATTCGATGCGAGGCGGCGGTCTTATGCTAATCCATCAGAATGGCTTTTTAATAAGGCTGTAAATCGAGGGCTCTGACTAGGCCTGAGTCAGGGAACAACAAACCCATAAAGTCTTGACTTCTCCTCTAATCTGTGTATGTAAATTGGTAAATTAAATTGAAATTAATTTGGAATAGTCTTGGAAATAAAACAGACACAGGCAGAGTCAGAGGCGAAAAGCGAGAAGCGAGAAGCGGAGGGTGGGAATATATAAACGAACTTTTGTCGCAGGGACAATTAAATTTGGCTCGAAATTCGGTTTTCAATACGGAAGCTCACTCATTGTTTTGCCAAAATTTGCATTTATAATTAGGTTAATTGTTCAACTAACTTGATTATTGCTCAGTAATTTGCATAGGCAGTGGCAGTGGCCCGAATTATGGCAAATGAAGTGGGCTTCAGAAAATTGCCAGCAACACGGAGGAGGGTAGTCGAGCGGCGTCGGTGTCGGTGTCGGGCTTAAATCCATATTAAATGTTGGTCAATAAATTAGCATGGCCAAATTCCGATCGATACATATGGCAAACAATATGCAGGTGTGTTTACCGACAATGCTCCGCATTCGCATAATACGCCCTTTGTCCGCCATTTGACCATGATGCGTGACCAGAGACTAGAAATCCATATAAGGCCATAAGAAGCCCATTTGGACTGGCTTAAAACTGCTTTAATTCTGTTTGCCGATGAGATCCAGGCCATAATCAATCGGATTGAATCCCCTCCTCTGGGCGAACAACAATTTTTCGATGCATTAGAATGTTCTTTGGGTTCTGTCGAAGTGCGAGGAGGGGCAATCCCTAAGCTCCGTACCCTTCCAATCAATGGTTTATCTCCCCTTAGTTTCTCCATCTGACTGCCTGTCTGGGCCAACAAAGCCCCATGCAGATATTAATTAACAATTACACCGAAATGGCCAACAGGGAGCTGGCTTAGAGCCATGTTACCTCTCTACCTGCATCCATCCCGAGTCCAGAGACAAGGCCACTTAGGCGAATGCAAAATGCATGTCCCTGGGTTCTGGTCAGGGGACTCTCGGGGGAAGAGGCGGACGGATTGGAATAAAAATGCATTTGGCCAGCAGCATAGCTCAACTTCAGCTCCAACTTCTATTCCAACTTCCACTTGAAACTGCAACTCGTACTGCACTCTCCGTTTTGCACATTGCACAGTTGTGAATTCCCTTCTTCCCTTCCCTTCCCTGTTGCAGGCGACGGATGAGGGCTACGTGGAGGATATCAATGGCATACTTAATACCGGTGATTTGCCCAATCTCTATCAACTGGAGGACAAGGCGGCCATCATGGAGAATATGGCCAATGTGGCCAAGCAATTGGTAAGCTTAAGATACTGAAGCCCTTTTTAATTTATTCTTTATTCATTATTAAATACAAATTATTTACAGGGCAAGATACTGGACACCCTGCCGAGCGAGGTCTATGCCTACTACATCGACCGGATAAGGGAACAACTTCACATCGCTCTGGCCTTCTCGCCCATCGGCGAGTCCTTCAAGGAGCGCATTCGCGTCTATCCCTCGCTCATCAACTGCTGCACCATCGACTGGTACATGCCCTGGCCGGAGGAGGCCCTGTACCGAGTCGGAATATACTTCGTAAACTCAATGCATCTCAACCAGCCGCATGGCGAGGTGCAAGAGGAACAGCAGCAGCAGCAGCAGCTGGTTAAAGAACCCGCAGAGCCCGGCCAGGAGGAGGTGGCACGACGCGAGACCGCTGATGGGGACCGGGAACTGACCCAACTGGAGGCGGATCTGGTCTATTGTGTCATGTATTTCCACAAGTCCGTTGTGGAGGCCAGCGAGAAGTGCTATTTGGAGCTAAATAGGAGGAACTATGTAACGCCTTCAGCTTATCTTGAGCTCCTCAAGGCGTTCCGCACCTTCTACAGCCGCAAGCTGGACGAGATCACGCGGCTGAGGGATCGCTACACCACCGGTTTGGAGAAGCTGGACTTTGCCGCCGGTCAGGTGGGCGAGATGCAGACAAACCTGTACGATCTACAACCCAAGCTAAAGATCCTGTCCGAGGAAACCGATCGCATCATGGTAAACATCGAACGTGAGACGGCCGAGGCGGAGAAGAAGAAGGAAGTGGTGGGCGCCGATGAGGCGGCAGCCAATGAGGCCGCTGCTGCTGCCCAGGCCATCAAGGATGATTGCGAGACTGACTTGGCCGAGGCCATTCCCGCCATGGAGGCGGCCCTGGAGGCGTTGAACACGCTGAAGCCAGCGGATATTTTCATAGTCAAGTCCATGAAGAACCCGCCATACGGCGTCAAGCTGACCATGGAGGCGGTGTGCGTGCTCAAGGGCCTCAAGCCGGATAGAAAGCCGGATCCGAGCGGCCACATGGTGGAGGATTACTGGGGACCCTCGATGCGCATGCTCAGCGACATGAAGTTCCTAGACTCGCTCAAGACCTTCGACAAGGACAACATTCCTCCGCCCATCATTAAGAAGATTCGAGAGAAGTGAGTTTGTCCAGATTTTATGATGAGTCTTTCCATAAATATGTTCCCCTCCAGATACATAGCCGATCGTGACTTTGTCCCCGAGAAGATCAAGGCCGCCTCGATGGCCTGCGAGGGCATCTGCCGCTGGGTACGGGCCATGGATGTTTACGACAAGGTGGCCCGGATTGTGATGCCCAAGAAGGCGGCACTGGCCGAGGCCGAGGGCGAGCTGTCCCAGCAGATGGAGAAGCTGAATGCCAAGCGGGCAGAGCTGCAGGTGATCCTGGACAAGCTTCAGAAGCTCAACGATTTCTTTGCGGAAAAGTCGCGCGAGAAAAAGCGCCTCGAGGATGAAATCGACAACTGCGAGAAGAAGCTAAACAGGTGCGGGATGCGAATGGCTGGCTATCGGGAGCAGGACGGCCTCTAATCTAATCTCTCTGACATCCATTTTTTTTCCCGTTTGTAGAGCTGAAAAGCTGCTGGGTGGCCTGGGAGGAGAAAAGACGCGATGGTCGGAGGCAGCCAAGAATCTTCACGAATCCATTAGCAACATTGTGGGCGACGTCCTGCTGGCCGGCGGCTGCACCGCTTACCTGGGCTACTTCACCACGGAGGTAGGTTGAGGGGTCTCCGTCCTCTTACACATGTATGTCCATGTCCGTGTCCGTGTCGATGTCCTGCGATGACAGCTAATGGCCATGTCCTCGGCCCGGAAACTTTTCCATAAAGGTTTTTAATATGCACGAGCACGTGGCATTGATTTTTCTCGCTCTTCCTTGCTCGCTGTGATTTTTTGCCATTACTCCTTTTGTTGTGGTCTCTTTTTCAATTTGTCCGCGCTTAGAGATGGCTGACAGGACACTTTCTGCATTTCCTTTATGGCCAGCTTAACTCAAATTTAGTTAGCGGCAATGTTGACATGTTAACATTTACCCGAATCGCGGCCTATAATCCCGTCCTAAAATGGTCCGCTCTGTTTGCAGTACCGCGTGAACATCCTGGACGACTGGAACGCCCTGTGCCTGCGCAAGCACATTCCCTGCAGCGAGACGTTCTCCCTGGCCACCACTCTGGGCAATCCGATGACGATCCGGGCCTGGTCGCTGGCCGGTCTGCCGGCGGACAACTTCTCCGTGGAGAACGGCATTATTGTGGCCAACTCGAGTCGGTATTCGCTGCTCATCGATCCGCAGGGTGAGTTATTAAGTGTAATATATTTGAATCCTTTTTCAAATTCTCCACAGTTCAAGCCAACAAATGGATCAAGAACATGGAGAGGAACAACAACCTGAAGGTGATCAAGCAGAGCGATGCCAACTACATGCAGGTGCTTGAGGTGGCCATTACCTTTGGCCAGCCAGTGCTCATCGAGAATGTTGGTGAGTCCTCTTTGGCTTAATTCATTTCCCGGACTCTATGTGTACCTTCTGCCTGTGGAAACAGGTGAGAAACTCGACTCGAATCTGACGCCCATTCTGGAGAAGAACATCATCAAGCATAAGGGCGGGCTGTTCATCAAAAGTGGCGACCAAATGATAGAATACAATCCCGAGTTTCGCCTTTACATAACGACCTGTCTCCGCAATCCGCGTTATCCGCCGGAAGTGATGGTTATGGTAAGTAGCATAGTGGCTCCCATGCAGTCCAGACCCGTCTCCAGTTGCTCCACAGTCTGCGGCAATGATGACGTTAGTTGTGTAATAAAACGACCAACTTAAATTGATATTTGGAGGAGGATGCAGCCGGCGCTGGGAATATGCAAATTTTCGTTGGCATTGACGATGATGTGGAGGACGAGGACGAGGTGCTATGTGCGATGTGCGATGTGGGTGGTGCTGATGTACGTGCGAGGTGGCTGTGCATAACTAGCAAAGCAGGCAAAGCCCCGGCATCGAGGACATCTATCCGAATCCCGCAGCTAACGGCACCGTTCCTGCTGCACGGCGTGTTTATAAAATTTTTCCAGCTTTTCGCTCCTGCTCCGGCTGCCGTTTTGCCATCGCTTTTTATGCTGCAACTGTTGTCAGCAGTTTTCCTTTAACCATCTCTATTTTAGCCATCTCCCCTCCTCCTTTTTTTTGTGGCACATTGTGTGTTTATTTTGAGTTTTCTTTCCATTCTACGTGCCACACTCGAAGCTAACACCACCACCACTGATCCTGCCTTCTCCTTTTCCTGTTTAGGTAACAGTATTAAATTTCATGATAACGGAACAGGGATTACGCGAACAATTGCTGGCGATTGTGGTGGCTCACGAGCGTCCCGATTTGCAAGAGAAGAAGGAACAATTGATTATCGAGTCCGCAAGGAATCGTGATGCATTGTACACCATCGAATCCAAGATATTGGAGGTAAGGCCCGACGCTCTTCCTGTCCTGCTTGTGGCATAATAAATGTTTTTATATTTCATCGCATACTCTTTGAGCGCTTCGCTAGTTTCCATTCCATTCCGCTGGCTCTGCTCCTGGCTCTGGCTATGGCTTTGGCTCCGGCTCTGGCTCTGCAGATTCAATTAGAGAGCCAGGCTAGCAATTTATGCTTTTGTGCCTGGCCAATGACAATTCAATTAACTGGAAGCAAAAGCTTACCAGCAGGGCATTAGCATCCAAAACGATATTTTTAAAAGCGGTGACTCAAACGCAGCGATAGGGATATGCGTTGAAAAAATAAACCAACTTAAAGGGTCATTATTTGAGTTAAACAGAGCAAAAGGAATAATCTTTGTGTATATATCCCTCACCATATACATCCCTAGCTATAACATTATCTATTATATTTTCTAATATTTTCTTTTCCCTCCCAGGTCCTCTCTACCTCAGAGGGCAATGTGCTAGAGGATGAGAACGCCATTAACATACTATCCTCGAGTAAGATTCTCTCGGAGGACATCCAGGAGAAGCAAGTGATTGCCGTGGCCACCGAAATCGAGATAGACGCCGCCCGCCAGCAGTATATACCCGTGTCCAAGCACTCGGCCATCTTGTTCTTCTGCATCAGTGAGCTGGCCAACGTGGATCCCATGTACCAGTACTCCCTCTCCTGGTTCCTCAATCTGTTCGTCAACACGATCCTCAAGGCACCCAAGTCGGATACCTTGGTGGAGCGCTTGAAGAACCTCAACGACTACTTCACCAAGTCGATATACACGAATGTGTGCCGCTCGCTGTTCGAGAAGGACAAGCTGGTCATCTCGCTGGTCATGTGTCTGGGCATACTCGTCTCGCAGGGACGCGTGGAGAAGCCCGCCCTGCTGTTCTTCCTCACCGGTGGCATTGGCTACAAAGCCATTCCAGCGAATCCATTGAGTGCCTGGCTGCCCGATAAATCCTGGGCGAGTCTCTGCAGGGCCGCGGATCTTGATGGGTAATTTCAATCATTAATCGATTAATCTTTAATAATATTCCTTCATCCTGCATTACCCTGCGAAGCCTGAAGAATCTGCCACAGATGATAGAAGCCAACGCGGATAAGTGGCACACTTTCTACGACTCCAGCAATCCGCATGAGCAGCAGCTGCCGGAGCCGCACAATTCGGTCAATGAGATGCTCTACCTGGTCGTCCTGAAGGCCTTGCGACCGGACAAGCTGGTGCCCGCCGTGCGGGTAAGTGGAGCCGAGTCGCCCCGGGGCCGCGTGCACATTTAATATCCTTCGGTTTGTCAGGCTTTCATTACGCGCAACCTGGACCGCTCGTTTGTGGAGCCGCCACCCTTCGATTTGGCAGCCTCGTTCGCGGACAGCTCGCCGAAAATTCCGCTGGTGTTCCTGCTCTCACCCGGATCGGATCCCATGGCCAGTCTCTTCATGTTTGCCAAACAACGCAACATGTACGACAAGTAAGTTAATTAACGAGAGTGCCTCTCATATTTCCGTGTCCGTGTCCATGGGTGGGTGAAGCAGCCGCTGGTGATGGTGATGGCGATGGTGATGGTGTTGGGTGCTGGGGTCTCGCGGTGGTAGTGGTGGCATGTTTTCGATTAAGCGCGACATGTGCGCCTTGTCGATATGTGTCCTCCTCCAACCTCTGGGCACCCATCCCTCGCAGGCACAGCCAGAGCTGGAGCTATCTCTTTAAAGAAATTTATGCTAAGCACATATCCCGCTCCGAACAGATTGAAAACCATCTCGCTTGGTCAGGGCCAGGGACCGCGGGCGGAGAAGATGATACAGGAGGCAGCCCGCCACGGCCAGTGGGTGGTGCTGCAGAACTGTCACGTCGCCTTTAGCTGGATGGGCGACCTGGAGCGCATCTGCAACGACACCACCTTAACGGATGGCGCCAACCACGACTACCGTCTGTGGTGCACCTCGTATCCCAGCGCCGTCTTCCCCGTCTCCGTGCTGCAGAACTCGGTGAAGATGACGAACGAACCGCCGAAGGGGCTGCGGGCCAACATGCATCGCTCCTTCACCTCGGATCCGCTGATGCGGGACAAGTTCTTCACCAATGCCTTCCTCTTCTCGGACAGCGCCAACAAGTGTTGGCTGCGAGGCGTCTTCGCCCTGGTCTTCTTCCATGCCGTCGTCCAGGAGCGTCGCGAATTCGGTCCCCTCGGCTGGAACATTCCCTACGAGTTTAATGAGTCCGACTTGAAGTGAGTTTAATTTGGGATTCATTTAGTTTTGAGGGTTTATTCAATTGCTTGTTTATTCTTTAGGATTTCCCTGTTGCAGCTGAAGATGTTCATCAACCAGAGTCAGAGCATTCCCTTCCGGGGTCATGTTTACCTTACGGGCGAGTGCAACTATGGCGGTCGTGTCACTGACGACAAGGATCGTCGTCTTATCCTGTCGCTGCTCAACATGATATACAATCCCAGCACCATAGAGAAGGATAAGTAAGTGGAATAGTCTAATCTTTGGGCTTAGATTAATCAGATTCCTCCTTTAGCTATCCCCTGTCTCAGTCTGGCAATTATCTGGTTCCTTTGAGTCCGACTCGCCTCAACTCGATTGAGTATGTGTCCAGTTTCCCGCTGAGTCCACAGCCCGAGGTCTATGGATTGCATGAAAATGCGGACATAAATCGCAATGTGAAGGAAACCAATGCGGTGGGTTGACAGCCCTCATTCTAGGCTTACTCTAAACTTTATAAACATTTATCTCTGATATACCCACAGCTCATCAGCGGCGTCCTGCTCACGCAGACCGATCTGATGGCCTCGGTCAAGGCCAGTTCCGCGGGCGGCGTTAAGGAGGACCCGGCCATTGCCATTTGCAAGCAGGTGCTGAGCCAGCTGCCCGAAGAATTCGACATAGATGAGGTGTCCAAGACCTATCCCGTGATCTATACCAATTCGATGAACACGGTGCTGCGCCAGGAGCTCATTCGCTTCAACCGCCTGCTCTCGTACATCCGCAAGAGTCTGGTGAATGTTGGCAAGGCGGTGGTGGGACAGATTGCCATGATACCCGAGCTGGAGCGAACGCACGCCTCGATGGTCATTGGCAAGCTGCCGGCGGACTGGCTGAAGAAAAGCTATCCCTCGCTCAAGCCATTGGGCAGCTACGTGAGCGACCTTCTGGCCCGGTGAGTTCCTTTGCTTTGGCCTTTTGTAGCATTCATGGGGAGTGCACTGCAAGGAATTAGTGATTTTCGGGGAATATATATAAGAGGAAGGAGAGATATGTTATTCTTATCCTTAAGGATATAAAATTAGGGTCTCTACAAAAAGTTTTCTTACAGTTTGGATAGACACATCTTTTCTTTAAGTGCAAGTCTAGTTTATGTAGTTTTCCTAGACATTCGGACGACCATCATCAATGGCATTGTATTGAGCTGAAGCTGAAGCCGAAGTTGCCTGTAATGCGCCGCGTGCGCTCCTCTTGCTCCGCCTTAGGTTCCTTTCGTTCTTTGCCTCAATTGTGCAAATATAATAAATGTATACAGCACACACATCCGATGCTCTTCCTCCTGTGGTTGCCACAGCCATTGCCATTCATGGCAAAAATCTTATTTGCTTTTGACATCAAAGGACGATGCTGTTTGTGTGTGCTGCTACCGCTCCTGCTCCTGCCAAATGCTTTGTGTGCTCGCCCATGCCCGTGCCATTTGCCCATTCCCATTGTTGTCACATGTTTAATATTTATTAATAAATTGAAAAATAAGATAACTCGTTGCCCCGCAGCCTGGCTTTCTTCCAGGAATGGATAGACAAGGGCGAACCGATGGTTTATTGGATCTCCGGCTTCTACTTCACCCAGTCCTTCATCACGGGCGTCCTGCAGAATTATTCTCGCAAGAATCGCTTCCAAATCGACATGATCTTGATCGAGTTTGCGGTGACCAAGTTTGAGTCGACGGTGCCCCAGACCCCCGAAGTGGGCGCCTACATCCGGGTAAGTTTATTAAGCCAGGTTATCAAAAGCTGGCCCCGAAAACACGACTAGAACTCAGCTAAATGGAAACGAGTTTCTTATTAAAATTATTCCCACACACACGACACACGCAACAGGAACAAAAAGAGGTCAATGATGAGACCAAGTTTATCGAAGTAAGACTACTTTTATATCACACATTAATTATCGGGCACTGTTTGTTCATCATAAGTATTTAATTTTTGTCATCTTATAGTTTCTATACATATATTTATATAAATTAACTATTTTGTTTATAAATAACTATTTGTTTATTAGTTAAATATATTTTATTAAACTATCCCATTTTGTATATACATTTTTGAGTTGTTCCGCTTAGTTATTAATTAATTTTTCGACCTGTCCAGGGCATCTTCATTGAGGGCGCTCGCTGGAATCGCAAGAACAAGGAGGTGGATGAATCCTTCCCGAAGATCCTATTTGACACCCTACCCGTTATCTACCTGCGTCCCGTGCTGAAAGTCCTGGAGGAACTGCCCCGCACGACCGGTGGTGCCGAGAAGGAGACCTTCTACGACTGTCCCGTTTACAAGACCAGCGAACGCAGAGGCGTCCTGTCCACCACCGGCCATTCGACCAATTTCGTGATGTACCTGCAGCTGAGATGCTCCCGGACCCCAATGCATTGGATTAACCGGGGCACGGCCTGCCTCTGCCAGCTGGATGACTGAGTTGGGATGGAGGGGAGATCGGATATGGCCAGGGGCCACCTGCCTCCCGGTGGCATCCGGCTGTTCCGTTCAGGTGGCGGCGATCCTTGGCTCTCGCTGGCCTGGTCCCTATTTATGTTTTCTGGCCGTCACAAAGGGGCGCCCGTCGCCCCATCTATATGCAGATGTATTTATTTTGATTTTGTTTCGTTTGATTCGCAGTGCCTCCTCCGAATTCCGGGAAGCCCCAAAAGCGCACTGCTGCCGCTGCTGCTGGCCAGGCTCTGTTGCCTTGTTTATTTTGTGTTGGCTCCTGTTTTCCGCATTCACAGGACGCGGATCTGCGCCGCGGGCAGCGAGAGGGGCCGTGCGGCATGTGCGCAGTGGCATTTTGATGATGATGATGCTGATTGCCAGATATAAATTAAATATGCAGAATACTATACGGCCCGGCTGGATATACGTATATATTTTTTATGTGCGCCATTTACAAATGAATAAACGAATGAATAAATCCCCAACCCACCTCAGCTCGCTCTGGGTGAATATATTTGAAATTGAGCCCGCGTTTTTTGCCGACCAGGAAACAAAGTTAATGAAAGAAAGATTTTGGGTGCTCGGCGGGGATTTAAAAGCGGGAATTACAAGAGCAACTCGAACGAGAACTTACACAGCGTCCAACAGGATGTAAGCCCAGAGCGGGCGATACTCCAAAGTATTCGAGAAGCACATTCCGTTCTATTCTTATAACCAATCTCCATATCAAACGCCTTTCGGGCAGAGACAGACAGACAGGCCACTCGACGTTCTTGCCCAGCCATTGCCATTGCCATTGCTATCGTCGAGTGGTGCTCCATCATCCATTTTAGTCGCCGGAATGGATTCCTTCTCCGCTGTGAGTGGGAGATTGTTGGAGATTTATGGCTTGTTTGCCGCTCAATTGGAGCAGGCAAGCGCGATTTAAATTTAAAATTAAATATGGGAAAAAATGGAAAATCGCTTAGCGAACTCTTAAATCATGGGGCTATTAATAGCCCGCCTAATGGAGCGTGGCGAGCGCTTTGAGAACCCAAAATAGCAACACTCAAGCTCAGCGACTGGCGTCCATCAAGTATGGAGTATCAATCGTGTACACTTTCGGCCGATCTTGGCCTTAAGCGGTGCTCGACGATGCTCGAGAGCCTCCAAAAATACACACAACGTACATCCAATGAAAAGCGGCGATGGCGATGGCGACGACGACGACTTCCGCTTGCAATTACCATGGTGGACACAAATGTATCCGATCTATTCAACATAAATCCGACATAAACTGATGCAAATAATCGAGACAATCGATCCGCGATCCGCTCATAGAATGCCCCTCAGCCATTGTTCCACGCTGCCAGCCCACTGGCTCCGACGCCGCCGGCTTTGTTTACTTTCGTTTTGTCTTCTGGCAGCCGCTGGCCGCGCTAATCATTTTTTATGGTCAGCCGCCGAGAGTTCAATTGGTGCTTGAGACACTTTTTGACAATAGCAACTAGACAATCCCCTCGCTCGAAGAAGCCACCGATCGATGCGGTAGTCCGCGCGATTTGGCTAGCAATCGAACCGGTTTCCGCCGCCGCGATCATCGTAGCTCATCTCAAATCATCTCGGCAATCGGCCCAAAGTGAATGGACATCGGCCAGCCGAGAACTTTTCGCGCATTTTCTGTATAAATAGTGTCGTTGGGTCTGGTTTCGAAACAGAATCAACTTTGGATTAATCTAACAGACATCGTCTAGGATCTTCTGGAAAAATGGTTAGTTCTCCATCAGCCATCCTCTAGGACCAGGACTAACCCTTCAAGTCTCCTTTGCCTTGCAGAAATTCTTCGTCATTGCCTTTGCTGTGATCGCAGCGGCCTCTGCGGCCTCCATTGCCACGGATTACCTGCCGCCGGTGGACAACAACATCGAGGCTGCCTCCGATCTGGTCGAGGTGCCCGCCGACCAGGGTGTTCTCGCCGATGATGGATACCGCTACAAGACCGTGCGCCGCCTCAAGCTCCGCCACCGCCGTGATGTCAACGAGCTGCCCTCTGGCGAGTACCTGCCCCCAGTTGAGGAGTCCGCCTCCGAGGCTGTTGCCGTCGAGACTCCCCTGGCTGATGATGGCTACCGTTACAAGACCGTCCGCCGAGTGATCCGTCGCCGTCGTGATGTCAACGAGCTGCCCTCTGCTGAGTACCTGCCCCCTGTTGAGGAGTCCGCCTCCGAGGCTGTTGCCGTCGAGACTCCCCTGGCCGATGATGGCTACCGTTACAAGACCGTCCGTCGTGTGATCCGTCGCCGTCGTGATGTCAACGAGCTGCCCTCTGCCGAGTACCTGCCCCCCGTTGAGGAGTCCGCCTCCGAGGCTGTTGCCGTCGAGACTCCCCTTGCTGATGATGGCTACCGTTACAAGACTGTCCGTCGTGTGATCCGTCGCCGTCGTGATGTCAACGAGCTGCCCTCCGCCGAGTACCTGCCCCCAGCTGAGGAGGCCGCTTCTGAGGCTGTTGCCGTCGAGACTCCCCTGGCTGCTGATGGCTACCGTTACAAGACCGTCCGCCGTGTGATCCGTCGCCGTCGTGATGTCTCTGAGCTGCCCAGCGCTGAGTACCTGCCCCCCGTGGAGGAGGCCGCCGCCTCTGCCATCATCGATGTGCCCGCCGAGCAGACCGTGCTGGCCGCCGATGGCTACCGCTACAAGACCGTCCGTCGCCTGAAGCTCCGTCGCCACTAAGCCGCCGACTGTGCCACCACCCACCGCAGCATTTGAGATTGCCAAGGATGCTTTTCCAGAAGAAGTTCTGCCTTTGAAAGTCTCAGGATGAAACTAACCATAAGTCGAGCGTATTAGTCAATTTGAATCCGTTATGAACAATCCGAGTACAAAACACGAATTAACAATAATAAAAACATATTAAAACAAAAGCCTGAAACTGTTTTCCATTGATACCCCCTTGAAAAGGAAGCAAAAACCTGAACAGGAGTTTGCTGACCAATTTATTATAAGTATCCGATGCCTACCTACCTCAATAGTTTGAGTGTTGATTAATATTTTTGAAATACTTATGCAAACGCATGATTTGTGGTTAGCAGAGGTGACACTGAGATGACTCTGGCAATCTTAGAAACATCTACGTCCCATACCGGTTGCTTAAACATATCCATTTCGTTGACAAGTTTAGAGCGAAATTGATTATGGAATATCATCATTTGGGATGTATACTATAAACTATGGCGCATAAATAAACTATTAAGAAGATGTTAAAGAAGTAAAAAATGATCACAAACATTTCATTGATAAAGAACTCATCCTTAGTATTATCTTTTATATTTATCTTTTATTATTTCCCTAATGTTGATCTAAATTTTTATCAATTAGCAAGTATCCAAAGTGCTTGGTATTTTATGTACATTGAATAAAAAATAAAAATATGTTTAAGATATAAAAAATAACCCTTATATCATATTTAATTTTGTAATTAGGGTAACATATTTTTCACAGTGTGTCTGACCTCAGTAAATACGAAATGCCAGTAGAAGAGAGAGCCCTCGAATCGAATCGTATCTTATCTTTGCCAGATAAGGCGCGGTGCGATAAGATACGAGCACTTGCCGCCGACTGCAATCACGCACAGGTTTTTAGTTCCACTTTGGAGTTGACGACGTGCGCGTTACAAACTTGGCCAACAGCTGAAAGCGAGCAGAAGTTTTTGGAGCATCCAGCGAGCGAGCGAACGAGAACGAACGAAAACGACGGAAATGAAGTTGGCTAAGAAGTGCTCCACCTACTTGGTGATATGCCTGGGTAAAGTTCTGCATACGACTCCGTCGTTTTGAGTTTTGAATGCCTCTGCAGCGCAGATACAGCTCCGTATCTGCCAGATACATTCCGCGTGTGCGATGTGTGTGTCTGTGTGTGTGTGTGTGTGGGGTAAAATGGCCATCAAAAGGCACTGCTGCTGCATTATAATAGGAATAGAGACACACCCAGTGTATCCGTGGATGCCCTAATGGCGCAACTTTCCGCAATTGGAGACTTTAACGATGAGTAACTGGGCCAGCTCTGTGTGTGTCACACTCTCCAAATATGTGCGCGCTTATCAGTGCGATTCAGATAAGCTTCGTGTTTACTCACGGTTGCCCCATCACTGCTTCAGGTGTTTGTGCCAGGGCGTGGTGAATCAGGCCCAAGAAGAGCACCCTCTCTCCCTTTAAAAGAAATTCCACCGAAATTCCCCCCAATTAAATTGATGATTTATGCGGCATTTAATAAATTGGGAAAACGTTTTCATTGGATTCATTAAAATTTGATTAGGCCGAAAAGTACAATGCACTAAAACCGGAAGTGGCATAAGCTCGGTAATTATTTCGCACATAAATTATGAAATATGCTCAAACCAAACGCAAAAAAATGATGGGAAACAATTAATTTTGGTTAGCGGCTGGCCAGCGAAACTCGGTCGCTCACTTAGCCACATCCATTTGGCCGACGGTTTTTGTCAAAGCCCCATGAATCAGACGAATGAATGTTAAATCGAATAGCGTTGCAAATCAATACAGTGCGTTTTCCACACACACACTAAATCCAAATCCGCTGAATATTTCATGCGCAAAATATGCCGAATGAGCGTCGAACCAAAACAAACACAGAATGAAGCCAGCGCAACATAAAAAAAATATTAATTAAAAATACATTTTGATAATTTTACGTGAAATCGAGTCTGACATCCGCAATGGAACAATGGGGAAGAATTTGGAGGAATATATTTATCATCGAACTTGGCGCGCGCGCGATCGTTTCTTTTTTTTTTGTTGCTCAATCAGAATTGGCGTTTTTTTTCGGTTTCGGCTTTGGTTCTGTTGTTAAACATTTTCTCAATAATTAATTGTTAATACATCTTAACAAGTCTTCGCGGAGCGGCTGCGGCTTCAGCTTCAGCCTCTGCTGGGCCGCGTAGCAAAACGCGCTGGAGATCTATATGATGAATGGTCGCGGCGTTGTTTCAATGAGTTCCGTTTTGGCTCGCTTTATGGCTCCGGTTTGATGGATGCCTCAAAGCCACAGCCACCTTCGACGGTGGTCTTCGTGTTCTGCGCCTCGGACAAATCACTGCTGGCAGTGCTCGAGTGCCTCTCGTTTTACTCCGCAATTATTATTTATTTAATTTAATTATGTTTATTTTTATTGCTTTTATGTCTGACTTGCAGTCTTGCTGGCCTGCGTTTTGCAGGAAACGGAGGCCACGCGACGCGTGAACCGCGGTCGTCGCACCCTCACCCGTCGATACTTCAGTAAGTGGTGGCGTATACGCAATAAATCCAGCTAGATTACTCATCCGCCTTGTGTTTTTACAGGCGGTCTTGCCATACCCGGCTGGGCCATGATTGTCTGCATTGCCCTGGCTGAGCTCCTAATTGGCGGCGCTCTGTACTTTATCCTGAAGAAGGTGATCCTGGACAAGGAGCCTGATGAGGGCAAAACCTCTTACACCCCGGCCCCGGCGGCGCCCAGCACCTATACCCCAGCCCCGGCCCATGAGACGGCCACAACGACAACGGTGACGCCAACGCCCACGCATGCCACGGCCATTGCTTAAGGGCCAGTGGGAGGAGGAATACCAGCCATAGTTCATAAACCAAACCACCTTAATTCTGTTTAAATATCAAACACAAACTAGCACTATAATTCGTTCCATTAAGAATGCAGAGAATGTGAGTTCTGTACCCTTTTTGTTTGCCTTCGATTTCGAATAAAAACAAGCCTTTGTTACCTATTTGGCGCCACACTTAAGTGCTGATCGCTGGATATAATCAAACTAGTTCATATTCACATGGCTAATCGTCTGTTAAACTATCGATCCTATGGATTTTAGCTTTTTATTGCACCGGCTATGCGGCTCTTCGAGCCAGTTTGTCTGCACGCAACTCCCATTTAATTTTAATTAATTTAAACTGGTTTCGCTCGAGCTAGCTGTGTGAAGTCTATTATCGGGCTGCAGATGGAAGAATATTTAAAAAATATCTTCATTTTATTGCATAGTTTTGGGCAGAGATACATATATTTTCAAGCTAGATTTGGCTTCAGTTCGTTCTCTTTTTGGTTGTTGAATAAAATAAAGAAGAATTGTTTGAAAATTCAATCGAGTTGAGTTTTTGTATGGGGTTTGCTTTGTATATTCATTACACTTTATTAAACATTTGTTGCATACAAATTTTCTATATCCTTTAAATGGTTTGATTATCCTTCGCTCTTAACTGAAACATTATACTCCTGGACTCGCCAATTCCTGCTTTTCTATTCGTATTTTTCTGACTGATTCCCCGTTGCCACTCGGGATGCGGCGGCCACTTGACGCCGCTCTCTCGCTTTGCCGCTGACAAATCGAAATTTATTATAAACGCAATTGAAAAATCCCCAATGCGCCACTTGAGCCGGATCTCTAAGCCGCCGCTGCACAGAAGACTCCAGCTGGAGCTGCAGCTGAAGTGGTGAGGAGCCCCAGAGCCGATGGAATCCCGACCAAGCCAAGGGGCCCGGCAGCCAAGTAGCTGTAAATGCCAACAATTGGCGCAACCAAAAGCTGTTCCATAGCATCACGTCAGCAGGGATCGGGGCCGGGAGCGGGTTTGGCGAAACCAAAGCGGATTCCAAAATTGACACAAACCAGACAAAAAGCGAATCGCTTAGGCGCATCCACCCGCAACCGAGCAGGGTGGCAGCCACTCCCCGAACACAGACACGGACCCGAATGCAGCGGCAGCCAAAAATCCAGCAACGAGAGTGCAGCTGGAATGTGGCACTGCAAACAAATACGTACCTAAAATGGTACATAAAAAAATAGCTTCTTAAGTGATTTAATAATATAGAAATTAATTCTACAGAAACTCTTAAATTAAACTTATCATAAGAGAACATTTCTATAGTTTCCAATATTTATTTTATAATTAAGTAGGATGTTTTTCCTAGTGTCGCCAAGGATTTCCCGCCAGATACTTGGACTGGCGAAGCAAAGCCACACAAAAGAGCCCTGCATGCTGGCTGTGTATGCTCCCGAAAGGACTTTCGTCCCGAATGGGAACGCAAACACTTTGCATATGGTCGGAGAGCCGCACTCCAGCAATTGTTATGGGTCAGCTGGACCAGGACCAGGAACAGCAGCAGCACTTGGGGCAGGACCTCGTAGGAATCCCGACGATTGCACTACTCAGGACACTTGGCCGGCTTTATGCGAGTGTTTGTGGGGTGTTAAAGTTTATCAACATATCGTCAACGTTGTTGTGCCGTTGTCTGACAACAGTGGCTCATATTTATTTATGGCTCAGCCTCCACTCGGGCCATATACATATTTCCGCATGACCCAGACTGGCCACAACTTGGCCGGAACCGGGATCGGGACAGCCTGCATCCGG
Organism: Drosophila kanapiae; assembly: GCA_008042475.1. NCBI lineage: Eukaryota > Metazoa > Arthropoda > Insecta > Diptera > Drosophilidae > Drosophila > Drosophila kanapiae. Next base: position 997,578 of record VNJM01001909.1, on the reverse strand, counting down.
GTCGAGAGGAGCACTTGTGGCCGGCGTTTAGGACGGCACAAGTCTGACAGTTTGGCAGACGCTTCACAGTGTTATCAAAAGTTCCATGTTCGGTGGGATACATGGAGTCCAAAGGTATATTGTCTTTGAAATGTTAAATGTTAAAAAAATTATATAAATTAAATGGGAATATAGGGTGAAATGTATATAATAATGATACATATTTGTGGAACATGTTTAAAGATAAATATAATTCATAATTAACTTTCTTCTTTGGAACGTTTTTAATATAATTGTAATATTTATTTGAATAGAGCTTGTATTTTTCCATATTCAAATAGTAAAGAGAAAAGCAATCACGGGGTATCGCATAGTCGGTCCCCACTATTTCGAAATTCTTTCCTGTGTATTCTATTTTTTTTTTTCATTCTGCTATTCCCTGTGTATCTTCGCTTTTCTGGGATTTAGACATGTACACTTGTTGTAAACAACAACATTAACAAGGGTTTTGCAGGACGACAGCGGAAGGGGGGACACTCATAAGCATTCATTTGAAATCCTTTTCGATTTATTTGCGTATTCAAACGGAAACATTTAAAGTGATTGCGGATGCAAATTTCCCTCCCAAGTAGGCAGCACGAAATTGCTCTGATGTACCACCTTCCCGTTCGACCTCGGGATGCTTTGCCTTTCTTTCCTTTCACCGCTTTCACCCGGCTTTCCTCAGCTTTCCCAGCTTTCCCTGCTCTTCCAGCTTTCTTTATTTTCACAGGCAATGTGTGTGTCTGTGTGTGGATTTTCAAGATCCGAGCGCGTGCCTGGCAACATTTGCGGTTTTTGCGCAAACTTCACACATTTTCTTATGTGGGGCTTGTGCCTTGCTTGGCCTTACCTTTTTTATTGTTGCCAGCTCCATGAGAATTTCAATTTTCACACAGGTGCGCTTGTGTTTGTTGAAAAAATAAATATCAATCATACGCCCCAGTGGCCTGTGTAGGTTCTCGGCTCACATCGCCGCTCTCTCCCCTCCTACCCACTAACCACTTTTATGAGTTCTGTTTAATTTTATATGGATATTTGTTTTAACAATTAGCCGAATGCTCTCCAACTTTTCAACTTCAACTCGAGACATATGTATGCCCGACACGGCGTTACTTCAGCTCGGCTATCTGCTGCAATCGAATCTGTTTGAGTTTAAATTCAAGTATGAAGGTACGACACTGTCTGGGAGAGTCAACTCAAATAAAAATAGATTTTTAGTGGTATTTACACGAAGTAAAAATAAAGTCTTTGTGGGCACAAAATATATATTTAGAGTTGGAAGAGAAAATAGTGACCGATTAGCATTTAAATAATTTAAAAATAGTTAAAGCGTCTTTTGTGAAAATATTTTTAATAGATCAAAGCTTTTGGAAGACGTTTTAAATTTTATTTTAATATATAATAGATAAAACTTATATAGTTTACCTTAAAGATACCGATAAACATTTTTAAAATACTTTTAAGAACGAGAGCTAGTTTGTTACAAAGTTGTTTTGCGAAATTATAGGTGAAAAAGAACATATTATTTATTTTAAGTTGTTTAAGTTAAGTGTTACATTATATACCCGTTCCCTGCTGCTATTTAAAACATTTAAAGCTGGAAGCTTTTGGCACTTGCGTGCGACTCGCCGCGCTTTTATTTATGCCCATTAAGTTCGCACTAAACCACTAAAAAAGGCTGTTAATCAACTGAAATTGCTGGCAAGAAACCGCTGGCTCATCAATGAGCGGCGACCGGCAATCCATGATCCATGATCCACGATCAGCGATCGAGTCAGCTGCTCCACTTGAGCCGCAGTTTATTTTACGAGCGTTCAATTCGGCTGACAGCTTGTTAATTATTTCGAGACACTGCCCGGTGCGTGTGTGTTTGTGTGTTTAATTGGTACATAAGCGGTTCCTATGCCAAATAGCTACTGTTTGCCCGATCTGTGTACATGTGTTTACTCACTACACTACCAAGAGCCACTTGACCAGAACTGAGATTGCGGCTTATCAGTCAACAAGGAGAAGGAGACCCACCTGCTCAAGGGGTTTAACCGATTGGCCCAGAGTCAATACCAACACCCTGAATGCGAATTCGAATTCATTAAAGTTTCAGCCACTTTCACCTTCCAAGCTAGAGTGCAGTCAGAAAAATATATAGTAAAAAGGGTAAAAATATTGCTAGCAACACAAAACGTTGTATTAATAAAAAATATCTATCTTTTCTTGAACTTAGAAAATATCAAATTATGTTAAAGAAATTGTTAGGGCTAAGAAAAAGTTTTTGCAGCACTTTAAGAATTGTTTTCCTCTTAAATACCATTACTTTATTAACTTATTCTGTTTTATTCATATTTAAAAAATGTGTAGAGACCAATAATTAGTTCTCTTAATATTTTAAAATTTAGTTTACCCGTGAAATAGTTTCTTTTTAATAAATTAATTTTATCTGTAAGAATTTTCTCTGCTATTTTATAACCATTTTTTGGCCTAGTGTTCTGGTCGTTTATCCAACGTTTATGCAAATTGTCCGGCTGCAACTCTTCAATGCAGTCTGAGGATAAATTCGTAACGAATTACCAATCAATTGACCAGCGAAACAAACAGACCCAGGCAAAACCCAGACTGAGGTCGAGGGCTGGCTGGCTGGCTGGCTTGTAAAACGATTTGGATTCGAAATTGAAATTGCAAGGAAACTAAAACTAAAACAAAAACAATTTAAATATAATGGAACCACAACGACTCGGTCTCGTGGGGGCTTCTGCTTTGAATAATTCAGCTAAAGAGCTGGAGCAGTGGCACAGGCGGCAAATTAAATCAAATAGTTATATCATGCGAGTAAATCGCTGTGGATATCGCACATACGCCCCGCTGACCGCAGACTCGAGCAGCGGCCGCAGCTACTTACACGCCGCGCTCATCGCTCCGGGCATCAGTACGCGCCCAGTGCTCAGCCGCAGCAGATCGTGGATATATATATATAGAGTGGATGCACCACATCGGGAGCACAGATAGTGAAAAAAAAATCTGGCAAATATTTGCACAGTCGCCCCTAGACATCGACTTCGACTTCCTGCCAAATTCCCCGAACACGTGCTGCCCCGACTGCGGTCGGGATCTGAGAGCACAAGCCCCGGTTTCGTCTGCGAGTCCTTCTTCTCCCGGTTTTAGCTCCAACTCCAATCAGTAGCCACTCCGTCGTGTGTTTTTTTTGTTTGCTCCTGCTCCAACTGCAGCTCCTGCCGCCATCATGCATTCGCCGACTGCCAAAGTGTCGGGCTACGTCGTCCTGATGACTGTGCAAATAATTTTCCTGGTCCTATTCTGGCTGTTCGTGCGTTACGAAAAGACGGCGCTGCCACGGGCAATCGATGCCGAAGACGCTGGATCAGCAAAGGAACACGTCTCGAAATATCCGCGTGAGTAGCAGGGATTTTGCACAGACCTACCGCTCCTTTTGAGACATTGTCTCAGATTTGAGTATAAATGCGGAAGTATAATTTCAATAATTTAAATTATATAAAGAGTAACTTTTAAAATTATAGATCTCGGTGATTCATTACCCAAACACCCAGTATTTCATTTCCTTACCACCAAATGTGTTCTAGCAACGCTCCCCTTTTCATATTTTTAGATTCACCCCTCAAAATTAACCGCAGATGTGCGAAAAATATTGTTTACATCTCTTACTGAGCTATATGCTTTTTTATTATACATTTTTGCTTATTCTAAATATATATTTTTTGGGTTAATTAGCCAGCTTAGGCTAATGGAAGTCTTTCAAGTCAAACTCTACCACCAAACAACTTCAATTCTTTATGGAAAAGAAAATAATTCGTGAATTATGTGCGTGCTTAAGGGATTTATTTTACCGGGCACCCCTACATATGGTTCCCCTTTTGTGCGGATGCTGTCATATTTTTAGAATTGCCCCTCAAAATAAAAGCAGATGTGCGAAAATAACTGCCAAGCTAGCTCTTCATTTATATGGGGCCTTTTTTAATACATTTATGTTTGTTATTGTTCAGCGTTTAAATCAGCAATTATATTTTTATAAGGAAATTATACAGAAATAGCTTGCATATATGTTTAATAAACAAATGAATAATGCCAATAAATAACATATAAATACAAAATAAATACCATTTCAAATTGATTCCCATTTTTGGCGGTATCGTTTCATATTTTTTTATATGCTTAATAAAGCTAACCGCAGAAGTGTGAATTTTATTTCTATCTATATTACTAAGCTACTATTTTATACTTTGTTTTTGATCCTTGATTGATTAGCTGTCCAAGGCTAATAAAGTTTCTAATTTAAGACGGCTTGGCAACTAATCTTAGATGACTAATCTTAAACGTACTACTTTATAGTGACAAATAAATCGAATAACATATCTTTTCTATCCCCCAAATGATGACCAAATTGAGTTGTTTCATATTTTGGGGGATTACAAGCACTTAACAGGTCAAAGCAATTAGAGGGCAGCCAAGTTGGAGCTTTAAATCACAGCACGTATAGAGCTATTACCCATGCTCCTCTCTACTAGACTAACCCAACTCGTTTTTGTTACTGGAGAGAACTAAGGGCAGGAGTAAGGACCAGGAGCAGGACCCGCATTGTTTGCCAAGTGTTGGCGGGTCATAAATAAATGAAGTTCTTTTTCGCACAGTCTCCGCTCCAGTCTTTTGGGTCCCGTGGCACCAATTCCATTAATTACTTTTTGCCACTGGAATAACATGTACATGACTATATGGTAGAATACCGAACCGAACTGAACCGAACCCAACGGCGACAATGGAACGAGCGCACACACACACTCGCACAAATGAATAATTAAAGTCATTAATTTCAATTTATGCAAATGCGTCTGTAAACAACTTGTTGCAATTCATAATAAATAAATTAAACCGTATTTCACACTAATTGCACCCGCGCGGGCACACATACGCACAGTGGGATTGGTCGGTTGCTGTTGGCTGATTCGATGTTCTGGCGGGCGGGGAATAGGCTATGTACATTGGGGGTGGCTCCTAGGGGTGAACGCTGGGGGAGCACTCGGCCAGGGCGTCTTGGCGCCCTGGTGACATCAATCTCAATGCAATTGACTTTTGGCAGCAGACAATTGGGCGGTTAATTGAAACGACTTGACTCAATTAATTGGCATCCCAACTGGCCAACTTCCTAGCCAGTGGCAAGGAGTATGCCAATTTTAAGGATATTTAAAAATAGTTCTAAAGAATATATGAACTTTATTACTGTTTTTCTAAAGATGTATAAACTCTTTGTTGAAAGAGATATCATAATGCTAATGTTTATTTGAGTTCTTAGTTTAATTTATAATCTTTTTCATATCTGTAAATTAAACTTCACTTTGATTTGTTATTATTACTATTATTCTCCAAGTGTAACTTATCTTCTCGATTCCCCGCAGAGTTCCAGGATATCCAGGTGATGATCTTCATCGGCTTCGGCTTCCTGATGACCTTCCTGCGCAAATACGGCTACAGCGCCACAGGCTTCACTCTCTTCATGGCCGCCTTGGTCGTACAGTGGTCCGTGCTAATGAAGGGATTCCTGCACATGGAGGACGGCAAGATCAGGTGAGAGTGGTTTCAATTTATTAATTGCTCTCCTTCGAGAGTCCGGAACGAAACTGACAGCCGACAAAGCAAATAAGCCAAGGCAATGAAATGAAGAAAAATACCCCCGGGCTGGAAATAAATTCAAGCAATTACTTTAAATGAAGAAGTCAACCTGAGGAGGTGTGGTGTCTGGGTGGGTCGGGGGAGGGTAAGGCAGCCTCTACTTATGCTAAGTGAAATGGGCAACAAGCTCAAGTCAAACGGCAAACAAAAGGACAAGCGGCTGCAAAGGAGCCAATGGAGCTGACAAGGAAATCAACAGAGAAAATAAAAATAAGCTCAAGAAATTTAGAACTTGAAAAGTGGGGTGGTTTAATATATATATTATTATAATAGTAAAAGAAATTTTTCTTAATTTTAATTAATAGTATTTTATTATATTTTATTAATGGCTTTTAAATCCTATAAATGCCCTAAATGTAAAGCAAACTTATTATATTATATCGTTATTTGTATTATTTATTAATAGAACTTAGTAAATTTCACTCCTACCTTCTCAGCTTAAAATTTATATTAAAAACTAAAGTTACCACCGAATTAGCTCGATATTTTCCCCTGTGTAGAAACATAAACTGCCTGGCCAAATGGAAACGCTTTAAAATGTATTCCATTTCATTTGGCGGCCATTCGTTGGCTAAGATGCCGCCATTTTTTATGCAGCCGAGGGCGTGTCACCTGTCGCACTTCCTGCTCACCTTTCGCTGTTCCTTTTTTGTCTACGTTTCCCACAGCCTCTCCCTGGAGAACATCATCGATGCGGATATTGCCGCCGCCGTGCCCCTGATTAGCATGGGCGCCCTGCTTGGCAGAACCACGCCCATCCAGCTCCTGTGCATGTCCATCTTCGAGGTGGCCCTGTTCGCGGCCAACGAGTACTTGGCCCTGCATGTGTTCAGTGTGAGTAATTACTTAACATCATTCTATATTTACTTAAAAGCACTTAAATATTTATTAAAGCCAACTCCAGTAACGGTCGGCAGTCAAAAAATTAGCATAGCAAAATGTTTTGGGCAAAAACAAAAACAGCGGAAAATGTTTGACCTAATATATGGGTATTTGGCCAGAAATTATTTATGAAAACAAGTTAAAAAGGTCGCGGCGAGACATGTGTACTTCTGGGTCATAATACCATATGCAAAACGAATTAAAATGTATGTCAAATTTCGGCTATAATATTATGCAGTTTTGGGACGTAATAAAAACAATCAGGGGATTTTCCGTGAAAATTAATGAAAGGAAAACAGGGCATATTAAAATCTGAAACTTTATTTTGGGCTTTGCTAATTTTAAGCCGGAAATAGCTTTGCCATGGAAATTATTTTAAATATTTAAAGAGTTGTTGTACTTTTCGGTTTAATTAAAGCAGTATTTCCAGTTTTTAAATCAAGTTTTAATTATCTATAACTTATTTAAAGAATGCATTTATTTATCCATTCTTTTCTGTTAAATATCACATATATTAAACATATATTTCATACAATTCCCATCACAGATCTGCGACTGTGGCGGCTCCATCACCGTGCACGCCTTTGGCGCCTACTTTGGACTGGCGGTGGCCCTGATGCTGCGCCCCTCGAGCGACCAGAACGAGGCCGGTAAGCTGGAGGGCGCCAGCTACACCTCGGACATCTTCGCCATGATCGGCACCACCTTCCTGTGGGTGTACTGGCCCAGCTTCAACTCGGTGCTGGCCGACGGGGCCGGCGGCGAGCGTGCCATTTTGAACACGTTCCTGTCATTAGCCGCGGCAACAGGTGAGTCACGTGCCCCGGCAATTAGCCGGCTCAAGTGGAGGGCAGCTGGAGGACATTGCCATCGCCATCGGCCATCTCATCTCTTGCATCTTCCGGCTGTCTTCGCCCACTCGTACTCGCACTCCTCCTACTCGAACATATCTTCACGCTTTCTCTGGCCTCTTTGGGCCTTGTTAATTATAATGTTGGCGGGCCTATTAGCACGGCTCCGGATGAAATTGAAAAGGCCCGGAGAGCAGGATGAATGCCCCCTAGTCCATGGTCCATAGTCCCTGCTCCCTGATCCGTTAGCCACCTCTTTGGGTCCTTGTGCATGCGACTCACAAACTAATTAAATGTCAAATAGTTTCGTTAACACATTTGAAAATTTATTTTGAGCACGTAGTGCACATAAAAACGAACCGAATGGCAGGAGGTCAGTCTGTCCGGTATTTGCTTAGTCCGGTCAGTGCAGTGAGAGAAAAGAATAGCCTGAAAAGGAAGCAAATATTTAGAAGCCTATTAGCTTATATGAAAAAAAAAGAATACTCACAAGATGAGACCTTAACTGACACCCTTTAAAATTTCTCAAGACCTTCATAAGTTAAATAATTCCATTAGAGTTTTGTTCAAGTGTCGGTCAAATCCAGGACCGTGTCCAGACCGGACACACACACATATAGAGAAAATGTGCTAAAGGCAGCAGCAACAGCAACCAAGAGTTTCTGGCCTGGGGTCGGGCTTTGCCTGGCCTGACTCGCTCGGTTAATGTAAATAACAAAACACAAATTAAATGTATACAAAGGACGAGCGGCGGCAACAGCGCCCGACATCAGTAATAATAGTAGGGGCCAGCAGCTGAGATAAGCCAAGCTGTGGAGGGCAACACTTGGCTAACTGTGGCCTGAGTCGTCCCAAGTCCTGCCTGTCCTGCCGGCTGCTCTGCCTCGCTTTGTCCTGGACATGGTATTAAAGCCCTCACGTTACGGCGACGGCGGCGGCGGAGGTAACACCTAACAAGGCGCACATGAGCTCATAGGAGCTGGGGGAATTTGCAGGATGGCTAAACGAAATATAGATGCTCTACTAAGCTCTAAATTAATTGAATTTCTTATAATTGATATAATATGTAACTAAACAATTTAATAACTTGAAAAAATAGCATTTTCACGCTCTAAAAAATATTTTCTTTAAAGAAAACGCTCCTGCATTTATTTCTAGCTTCACACATTTATTAACAAAGAATAAAATAATGAAGCCAAATATTTTCAAGACTTCACATTATTTTGTTTCAAGCATTTTGTTATATATTTTTAATTAAAAACCAACAGCAATATTAAACTTTTCGCAAAACTTGGCTTCCTGCTGGAAAGTGCCTTTCGAGCACAACTTAATTTTGGTTAAAAATTGTGCTCTCAATAAAGTGCATATTCAAAATTTGTTAGCAATTTATTTGTGACCAGAGGAAACTTAATCAATGCATTCCAATCTCCCAGAGCTGAATGCGATGCCCCACTCCAGGAAAAGAGATATCATAGAGTATCCACCGGGATGAGGGCGGCCAGAGAGGGAAAGTCTTGTCGGGCATTTTATGCGGAAGGATGTGCGATTAGTTGAGTCAACGTCCAGGATCCACCAGGATGCCGACGTGGCCTTGTCCATTCGGTGGCCGGTTGCCCGGCTCACTAGTTGTTGCCTTAATTAAACTAAAGCTGGGGTTCAGTTCGATGCTGAAATTAGAGGCGGTCTTGGTGGGTGTGGCTCACGGGCCAGTGTCCCGTGTCCCATGTCCCACATCCCATGTCGACCATGCGGGCGGACATGCATGGCCTGGCCAGGAGCGGAGGCTGAGAGGACTCCAGGCGGATCAGACGACGCCATTTGGTGTCCAAATGCGGCGCCAACAGCAAAAATACGCCCCAGTTGTTGTTTTCACACCAGGCACAAAATGAGCCAGAGCATCGTCTGGACCTTCTCTTGGGAGTTGCACTGCAAGAAAATATTATATCACAGATATTACTAGGGAATTGAAAACACCTAACAAAGTTTGTGATCAGAAAGCTATCAGGGAATATTTAGTACCAACTATGAACTCATAAATAATTGTATTAAGCCCATAACAATAAAATTATTATTTATTTAATTTAATAATTTTATTATTCGCTTACCTAGCTCTCTATATTTGTTTTTGTCCGTGTGCCTTTGGGTTTGGGTCTGGTTAGGATGCTCGTCTGGTCATTCAGGCGGCTTTTTCGGGACGCAGGACTGGAGGTTGGTGGAGGCTGCCCGCATTGGCCAACAACGTTAAGCACAAAACACATTTTACAGTCGCAAGTGACACCATTGGCGTTAATTTAAATTGTTTAATGTTCGAGCAGCCAAAGCAACAGCAGCAACAGCAGCAGCAGAAGCGGCAACAGCAGGAGCAAAAACAACTAAACCAACGCCAACTGATGTCCTGAATCTCGGATGCCGTTGGCTTGGCTTTGGTTTAGTCCTGGACGAGGACAAGGATGAGGACGAGGACGTAGAGCTGGCTGTAAAAAAGCTGTTTAATTGATTTTTAAGCCAGAATTTGCTGTTCTCTATGTTTTGTGTCGCCCGGACAACGTCAAAAGCTGTTTTGAAATTGTTGCGGTTGCCGCCGGTCGCCCCCCTCTGGCTGAGATTTGCCCAGCTTACGACCGAGTATTTGCAGCGGCCAACCGAGTCCTGGCCGAGTCCTTGCCTGTCCGACTAATTTATGCAAATTATTATGGCTGCAACATATGCTCCGCCATAAAATGGAGATTTTTAAGTATTTAGTGTTATTCAGCCGAGATTTATGCTGGCTGCCCGGTCATAAACTAAAGCGTCCTCCAGCAGGCGGAGGAGCGGCAATCCAAGGGATCTTGCCACTGTTGTGTTTACAATTTTATTAGTTTCGTGTTTATTGCAAAAGTGCGGTTGTCCGACCAAGACGAACGCCCCAGTTGCTGGCCCCTGGCTCTGGGTCCGTGTCCGTGTCCGGGTCCGGGTGTGTCATTTCTACTGCTCGAGTGATTAGCGATAACTGGGTGGTGGCAAACTTAAAAAGAGGGGAATTTTAGAAACACCCAGGACTTAGTTTGCTTTCTGAGGAAATGGGAAGGGGGTAAATAAGCATAGAACAACAAGGTGACACAAACTTTGAGACTTAGCTGTTCAACAAGTCGAGTACGTGATATTTCTGCTCAACAGGTCGTATGCGTTATTTGCTGACATTTTTCTTTAGAAAAAAAATACAGTTTATGAGGAAATATAAAGCTTATACAATAGTTTTGGTAAGAAGAGAATAGCTTTTTATTAAATATATGCAGAAATACAGGAAAACCTATATTAAATTGCAGAATGTCAGCCATTTTGGTTAAAGAAATTATTTGTATTTGCTGAGTATATAATAAACTGTATATAATATATAATAATATCTTTATAAAACTTCTTAAATCCTATTTTATATATTAACATTTAATGAAAAGCCTTTAAGCATTCCCAGCCTGTGTAGCAAATAATTAAAAGCACTTCCTCGCCGCCACTCTAATGAACTAACCAAGAGAGACTCATTCAAAAATGCATTAAAATCATGTAATTAAGCCCATCATCTAGGGTGCATTCAAAATCTGCTCGCAGCATTCAATCTTTAGTAGCCACAGATGCGAAACGGAGCCTGTGCCATCGCCTCACCATCCGCTTCGCTTTTGTGGAGCCAACTCCCAACTCCGTAACGTTTCGCTTCTCGTTGCAGTGACCAGCTTCGTTGTATCCGCGCTTGTCAGCCACGAGAATAAATTGGACATGGTGCACGTGCAGAACTCGACCCTCGCTGGCGGCGTGGCCGTGGGCACCGTGTGCAACCTGCTCCTGGGCGCCCATGGCGCCGTCTTAATTGGCATTATCGCCGGCACGGTCTCGGTGCTCGGCTATCGCTATTTAACTGTAAGTTTGACTGGCGAAACTCGCGTTAACGTTCACAAAAAACTACATAGTAGAGAGTAGTTAAGGGTTCCGACCATGTGCTATCCTTGAATCAGTTAGGAGAAGCATATCATTAGCCTTTTAAAAATATTTATCGTGATTCTATAACATTTACAAGTATAGTTTATTTATAGTTTAATAAGCAGTTTAATGTCTTCAACGAATTTTTTTATATACATCTATAGTTAATGGCTTCACAAGCTGCATATAACCACTGATACCTTCTATAAAAAACGCTCCATACATAGCCCGCTATTCAAATGGGAGAATTGGGTGAGCACCGGTTGGTGGAGCGCCGGGAAAACGCAGAACTAGAACTAGCTAGCGGTGGCTTCGCTTTAATTAGTGCGCCTAGGAAAAATGCGATGCTAATGAGTAAAGTTTGTTGCCCGCCGGTCAGCCGCAGCCGGGACTTCATCCCGTTTCCACTTCCCTGCTTCCTGGTTTCCAGGTTCCCAGATTCTATACCCAAAAACCCGGAGTTAACGCCCACACAGCACCGAAATCCGTGAGGTTATTCCCCTGCTGGAGACATAAACTAATTTGCACTTTTCAAATGACCGAGTGACACCCTGCGACGTTTCACTTTTAATACATTTAATTAAAGGCACTGAGGTTAAAAATAAATAAATAAATTTAAACCTATAATGATTATTTATTAAAAACAAGAACTTGCTTGATTTTAAGCAATTTATTTCCTGATTAATACTTCGTTTTATTATTCCTTTTTAATAGCTCTTTTCATAATAGCTTTTACTTTGGCGAAACATACTGCAGGATTAATACAATCAAGACAATAGCTTCTCCCGATTAAAAATGCAGTCAGTCCTACTATAATCCTTGACTATTTGGTGTCCTTTGTCCTTGTTTTTAGCCCTGGTTGACGGCCAATCTGCGGCTGCATGATACCTGTGGCGTGCACAATCTGCATGGAATGCCGGCCCTGATTTCGGCCATTGCCTCGGCCATCTACGCCTCCATGGCCACTGTGGGCGAGTACCAGTCGGAGCTGCAGGACATTTTCCCGGCGATGGTGGGCACCAACGGAACCGAGACCAAAATCATGGGTGTGAGTATCCGCATTCGTGCGCGCTGCATCTACAACTGCGGTGGAGCTAATCCCTTTTTGGCCAATTCCCGTAGGGTCTCGGCCGGAATGCCAGCTCGCAGGCGGGCTTCCAATTGTTTGGCATTGCCGTGACGCTGCTCATTGCCATCGGCGGTGGCATTTTGACAGGTGTGTATAAGACAAAAGGGAAAATGTTGTGAAATTTGTAAAAAAAAACATTTTGGGGAACTGAATTAAATTCTCATTTTTGTTTTGATTTTTCCCTCTAACCAGGGGCTGTGCTGAAGTACACCAACTTCCGGAACCTGAAGAAGGACGAACACCACCAGGACGAACACTATTGGGAAGTTCCCGCCGCTGAGAACAAGGAGGAATAGTTAGTAGACTTTCGCCTGAGCAAAGATTGAATTCAGTTGCAGTTCCCCGAATGTACCTTGTCTAACTACTCACGAATACGATTACGATTACTTGATTATTTTACTTTTACTGACATTACCCAGCCATTATTGTACGAAATGCACGCGTTGCCATTGTGCCTGCCCTTCATTTAGCAAAAGTTTGCGTCAAATTGTTTGCCATTTCCGTTTGCCCGTCGCCCCTCGCCCACTGCACTCGCATTGCGCTGATTTGATTTGCCGCCTTTTTTGCAGTGAACTAGAAAATGCTGATGAGCTTTTGTCGTAAGCCATAATCCACGAGAAACAAACGCAACAACGGCCATGGAAATCCGTGGAGGACAATGGGTCCATTGGCCAATCCTTTTGTTGTCCCCGCCTGCCGTCACGCTTAATTTTTGTAGACACTTGTCGCATTTAATTAAAAACTTCAACAATTTACACATTTAATTAGCGACGACGCCAAAAAGAAGCACACACATACACACACACAAAAAAGTATTAGCAATAAAAATATATTTTGAATGTAACTTTGGCTCACCAATTAGGGATGGCAGAAGAATATCAATATATCGGTTGAACAGATAAAATTCAATCGATATATCGAATTGATACATATAGGAACTATCAATATCTTGTGGAATATAGAAAAATTTGGTATATTATAAATAGATATAGAAAAAACTTCAATTTTAAATACTTCCCAGGCTTTATTTATCATTGGCATTTTGCTTTTAACTTAATTTGTTTCTATTTTCAATATTTTGAACTTCGATAGTTAATAATGATTTGCGGTTTCTCAACTTGCGATATTATTTTAATTGCAATTTTGCCATTTCTCTATTTCCGATATTAATTTAAATTCTGCTTAATGCTTATGCTTAATTTTACCGATATGCCATTTCGAACCTTTGTTCTCGATATAAATCCCAACTCTTGTTGCTCTTTTCCCTGCTCACCGAATTTATTTCGCACTTAAATGGAATTAAAATCATACACAACGACTGGCGCAAAAAGTTTGAATATGCTCGCCCAACTTTTGGATGATGCAAATGCCAACTTTGGCCCAAACTTCAGCTCCAACACCAACTTCGGCTCCGGCTCCGAGTCCCAAAGCGCCGCCAACTTTAATTGGCGCCCATTTCTGCTACGCAACTGGAATGCAATTGTCCCCGCCAACAATTTGTATGTGCGCGGCACACTGCATTAGGACCCGGCTAATTAAGTGGCCCACACAAAGTGCCGGCTAATTAGCCGACTTTTCGGCCAAGACGCCCAGATCCGATCCGATCCTATCCGACGCGATGCGATGCGATCCGGTCAGGTCTTGGCCTGCCAGAGCTCAGCGGGCGATTAGAGCACCTGGCGGCGCCGCCTTAGCGAAGGAAAAGGAAACTAATCGCCGGACAAAGGCGAACCAAGAATAATGTCTTTCCAACAACGACGACGATAAGCTGGCGGCCAACTACTTAACTTGGCTTTGTCACCGCACACACACACACAGAAGCCGCGTCAGCACCGTCACTAACAGGGCCCAAAAGGCAAACAATTAACGGCGAAAAGTTCAACAAGTTTCAATAAAAATTGTCAAGCGAACGAACGTCTTGGGTTTCTTGGTTTTTAATTCATTTACGGGTAAGAGGGAAAAGGAGTGGAGTTTTACTATAAAAACCGCGGGTGTTCTGGTCGCAGATTTCCCGCAGAAAATAATTCGAATTAAAAGCAATTTAAATTTTGAAAATTCATTTACTCAAAGGTTTTCCTTTTGATTATTATATTTTGTATTGGCACATCATTTTTTTATATTATTTTTCCAATTCCTCTACTTTTCTCTGTTCTCGAAACTAAAAATCAGAACACACAAGTAAGCAATTTCTAGTTTACCGTAAATAAATAAGATTTTATGAACATCAATAAAACCTGACGGCAGCAATAAAGAGAGCTATCCTTCCAGTAGGTAATTTTGGTATGAAATCCCCCTAATTGGCTTTCTCGTTTCGGCCAGCAGAATTGAATGGCCAAAAGTATCATCTCTTCGGATCTCTGTGACTGCCGAAAGTCGGACTGAAGACTGTTAAGCGGCCCAGGCCTTCGACGACAAGGCCGAGTAGTCAAATGAGTGGCCAAAACTGCTGCTCCTTCCTCCGGCTGGACGCTAGACCAGTCTGGCCCGGGTAGCAGGCAGGCAGTGGGCAGCGGGCAGGGGACTGGCGACAGGAGACCGAGTAGATTGTGCAATTTGGCAAAGTATTCCCCGGTGCACCGTTCCACTCTTTGGACGGAACGACGCTTTGGACGTCTGTGTCTCCCCATTTGCGGTGTGTTCGTGATGGCACTGAGAGAAATCTGTAGGTCATGCGAATAATGAGAGGAAAATTTTTAAGATAATAGTAGAGACTTGAAAAGATCTTTACTTAATAAAATAAATATAAACATTTAAAATACTATAAAGGCTTCAGTTTATTAAAATCTTCTACTGTTTTCTGCCATTGTGTTCAAAGCACAGTCTCCTGTATACTTTTTTTTCACAGTGCACCCTTTCGCCTGTGTCCATGTCTAAGTGCTGTTTTATTGCATGTGGTTGGATGGTCGCCTGCTTGCCGCTCCTCTGTGCCCCTGCCAGGACTCGGATTCGATGGTCGTGTGCCGTTCGCCGCTTGCCGCCTGCAGAGCCAGACGGGGCGGACACTCACACGTCTATAATAATAATTAACAGCCTGAAACTGAAAGGAAAATATGTCGTCAGACCCAATTTGCTCCCCACCCGGACCCGATGAACCATCCGAATTGCCTCCTTTGAGTTCTTGTGTTTCTTGCCAGCGCCACGAAGTATGCAACATATTTTATGCATGCCCCACCGCTGACGACAACTGTCGACTGCGCCGACTGCTGACTGTCGCCTGTCGCCTGTGACACGGCTGCCATAAAAAGCGCAGGAACAACAGGAACAACAGGAGCAACAGGAACAACGGCATCAGCAACAACAAGGACTGCAATTAAGGTAACTTTAAGCGCGTTGACAACTCTGCCGGCTTCCCGACATTGACTTTGTCCTTTCCACAGCCCGAGTTACTCCTTTTTGAACAGTTTGTCCTTTTCTACACTGAAACCTCTTGGATTGCTGAAGAAATAATTACAATTTTAGGGAATTTCGGGAGTTCAAAAATAAATAAATCACTAAGAGTACTTTATGTGGCATAATTAAGGTCAATTTAATATCATCCCAATAAGATATACTTTACCAAATGCAAATGTAAAGTCTGCAAATTTTTCTCTCCATGCCTGCCGGCTGCAACAAATTGTTGGCCATAGTTCTTTCCATTGCAGGAATGTTGGACGAGCTGAGCAGCTGGGGATTTGCTGGCGTTAGTGTTAGTTTTAGCCTCAGCTCTGGAGCTCCCCAAGTCCGGAGCTCCTTGTTCTCGTTGTTGCAGGAAGCCAGCGACTCGGAGACGGAAGCTTGTACAGCATTTTGCAACAGTAATTTTTTGGGTGTTGTTTCCGGCGGCGCTGACAGTTCCTTTTCTCCTTTCCCGGCTCCGGCACCGTCGCCGTCTCCGTCTCCGTATCTAGCTCCATCAGTGTTTATGGCCAGACAAATGGCCAAGTGTGTCCCCGGTAGCCCTGCCCTGGTCTTGGCCTCGATTTGAGAGGGTCGCCATTTGGTTAATGTTTCATCGAGGAGCTGCTGCTGCTGTTGCTGCAGCCGTGGGCCGTCTGCAAAATTCATGATTTACGTTTAAGTGTCATTGGTGTTTAATTATTTAACTCGGCCACGGGTCGTTTAAGCCGCCTGTCAGCCGGGAATCGACGGCGTTGCCTTGTGTTACGTTGCAGGTGCCCGGTGCCCGATGCTCGGTACTCGAAGCCCCCGAGAAATCCGCCGTGCTCGCATCAACGGGCCCGCGCACACACGCTTGTGGGGTTTGCCCAAGGGCCAGCGGCACCACTAAGGGAGACCTGCTTCTGATCCTTCTCCCGCTCAACGGTCCTGTCTGCGCTTTCCATTTCGTTGAGGATTTCACACTGAGAAGAAATGCATCACTGCTTAAATGTAATGTATGAATCAAGAGTAACAAGTGTAGGTTAATCAATATAAAATATATATATTCAATAATTATAATATTCCTGTATTTGTTGCTTAATTTCCGATGCTTATTTTCTCGCTGTGTAGCGACGGGCGACTACCGAAAATTCGAGTTCGTGTTCCTTGGCTTGGCTACATAAATATGCGCACTGGGCACGCAACGCTGGAGAGGAGGAGTGGATGTGGACACGGATGGGGAGGTGGCCCAAAGGGGGTAACTGCACGGAGGTGGAATAAGAAAGAGCATGAGGGGAAGGAGACTGAGAAGGAGGAGTTGCCCCTTAACAATTTGCAATGCTCCTGGGACTTTTCACTCCTCTGCCGGTTGATATGGATATGTCTGTGTTTCGGGGGTTGGGCTTTAAACAGGACGAGAGGGGAAAAGGTCGCACAACTACATATGTGAGTGCGTCAGGTGAAACAGGATGGGGGATGGGGGGATGATTTGGGGCTGGAGCAGTGTCTCCCCCTTTGCATGCCCGGCACACATTCCGTGGGCCAGTGGCGGGGCAACAAAACGTTCTGAAAAGTGAAATTAAATAAATTTTATTGCATAATTTACGCTATGAAAACATGCATCCCCCGCGGACCACCGCGGACCACTGCACTTGTCTGGCTTAAATATGTGTATACACAAGGGCTGGGTATCCTGGGACCTCACTTGCCGGCCCCAAAAATTGAAACCGAGAAATCCCCTAACCTCTCGGTTTTTTGGCACCGCCGAATGCGCTGAATTGTAGGCTTCAATTAAATGTTAATTTTACAGAGCTTAAGCATGAAATTCGCTTTTTCGCGGGGCCCAAATCCGGCGGGATGAGGATGAGCACGAGCATGAGGCTCTTGTTGCCGCCGCCGCCAGCTTTTCATTAAGGCAATGTGTATAAAATTGTGTATTTTATGGCTGCATTTTAATCTTTTTTATTGGCAGCTCACTTTGCCACTGCCACACGAGCCAGTTCTCTCCTCTGCAGCTGGCTTACCTGCCGGAGAGCCTTCCTCTGCCTTTCTTCTTAAAAATAACAAACTGGTTGAGTGCTTTCTAAAAATCCTCATGTTCGCCTTGGTTGGGAAAATATGAACATTTTTCATAAGCCACTGGATAATTCGGTATTGCCGAATTTATTTAAGTTTCATTTTCGATATATGTATGTAGTTAGCACAGAAACCTTAAATCTAAAATAAAGTAAAATATACTTTTAAATACTGATGCAGATTTGGTATAAGTTTGTGACTTTTTCGGCATTTTTGTGAAATTCATGGGCATCTCCTCTAATTTATTTTATAACTCAAGTAGGCTTTAAGAATTTGCTTCATTGCCTGAGCTGTCCATGTAAATCAGTTCGTGTCTGGACTTAAACAGGTCAATACGTAGTGGCCTCCATTTTAATTTAATTGATTTTTCCCTTTTTTTCTTTAACATTATTTTGCTTTTTTTCTGAAATTTCTTATTACTTATCTTTTGAGGTTAATTATTTCATATATTATCTCCGGTGATATTTGCTTAACAAAAAGAGAAGCATTTTGGTTAGAAGTTTCTCTTGTGATTTTATTTTCTTTGGTAATCCCATTTTATCGAAAAGGAAAACATTTCCAATGTCGCATGATCTTTACTTTAGGTTCTTCTGCAATTTCCTTTTTTCGCCTCACTCTGAGCTCACATTCAAAACAGGCTGCTTATACGTAGTGGCCTCCATTTTAATTTAATTGATTTTTCCCTTTTTTTCTTTAACATTATTTTGCTTTTTTTTTTTTAAATTTTGTATTACTTATCTTTTGAGGTTAATTATATTATATATTATCACCGGTGATATTTGCTTAACAAAAAGATAAGCATTTTGGTTAGGGGTTTCTCTTGTGATTTTATTTTCTTTGGTAATCCCATTTTAACGAAAAGGAAAAAAATTCCAATGTCGCATGATCTATACTTAAGGTTCTTGTGTAATTTCCTTTTTTTCGCCTCACTCTGAGCTCACATTCAAAACAGGCTGCTAACTTGAATACGCTCAAGTGTTCATAAAAAAAAGCAACCCAGTCCAGCCAGGGAGACATAAAATCCATATTGACAAAGGATCAGGGGAATGGATTGGTTTCGCCAGCAAAAACAGAAGAGGAACCATTGTAATAATGTCCAAAAATATGTTGCCAACACGTGTAGCCCGGCATGCGAAAAAATATGGAAAATAAACGAAATGTAAAACATTTGGCCCGGCTGCAGCAGGGCTGTTTTCAATCCCCAAACCCAAACTCAAAAGCCCTTTTCCCTCCTGTCAGGCTTAATCGATGCAGCCTCTGCTCTCTGTATTTTATACAGAGCGATATTTTATTTAACGCCAGCAGCTAGACAGACGACGGGCAGACCAGAGAGCTCCAGCCAGGCAGGCAGCCGTTCAGACAGACAATGTCATTGCACAGGCCGCGTTCATCATCGCCCCTGGGACTGGGGCCAAGGATAGAGGTGGGCGGTGTACCCCCCGAGCCGGAATAAAAGCATAAAAAATATGCTGACAATAAAAATTTGTTGAGCGGCTCAGCAGCATGCAACATGCTGTTGCACGCCGCCGCCGCCAGCAGGTCAGACGGAAGTTACCCACACGGCTCACCTACATACAAGTCTCGTATGCGGCAAGGACTCGCCCCGATCCACAGGCGACGAAGGGATTCCCTTACTCCTGCGATATGTATTTCCAAGTATTAATTCTTCAAGGAATACTTAATAATAAATATAAATAATCAAGAAATATTGAAGATTGACTACATGTTTTCTTATGTTAGACCGTTTTAGACTAAAATAAATATATTAAATATTATAAATACATCCTATATATATTAACTAAAGCTATATTTATACATTAATTACATTAAGTATTGCCTGGTTAAACTATTATTACTATATAAGGATTAAAATTCAGCCGAAGTGATTCTTTCTGAAAGAAACTTGTACTTGTATGAATGCAATTTTAACTTTTTGAATATGGATATGCGTTTTTTTTTTTTAATTTAGTAACATGTAAGATGTTATATTTATTAAGACAATTTTAAACATGAAATCTCGATTAAAATGTGAAATTAAAGTACTCGTGAACCTTCTCAAGGTACAAACATTATATCAAAGGATCCTTTCTAAGTATAAGTGTTTATTTTTCTAAACCAAACACCATTTGTTCCGTGAGAAGAGTAATTTGCGGCATCCGGAGGCGAGGCGAGATCATTGGAAAAAGTCTCTCAGTTCAATGGCCGGCGAACTTCAATGGCGTTGCAATAAAAAGCGAACGGAATTCGCCAGTGCAATAAAATAGAAACAACTGTGCCTAAAAACCACTCAAGCATACTCTTAGGCCCGGGGAGGAGGAGGAAATCCCACCCAGGCCCGTGTCTGTCGTCCTAGATGGCGTTGTCAAAAGTTACGGAATCGGGGGCCGTCGCCGTGAGTGAATGCCGGTGAATGTGAGAGCGCTTGGTGCGGAAAAACAGACATTGACTAGGTAGCGAAAATAAAGTCGTAAACCTGAAATAAGCCATCAATGGCATTAAAACCCCGGCGATGGCGACACAGCCCTTTTACGGCGCTCATCATGTGCCACGCCCCGCACGCCTCTGCCATCGCCTCCGCGCACTACGTTCGGATTTTCGTTCTCTTATCCGCCGTTTTTGGGGCGACGCCGTGTTTCATTTGTCAAAGTGCCCGGAGTTCTTTGGGAGGCGGCATGACTGCCGCTTTTTTGTGGCTTTTACGTATGGGTAATCTTATAGGCGGGCATTACTCATACGCCGAAATCAGGCAGGGTCTCCTCCTGCCATCCTGCCCTCCCTTTCCCTTTCTTTCTGCCCTCACATTTAAAGTTTCCTGATTACATTGCAAATTATATAATTTCGTTGTTGATTTTTGGCCAAAAGAAAGTTTGACATCCGCTAGGCGAAGGGTGTGGGTTCGGGTCTAGAGATGGATATTTGGCAAGTCAAATTTCGTTATAGTATTTCCACGAAAATATCGCTTGCATTTATTTCTAAGACATCGATTTGTTGGATAATAAATATATGTTTTTAGCTGTTAAAATAGCAAGATAATATTTTTTAAGGTATTTTAACCAAAGATGCCCATGTTCTTGAAAACGTAGCCCTTTAATGGAAACTCGTATTGGTTAAGCTAATTTATAATAATAAAGTTGTAGATTGAACGCTTTAATAAATCATAGGAGGTTCCCATGGATTGCCTTTTTATGATATCATAAGTTATACCCAATTTATATCGAAATAATATTAATATATCGATATTTCCTGCTTGCCATAACTAGGGTGGCCCACTTTCGTGGCGTCATCTTATTTAAAAATCAATATTTGCGGCGATACGTGTGCGGCATATTAATCATTCGCCACGTTGTCCCAGCCGAGTCGTGTCTGTGATTTCTTTCTCAGAACCTCTCCGCCGCCGCCGCCGCCACACAGCCCCCCTGTTATTATCCGGACTCACTCTCGATGCTCTCTCTCTCTTCGGGCAGATATCATTTTAGACACTAATAAAAAGTTTCGACGGCAATACGTGTGCGGGAAGAAGCGGAGAGTGTCTGGCGGCGGTATTAGAATATGAAGAACCCCTCTGAATGGGACTCCAGATGAGATGATGGCGCCCACACTTTCGCATAGTTATAATAAGCAAAGTTTTCTGCTGACTGGAGAGTCGTTTTTCCCTATGTTCTTATTTCCTTGCTCTTTTTTCGGGGTAATCGAGTTGGAGCGGTGGCTGTGTGGGTTAAGTGCGAGTCAAGTCCGAGATGTCAAGGCTAATGAAAGCGGTAATCTGGCATACCCCAAAGGAAATGAACCCCCGGACAAGTGGCAAGTGGCATTATGCCATTAATTTTCGCGCACGCCACAAGATTGCCCAAGTTCTGTCCATATGAGTGGCTCTCTGGTCTGCCATTCAGTATTCTCAATATTTGCCCAAGCGAATCAGTGCGAGCTGTTGTACTTTTGGTCACCTGTTTGCAGTTGGCACAACTTCATACGGATAGATGAAGACATTAGCAGGTGGCCGGGTTCCGGGCTCTGGCCTGACCTGGCCTGGCTCCGGCAATTTCTACACCCACACCCACCTCAGGTGCATAATTGCCAAGCCGCAAATTAGTTTTATGCAATGCCGCGGTCCCCAGGCACAGAGAAAAATTAACTAGATAGGGATATGGGGTTTAATTGGGAAATATCAGCATTAAGAAGAACTCTACATGGATTAACCTGAGGTTATATGCCTAAGAAAACCGAGATAGACCTTAGACAACACTTGATAACTAGTTCTTTGAATACAATTCTCCTCATTCCAACCTAAGGTAAAACTAGACTTTAAAATAAAATAACTAAACAGTTTCCTCAATTTATAATCGAGTTATTATTATTTAAGATAATGCTAAATACATATATTAACTTATAATTAACTTATTTGTAAGAACTCCAGTTACTCGCAGTGTATTAGCAATACCCTTGCCTCCTACCTGCCGCGCCTGTCTGCCTGTTTTCGCCCCCAAGGATATTAACTACTACGAGTTGGCTTAGCCAGTTGTTTGTGCAGCCAATAACCCGTACTGCCGTACTGCCAACTGGCTGCTCCAGTTGGAGTCCTGTAGCCCCCGCTACCGCTGCTGTTCCTCTTCCTGGTTTTGGTTCTGCTTCGCCTCAACCGCTGCCCAGCTCATGAATGTTTGAAGAGCCCGGGCTGCGGCTGCGACGTTTCCCGGCTTTCGCTCGGCTTTTGCCGCTTTTCCGCTTTTCCTGTACTGCCTTGCCTGCCTTCCGGCTTGGCGAAAATTAAACATGGCGTCAGGTGGTGGGCGACGGCGTCGGCATTCGAGGCGCTTGTTATTGTTGTCTAGCTGCGTTTTTGTGTGCATATTAATTGGATTATCTGGAAGGCGTCCCCGTGTTCCATCTAGCACATGCGTGTGTAGTCACGTTAATCTCTGGGGATCCTGCCAGTCCTGGCATGCAATTGTTTAAAAAGCATTTGGCCAAACAATGTGCCAGCCGAACTTGCCTCGCCTCGACGGTGGTTGGTGGCCAGTGGAAAGACGCAAAATCAACATTAGATGTGGGAGCACCCTGCGCATAAATCACTGGGTTCGGGAGGGCTCCCGGGCTCCGGGATCAGGGGCTGGAAAGTGGCTACAGCAGCTGCTCTCGCGCTGTCCAAATATTTACACAATGCCAATGTAAATTAAAAAACAGACAGCGGGCGGCAACAAGTTGAGCACAATACAAGCAGCGCCCAGTGAAAACAATAACTTGGTTACGCCATCAGCTGGAAGCTCCAGGACGGAAGGAAGCCAGCAAAACCTCCTAACGTTCGCAGTGGAAATGTGGAAATCGACAACCGAACATAGTATTTTCATTACCCCGAAATGACTTTCGGCTGCCGTATCCCCAAATGCAAATTATTGCCCAGTCTCGGCTGCCGTGATCTGCTGAAGCGTTAACCAAAGGATGGAGGAAGCTACCAAAGGCAGACCTAAAATCAAATGAACTCAGATAAACACTGGGAGAAAAGTGGCTGTACTTAAACAGTAAAAAACAATACTTAAACCAAATCACAAATACTTTCTGCAATTATAGTTCAGTCTTAAAAAATTCAATCAACAAATTGTTACACATTTATATATTGTAGAAATAGTTGTAAATGATTCTTTTTGCCACTTTTCAGATAGACATTTCCCCAAGTGCCTAGCATCCTTGGCCAGGCATCATTAGCCGCCTGTCTGTGGACTAATAAACTGAGTATTCGGACACAAGCGGACGCAAATAAGTCCATTGGCCAATACAGGCAGTCATCCGCAGCGGATTACACAAACCGACAAACAAGCAGCTTAAAAACCCGGCTTGCCAGGGGGTTGCCATGGTCTTCAGTTGCTCTGGCTCTGCCTCCTGGTTGCGATTCCCGTTCCCCCTTTTACCGGAGCCCGTTGAGTCGCACACCTGGGCCGAGGCTGAGCCCAAAAAGAAGGGTGCCGTGGCCGTTCCCGTTGCCATACGTGCTATGCCTTTGTGAAGTCCAAATATTCGATGCTGTGTGCGTAAATTAACAAATAAATGGCATTTTTGTTTGCCCCCGTCCAGTGTCCAGTGTCCATTTCGCTTTCCAGCCCTTTGTTTGGAACGCAACCGGACTGGCCAGGACTGCGACTGGGAATGGGAGTGAGCTTGGCCAATGATTGGCCTCGCTGCTTCTTTGAAATTTCATAAATTTCCGTGCAAAATGCGTAAAATGCGGCCTGAGGGCCCCGATTGTTGTCCAGTCATTTGACCAAACAACCTGAACCGGGGCCTGAGGACTGAAGGCACTGCGGAAAATATATCTTAGCTAATTAAATGAGTAAAAATGGGTAGAAAGTTTTCTTATAAAGGTTCAAGAAATTATGTATATTTACAGTATAGGTACCTCATTTATTTTTCCCAATTCCTCATGTAATTGAATATTATTTGATATCTTAGATAATGACATTATATGTTAATCCTAATCTTTACCTGATTTATTATTTCACTCTCGTTTTTTCCACAGTGCCCGCTTTGATTTTGTGCCTTGAATGTATGATGATATGGGGCTAAGTGGTGTGTTTGCCTCGGTCTTTGTGTCTGTGTCTTTTTGTGTTTGACCGCAAACAACATTGCACTTTTCTTTTGTTGCATTTTTGTTTGTCGGTCCCTCTCTCTCTCTCGGCTGTCACCGGCACTTGACCCCTGACCCCCAGCCCAACAATCCCCAACTCCCCCACAAGAAATCCGAGCAGGTGTGTGTGTGCAGCTGACATAATTCTTTTGCTTCATGCCCGAAGGCACATGTGGTCGAGTTGACTCTTTGCCTGTGACTTGGAGATGCACCGCAGGAAGACGCACTCATAGCTACCGTTTAGACCACAACAGATATAACCTACAACATATTGCCAGCCACCTTTTTGCGGTCGTTGCATAATTCAGTCCTGGCTACACCACTGCCAGTGGCAGGCACTCGGCTTAATCCTCAGATTCGGGTAAACAAATTTCTTATTGATTGCATCTACCCGCCGGCAGTATGCAATTTACCAGACCCGACATGTTCTCCCCCTCCTTCTTGGCCCCAGCGACATCCGAAAGGACCAAGTCATTTTACCAACTTCTCAATTAAACGAAATGCAACTGGGCCTTGCCGCTTCTTATGCTGGGTAGCGAGAAAGGGTATATTCCTCTTCCATTTTTGTTTTAATTTGTTTTGAATTTTGAAGAGGGTGACTCTTAAGATATATATAATATTTTTCTTGATTTCGTAACAATTTTCCAAGGAGGAATAGGGAAGGATTGGCCTAAACCAAGGTATTCCCAGGTCTTTACTTCCGTTTTTAGTGTCCCTTCCTTTTCTTTTGGCCACTGTAAATCTCGTGCAGTGAAAACTTTTTAAAATTAAATGACAAACACACATAAATAACTTTCGTGCGAGTGTGCAAGTGTGTGCGTGCGCTGCAAAATGCATTTAATTTGCAGCAAAGTGGCCCCGGACAAAGCGGCGGAGGATGGGAAATGAGCACCCGGACTGGGCTTGGCTCCAGTCGCCGCGGCACCGTCATCAGAAGGAGAAGCGGCGGCCTTAACAGCGGGCGGCTGGTGGGTTGGCCTGCCTGTTGGCTGGGCGGTTTCGGGCGGCTTTTAAAATGATAAAAGTCGCCGCTTGTCGCGACAGCGAGACGCCGACAAAGCGGCGTAAATTTCAATTAAATGTGAAAGCAAAACAAATTTTAACTTTACTCGCACTCTGCCCCCGAGGTTCGGCCACCGAAAGTGAGTGCCAGTAGGTCCTGTTTATACGGTGGAATATAACATGAAGTAGTGTGCGGAAAAGGAGAATTCAAATAGACTTTATTACCTAGAAAATTAAATCTTTATAAAATGACCTTAAAAATATACGTAAGATGCCATAAACTACCAAATTTATGATATTAAAATGAGCAAAGGAATTAGCTTTTCTTAAAAACACTGATCTTAAAATGTTAAATTATTACTGTTCTAGTGAAGTTGGTTTTGGAATCCATCTTTGTCTGTGATAATACCATTCTGCAATCTACCAAAAGGAATAAGGAGGTATGTTTGCTGTTTCTCTGTCTTTTAAAGATCCGGCTCAAAGGACCACAAATTATGCTAGCAAAAAGTCAATTGTAAGAATTTAGTATTATTCTTTGTAATAAAAGCATCTTTTTTATGGTATCATAGTTGAATTTGGTAAGACTTTTAGGTGTATATATCTTTGTAGAAATCAATTCAGAAATTCCCATTACCTCCTCACGCATAAACCCCAAACTGGCACGCCGGGCGTATACACTCGTGTGCCTAAATGTAATTGTGAATTCCATATTTCACTGGCTCCGAATGTGTGTGCTGGCTGCCATGTAATTGCCGTTGCCAGTGGTTGTTGTTTTTGCGTTTGTTATAATAACAATTACTTGAAAAATACTCCGATATCAGCGTCAGCGTCGACAGCGCCAGCGAAATTATTTAAATGCTTTGCTGTGCGGGGATTACGAGTGCACCACCGGGGATTGGGGATTGGTGTGTATTGTGAGATTGGGCGATTGGCGGATTGTTGGATGGGTGGATTGCCGGATTGCTGGATTGTAGAACTGGGACTGGGAATGCAGAGAGATAAACAGACACACACACACGCACACTCACCGTCACCCGCACACTCGCAAACACACACACCCACTCAGCTCAGCTCAGGAGCCTTGTTAAACAATCACAAAAACATACAAGAGCTCCCATTATGCCGACGGCGGAGTGACAGAGAGGTGTGCCAGAGTGTTGATACACTGAGAGAAGCGTAAATAGTAACATTAATATTAAAGTATAATAATTTATGGCATTTAAATCTTATCCAAAGTGTTAGAAATGCTCTACAGCTTAAGAACGCTTTATGAAAAGTTTCTGCTAAGTAGCTTCTGGATGAATTTAATACATAGAACATATTATTACAATATTAAATATTGTGTTGAGAGTCAGCCCGTTTTAGGCTTCGTTTTCCACAATGTATCCTCTCGAATTCACAATTTTTTCCCAGTGCAAAGGACACTGTGTGTGTGTGTCTGGCTGAGTTCCGGAGTTGGCCCGGCGCGGCCGTCAGACAATTTGGTTTAATTGATAGTTTGGATAATGTAATTATAGACAATTGCGTTTCATGCGAAACCGATTTGCCGCTGCCGTCGATTATAATGGCCAACAATGCTCAAGTGAGGTCCAGTGGCGGATAAGAGGAGCTTTCCCGCAGGAGTGCGAGCTGGCGGCAGGACTGAGCTATGTGTCCGCTCCGAGTGGGAGGGAAAGGCGGCGGAAAAGTTCCACTTGCTAAATGAAAATGGGCGCCAAATGAAGTGCGTCGCCATCAAGTGTTATTAACTTGTAAAACAAAGGGAAATCGCCGAGGGACCCCGCTGCGGGAGTGGATAGAGGATACCCAGGACAACCGCATCGTAGTCCTTTGTGGAAGGCAACATCGCACACACACGCACATCAATCAATGCGGAATGCGGCGGAACAAGAGCCAAGAGCGGACTCTAATTGACAGGATGGCGTTCGGCCGCGCGGCCGCAGGTACACGCAATTAATTATGGTCATTTCCAGGTGGCCCCGCCAGTTGTCTGGCCATTTTTGCCATTCTGGCCATCAAACGAACTCCGAACTTGGAGCTAAATAACAAAGCCAACCCCGTGGACTGTGTTGCATTCTATTTTCCCCCGGAAAGCGGAAAACTGCAAAATGGCCGGCTAAAGAGCGGTAAAAATGCGCGCAAACAAGCGCATAAACGGGATCCTGTCCTTCGTCCTGTCCCCTCCATATCTGCCCGAATTAAAACAAATGATGAGGTTTTTCGGGCGACTCCAGCTCCAGTTGCAGTTCCCGTTCCCAGTGCCGTTCCCGCGGCAGCCATTACAATAACCGCCGCGCCGCTACGCTCTCTTGTTGCTGGTCTGTAAAATGGCGCCCAATTGGCAATTGGCAATTGGCGCTTCCGGCGGCTCATTGGCTACACCGTCGATCTGAAAATGCATCCTGGTTCTGGGTTTTGGACGGGTCCGGTCAACTACGGTCTGCAATGGTCTCCTCTGGTCTGCTCTGGCCGGGTCCTCCGCCCGGCATAATGCACATCCGTATCAATATCGATGACAATCGACAATTGGCCTGCCAAATGCACAGCCAACAACGAAGACACTGCCACAAAATTGGTTTAAAACATATATTTTATGGCAGCAATAATACCTTGCTTAAAAAAATCAAGTAACTTGCTTGGAAAGTTATGTTTCAGGGTTGACTTCAATTGTTCCTATTGTTTTTGTAACTTTGTTCTTTTATCGAAATTAAATTGTTGGTGGTCTATAAAAAGCATAAAAAAACTTGAATCAAATTTAATGCCCGAAGTTTTCCTTCAAGTCGATTGAAAGAAAAGCACATGTTTATGAATGTACAAAAGTTTGTAGGGTCTTGATTAAATCTCTTGGTTCTTGTGACATGAGATTTGTACTTAACACTAAAAACAGCTTCAAAATGATTTGGGTTTGATACATGTCTCATTTTTTGGGCAGTGCAGCAACAATGCAGACAGGGCGGCTGTCTTTCTTGATGCATTTTTATGATGCGGTGTCTGATTTGCGGCGGTAAAGTGAAAATCGCACGGAAATCGCTGGGACTGCGCGGGGCATTTTAAATATGCCCCAAAGGCAGGGACCACAGATCAGGGGCAGATTCAGGGGTCAATGGTGGCAGAGTGGGCAAATTGCCCGACAATGTACGCAATTTGCAGCTGGCGTAAGCCCGATAAAGAAACAATTCGCCGTCCGTGCAACTCCTTAAATCCGGACGAACGAGCCCGGCTGCCTCGCTTCTTGGTCGCTGAACTAATAAAATTAATCAACTTTAATGCACTGGGAGCGATGTAGTCCTCGCTGTCGCTGAGGATGTCCTTGTTCGCCCGCTCCAGCTCCCGCTTTTCCCGAGCTGCAGCGCAAATGTTGAATGACTGAGATAACAATAAATGGAATCCGGCCGGGCAAAGCTGCAATGCTGGCCCCCCTCACAACTCGCCCCGCTACGCCTCTGCAGAAGCACTAAATAATTTCTAATAAAATAAAATAAATAATGAACGCAGCAGCAGCAGCAGCAGTCGAGGAGCTCAGTCCGGCCAGACTTTGCCAATACGGTCTGGCACCCACGGATTCCGCCCTCAATTCTTAGTTTTACAGAGCAAGAAAATATATATCTTTTGGATTTAAAACTAGTAGTACATAAAGAAACTCTCTATAAGTTCAAGAAGGATAATAAATATATTTAAACTAGTTAACCATATCGGGGTCTTAAGTGTTTTCCCTTTTAATATAAGCAGAACTTCAATTAAATGTAAATAAACCCAATTTTCATTATTTATTTGATCAATCTCGATTTTTTTGTAGTGCCTTCGCCGATCTGCGAGAGCGGCCTGCCATATTGCGCAAATATTGCAGTAAGTTGCTTTGGCAATGTGTTTTACTTTTATTGCACTCGAGCCGCCGGGCGCTGCACATTTTAAGCGCCGGTCATAAAATCCGACGAGCATCTAGCTTCACCATCAGCTCCTGTTCCAGCTCCGGCTTCGCAGCCCGGATCTCCGCCTGGCCAGCACATTTTTCCAATTTTAAGGCTGAGTAGCGCGCACGGCGAACGCCAAATGACCGTAGAAATGATTGCCAATGGGGGAGTAAGGAGGTAAATTCTGGGAGGAGGCCGGGGCTGGCAGGTTGGTAACACAGGCGGTTGCGTAACCAGGCAACAACCAAGGGCCATTCGCTGTGTGAAAGGCTGTGGGGGAGGCAAAGGGAAAAAACAGGAAGGAGGAGCTGGAGGAGCCGGAGGAGCCCACAAAGCCTTCCAACGCCGGGGCGCTGTTGTTATTTGCCTCGGCTTATTTGCTAAAAATAAAATCAAACTGCAATGCCAGTCGACGACATAATAAAAGAAATTGCGTGAAAGGCGGCTTAAAGAGTTGGCCAGGAGATGGCAACGACCCCAGGATGTCTTCTATTTTACGAGTCCAACTAGGGAGGGCTCACTGTTAAAAAAAATGTGCAAGTTGGAAGGCAAAGAAATAAAGGGGAATTTTATTTTTTACAAGGTTGGATAGTTATTCTTATACAGTTTTTAAGCTAAATGAATATACGAATACAAACTATTCTAATAAAACTATAAATAAAGAAAAATTCCCTACAATACAATATACAATACAAACACAGCCCAAAAGTATGCCATTATTATCTGTTGTCTATCCGTTCAATGGCGTCAGCTGGCATACCAGCAAGATGGCGGCCCCCACATTGATGCAGGTCATGGCAGCGATCTATGTGTCAGCTGCTGCTAGTGCTGGAAAGCGGAAAAAGCGACCCGAAGCTTCCGCATAAAACCGCCTAGCGCTCACTGACAAATGCTACCTGCTACGAGTTGTACTTGTCGATCGGCATTAAAAACATAGCATACGGTTAGGGCTGGCTGGCGATCGGAGGCGATCGCCTCTGAAGTACTTCGCCTTATTTTCGTGACTCCTTGCCAAAGGATTGAGGCAGTCGGCCGTAGCTGTATGTGGCGTTTCTAATGCCGACCTACAAATGCAACTCAGAGCAGGTAGCATTTGTCAGTGTGCACTGAGCGTTTTTATGCGGAAGCTTCGGAGTGCTTTTCACGTTTCCCAACACTAGCAACAGCTGATCAGCTGTCATGACCTGCACCATTGTGGGGGCCACCATCTTGATAGAGCAGACGGAAAGAGATTGATGGCCGATAACTGTTATAAATTGTTATATATTGTTATGGAGATAATCGGCCTCCTGCTGATTTCTGCGCCCCTGGTGAATGGAACCATGGATTTCATCAATTTCTACTGGCAAAAGTCAAAGTTGGGATCTTATTTTTGCTGACAACAACAACAACATAGCATATAAATAAGAAAGGTTAAAATAAAAAGGTTGTTTACAACAACAACATTTTTTAAGAACCATTTTACGAAATTTCCTAACAAATTGTCGGCTTTTCCCATTTCGGGTACCAGGCTTGCAGCAATCTGTAGAGCGATGATGGGCTGATCTCTGCTCTGACGTCATTGATGCAATAGATAATACAATTCGATTGTAATGCTGATCGACAAATGCAACTCGTAGCAAGTAGCATTTGTCAGTGAGAACTGAGCTTTTTCAATGCTGAAGCTTTTAAGCGCATTTCGCGTTTTCCAGCACTAGCAACAGGTGATCAGCTGCCATGATCTGCACCATTGTGCGGGCCGCCATCTTGATAGAGCGGAGAGAAAGAGAGAGATACCCGATAGCTGTTATAAACTGTTATAATATTGTTATGAAGACAATCGGCCTTCTGCTACTTTCTGCGCCCCTGGTGCATGGAACCGTGCATTTCATCAATTTCAACTGGAAAAAGTCAGATTAAAAATTTGTCAGGATATCCTCACCCATTTTGTTCAGGTAAATTAATACAAAAAAAACCTAGGCGCCAGTGGCAATTCTCTTCAAGCTTAGTGATTTATATTTCTTAGCTTTTCGCCATGTTGTAAACGCAGTTTCAATTTATATTTATGACTTTTTAAGGGAACTTTTATGAGCTGGCAACTTACAGCACGAACGAGTGGTGTGGCGCAGGACCTCTTCCGCGTTGAGGTTATGGCGCATTTAGCCATTTTAAAGTAATAAACTCGGCCCATGTCCTGGCCATCAAGCGGGGCCATTAAACTTGCAGGCAGGCCAGAGTTGGATCCATCTCGAGGTGCCTAGTTTTCGGAAATTGGCGCCCTGTCCCCGGCCGAGTATTGAGTGACATCTATTAATCGTCCGGCAGGCAGTTGGTGGACCTGCAGGACCTGCAGATGGAACTGGAGATGGAGATGGAGTTGGAGCTGGCGGAAATGTTGGAGCCATAAATCACCGGAGAACTTCATTAGACACATTTCATGTTCGGCTGTGCTCGGATGTATTTGGCTGGCAGATGTGGTCGCAGGACAGCTGTCCTGTCAGTGGCTGTGTGGGCTAATTAAGACGCCAGCCTCGATTGCCCCGATGGCACCGAAAAGGTTATTAATAATGCCGACTCCCTCTGATTGGAAGGACCTACCGCGCCCAGCCTTTCATCCTGATGTCGAAGGCCGTTTAAAGAATGAAATTGTTTTTCTTGGCAACAGAAAAATAATACCAAGACCAAGCTCTCTTTGTTTACATTGTTTTTTTTTGGTTTTGAGCTCTGCGGCTCTCCGGCCGGCCACATTTCGAACTGGAATTGTGGTCAAATTGTCATTCGTCCTGGTCCTCGTCATCGCCATTGTCCTGCCCCTGGTCTTTTATTGGGTAAACACGAACTCGTCTGTTGCCAAACAGTTTGCGGTTTCCATTCTGGCTAAATTCGTAGACATTCTGCATAAAAACGCATACACAAATCGGTTTATGGGCCCGGTCTAAGCCGAAAGCCCGATGAGCCAACTTTTGGCCAACTGCAACAATGGAAAATGGCCGTAGACATCACTCACTCACTTGCTTTCCTACGTTGCGGACAGGTGAGGAAAGTCCGGGCAGACAAAGTGGCGGAAATAGCAAAACTCTTAGCGATGCTTCACAGGAAATACATCCTTTCTTGCAATCATATGCACGTGATGAATTTTGTAATTTTTGGATTTAAATTTAAAGAGAAGGATGTATATCGATTATGAAGTAGATAAACTAAGAAGTGTAAGTTTCTGAGTTGATGGCTAGGAATATAAATGGCGAAAATAAAGGACACACACTCATTACCTTATATTTCTTGACTTTCAATAAATGAACTCATAAGTAAGCCTTCCATAATTTAAATATCTTATGTCCTCTTAAGTTCTCCTTCAATTTCACACATTTATCCTTGCTGATATCGAGCCCGATATGCTGGCCAAAAGCTTCATGAATTTCTGGGAATTTCCTCATAAAAAGCAGACTCCTCTCCGCTGTCATAATTGAATAATAAACGTAGCGCTATTCGAAACTAAATTTCAAGCTGGCATTTTGATGCACGCTGATGCAATATTGTCCATTACTCAAAACGTATTACGAGTATGATGTCTCTTTAGTAACGTATCATAAACAATATAATAATAGATAGTAGAAACTAGACTTAAGGGAAAATATTTCAGATATATAATAACCAAAGCTTAGTTCCGAATAAACCCAATGATACCCATAATTAATTCCAAGGTAAACTCCAAGTCGATTCTGCTTAGCCTTCTACTCTTTTTTCTGTTTAAGTGCACGGTTCACTTGGCTGGAAACCTTTTACCAATAGCTCTGCCTCTCTACCTGTGCATCTATTCCGCCGTTCGCTATTCGCTAGCCGACTTTTTGTTGGATTTTTTGCCAAAAGCTTTTAGCCGGACGCATCCGTCGGAGCGTGGCGACGTCGTCGTCGTCCTCATCGCCATCGCCATCGCCATCGTGTCGTGTCGCTGCATCAAACGACATTTAGCTTGCGCATAAAGTTCACATCATTGCCGGAGTTGTTTGCCATGTTAACTTTATTAGTGTGCACCGGGTCCTGCTCCCGGTTTCCGGATCCCTGCTCCGGGAACCCGATTCCGATCCCGCTTCCAGCTGGCAAAGTGCTTCATTTGCGTTATTGATACGCCAGTCTGGTGTATTTCATTAGCCCTGCTCACGGCTCGGATCGCCAAGCATCTCCCGGCTGCCGTGAAACGCAATTTGGACGCTGTTGGCCCACATGTGCAATTGCAATTACAATGCAGTTGAGCGCAGACATCCCGGAATATTAAGTTGCACTTTTTGCACACCATTTCCGGATTGTAAAAAAAGGTGCACTTTCTGGCTTCTGGAAAAAGAAAATGGAAATATACCAACTTTTAAAAGGGATTCATCATTAAAGTTGAATAATGACAGCCTTTATAGTTAAAATGTGGAATTTATTCGGTGGTTCTAATTAAGATTAATGCTTAATTGAAAAATATCGACTCTAGACACCATTGTTAAGCTCAAAAGAGGTATAAATAGTTGAATTCATTATAAGTGCATTTGCTGAAATGAATAACAACTTTAGTTTTGTCAAGTCTCAGCATTAGCTTACCTAAAAACGAAATATAGTATAAAGCTGCCCCTTATAAATCAATTACTTGTCTAGTGCCCATGTATTCTTGATAAGTATTGAAAAACGGCAAGGCATTCTTGCATTTATTACCCATACTCCGCTTTCCGCACTCCACTCAGTCATAATAAACCCTTTTACCACCGTCTCGACTCGATAAAAAAATACATATGTAGCGCAGGTAATAATAAAGCCACGTAAATCGCACGCCATATTGCCCCCCAGTCCATAGACAGATGTCAATCACGTGTCCTGCCGGGTCGCAGTTGCCTTTCGTCGTCGTCAGCGCCGTCCTTCTGGCTGAAAAAAGCCATAACTGCATAGATGGGGGGAGCTGCATAAGCTGCGGCTACGGAGTGCTCACTCGGCGGTTCTAAGGTTGATCTCAAAGCGCATTCTGGTAATGGAAAAGGAACTGCCAGCTCAAAGCAAACATTACTCCCGGCATTTTCGCATTTCCGATCGGGGTTTATATTTCTTCATTTTTTTTTTGCACAAGCACAGCAGCAGCACCAGTGCAATGTCAAAGCCGTTCGCCTGATTGATTTTCTCCTCTAATAATAGCCCCTGCTGCAGGACAAAGTGTGGAGGTTGCTGAGTCCTCCCCCGAGTACCCACGGCCCACTTCAGATTTTCCGCGGGCACTTGGCAGGCCGCACTTAGCTGCCGTCGCTGTCGTTTTGCTCGATAACATCGTCTAGCGGCGTGTCTGGCAGTCCACGCCACCCAGGACCTCCCTGGATCCCCCATTACGGGGAGTACCCACTCATGCATGCATTGTGAACTCCGGCGTTGGCGCCTTTGGCATAATCAGTTGCAAAAATTTGACACGCCGTGCGCGGAAAGGCGAGCAAAAAGCGCGTTTGCTCCTGCGCCCGCCATTTTGCGCTGCGCCATTTTGTTAAAGTGTGTGCCCGGGTGTCTCTGTGTCTGTGTGTGTGTGTGTCCTTTATTTGCATATCTGTTTTTGATTTTTGTCGCCGCTGGCGTCTATTCAATTTGACGTGCCGCTCGGTTGCTCAGCGGCAGCCAACAGCCGCCGCCACCGCCGCCGCCCAATGAAATCAATAAATCTGCTCCACCGTTTGAATCCAATTTATCACTTTGCAGCCGGAGCAGGAGCAGGAGCATGGGTCCTCCATTTTCCATTTTCCACTCAATCCACACTTCGCGTGCAGCGAGCAGGCAGCTTATCCCCGGCCCCGATGTGCATACAACTTTATTATTAGGGCCACGCGGCGTATGAGTGATGTGCCTGGCTTGAGCCCATCTGAAGCCGTGCCAGGGCAGAGAAAAGCAAGAGAAAGCTCTGTGTGTGGAAACATATGCCTTTTCTTCAGTCGATAATGAAATTTAGCCAAATAACCGAGCACAAAAGACGCGCTCTCGCGAGTCCTGCGGCGCTTACTTGGAGCCAAAAAATATCCGAATTTCAGCGGGAATTGCGTTCTGTCCGGGGCTTTGCATATTTTACGGCGCCATCGAGCCATGTGCCGAAATGTTTTGTGCGCGCTTAAATTGCGGAAGTGATAAACAGGCGGCTCCGGTCCAGGAAGCATTTTAATATTTCAAGTTTCACTCGCGGCAGAGATGCCACCGACACCCCAAGCATGAGAAGGAAAGACAACGCTTTTGGTTTATTTTTTTTACATTAAATATATTTAGATGGTTTTTCCTTCAAAATTGTTTTCTGGTTTCCATTCGCACAACGACCCCAAGCGAGGGGTGTGGCGACTGGCGAGGGTCTGGCAAAAGTAAAAGTTAAACAAAAATATTGCAGTTGGAATGTGTTCTGGTCGCGGATGGAGATGGATCCAGCGATCCATCGCCACGTCCCCAGATCGCCGTTGCCGCCGCCACCTCGTTGGGAGCCATGGTGCATCCTGGACTTTGTTGTGGGCTGGGATTCGCGACATTTGTGTATCGGTTTCGGTTTTCAATTTAGCAAACTTCTTACATCAAGTACATTTATATTTCGGTTATATTATTTGCTGCTGCTTGGTTTCCGCTTCGCTCTGTGTACATTTAAGTTAAAATAAGTAAGTAAGCTACATTTAGTTAATATATATTTAAAAATTACGTTACTCGCTGCTTACTTCCATGCGCCCGCTTAGCCGTACAAAATAGAGTATAATTAGTCTCGAACTTAATCCTGAATTTAGAATGGCACAAACAAAGGACACGTGAAACAACCAAACATTCTCTTAGGCAACGAGAGGAACGCAAAATCTTTGGTTAAAACTTGCTCAATTCTTAAGGCTAAGTATTATTTTTTGTTTTAATTTATTACAAGCATTTAATGCACTAGACAGAGTGGCTAAATCATTCGAGGACGAGGACCGACTCCTTGAGGCAACTGAAAATATCCCTTCACAATCTCTAGCATAGTAACTTCGTGACAATTAAATAAAATTAGTGTAAGTCGGATGAGTATCAACAGTAAGGAAATTAGTGCCCTGCTTAGATAGAAGTTATTACTTAGATTTCACTTTCTCCGCCGTCATATAATTCCTGACCAGGGGGGTTTCCTCGGGTGTGTCGAAGTTCCTTATTGGCTAATCAAAACACTAAATACATTTAGCTTATATCCATTTACTTAAAATAGTTTTGTGTTTCCGCTTTGCTCACGTTTCTCTTATTATTTCGCTTTTCTCAAGTGCTGTTCGGGTTTTTCTCCCCTTTCCCTAACGCTGGTTTTTTTCACGGCGCCCTGCTGTTTCTGCTGGTTTGGGATTTCCCCCACTTATCTGCTGATTGTCCACTAAAAACTATGCTTGCTCGGCGTTCTACTATCGGCTTTTCCCGCATTTTTCGCTGGGGCTCTTTGGGGATCTTTGCATGTAAAATTTGCTCTCTTTGTTTTTTACACAATAAATTTGCATTTGGTTTTCGCTTACTCTACTCTCTTTTTGTATATGAATTATTAAACACATTAATCAAACAGTTATTATTCTTTTTTTTTGGATTTTTGCTTCGTTTTGTTTTAGTTTCGTTAAATCATAGTTTTGTGCATAATTAAATACGTAATAAATTGCCAAATAAAGTGTTATATGCATCGCATGCATCCATACTAATTCGGATGCACGGATCTGTTTGTTGCGGCTTACTTTGGTATTCTATATAAATGACATTACCCTTTCCCCCAGCTTGCATTCATTACAATACAATTAAACATACAATACAGTATTCTTGTGTTTTTCCATATAAATATTTTGTATATATTAGCATAATTTACCTTTATATATTCAGTCTTAAGCTACAAAAATCGTTATGCATATTTCTGTTTCTGTTTTGGTTTCATTATGTTTATTTTATGCTCTTGTTTTCTATAATTTGAATCTATTCAAATAAGTTATATAAATTCGCAATGTATGTATTTGGTTTTATATCTTGTTTTCGTTTTCGTTTTTGCTTCTGGTTTGCTGGTGCGGCGAAAGTAAGAGTAAAGCGGAAAAGTGTCTCTTCCCCCCCGAGGAAAACTCCACTTTCCGCGGGTCTGTGCGCGGGGATGGGTTGGGAAAGTTCGTGAAAATTCAGGCGACAGTTTTTTTTTTTTGGAAAGAAGGATCTAGCAAAGCCGAAGGTTCCTTCCGTCTTAAAACTAAAAAGCAGGCTTAAAATCTAACGAGAACTGCGGGGTGGCCGGGGCGTATTTGCTTTACCTATTACATTTATCGACTATTGACTATCGTCTATCGTCATCTATCGCCTATCGACTAACGGCTATCGTTGCAATTTTCAGCGATTCGGTTCGTTTCTGCGTTTTGCGTTTATCTTACAGGCATGCCTCTGTGAGTGGATTCTTTTTGGCCAGCTCTGTCTCTGCACCTAAGACGTTTAGCGCTTTCCAAGTTTTACTGTAGTATCTTGCTCAAGTAAACCAAAGGAGTCTATATGGCTAAACCGTTTTAAACTAATGCTATGTAGTAGAGTGTAGTGGTAGTACGACGAGTATCTCTCTTTAAATGAAACGCCAGTTTGCTCGGAGGTTCTCTTTTATCTTTGGGTGAGTTCTCGGGTTCGGGGATCCTGTTTCTCTATCTTGCATCTCCATCTTGATCTGTATCTGCTGCCGAAGTATATTTGCTGAAGTTGTTGTTGGTGAAAAGTCGAGTCTATCATTACGGCTATCAGCTAGGTGTTTACATTAGAGTAAGTTTATCGAATTTCGCGTTCATCACCCCCATTAGTATTTTTTTTTTTACATATTTACAGGACTTTACTGGTAGCCGTTGTCGGTCTCGGTTTCTTTTTTTTCAGTGTCGCGTATCATATTGAAGCTCGTTTCTCCAAGACAGTATGTACAATGTAGAACCAAACTGAGAGGAGGAGCGCCCTGCTCCCGGATTCAACCCCGGCTGATGACCAGGACAGCGAAAATTTGGCCAAACACAAGGATACCCATGCCCGATAGCAGAGGCGGCGGAGCTGACCCTGTCGGCGCGTCCTGTCCCACGTTGCTGCGCACATCCATGAGGTCGCGGGACAGGGGCAGCTCGGTGGGATCGCTCAGTTCGTCGTGGCAGGGCAGCATCTCCGGCTTCAGCAGGAACAGGCGTACACTCAGCGTATTCTTGTTGGCCAGCGCATCGAGGGCGTCGCCCGGCGCCGAGTGCGGGGTCAGCAGGACGTCCACGTCGTTGTGTCCCGCCACCGGAGAGGCGCCGCCGTAGAAGGAGCCCTGCTTGTGCAGGTTCAGGTTGTCGTCCAGGTCCAGGCCATGGCCCAGGGACATGCCGCCGTTGTTGTCATCGTAGTAGTCATACCGCTTGTGTGTCGGCGCCACGGCCGCCAGATCCTTCTGCTTGAGGTCAGCCCCTGCCTCCTGGCGCTTCCTTCGCCGGCGCATCTTGGTCTCCGCCACGTTCTCGGCGAACTGTCGCTGACGCAGCGCCTGCCGTGACCTGCCGCCCGAATGCTTTCTAGTCTCGTCCAGGCCCAGTCCCACTCCACCGTAGCTGTGGCTGCTGCTGCTGCCGACGACGCTGTTGCCCACGCCGCCCATGCTGGCGCTGTTGCTGCCAATCGCCGTGAAGCCGCCGACGTTGAGCTCGTCCAGGATACGCGAGGGCACCGGGTCCACGAAATGCGACAGCTTGGGGTCCTGCAGCGAGCAGAGCAGCTCCTCCAGCGAGTCACGCAGCTGCAGGTGACGTGTGCGATTTTTCAATTCGAAGATCCACTGCAGACGACAGTCGCAAATGAATTTGTTGTCTGCGGAAGACAGGTGGCAAAAAAGAGAGAAATTCGGGGTTAAATCGATGGATATATATATAAGTATTTGTGTGTGTCTTGCAGCCCAGACTATCCCTGAAATTGCTTTTGTCAAATCGTCGCCCCAAACCGATTCTCCGCCGTCCGCCGTTCACCGTCCACCGTCCGATAGTCCGTCGCATTGTCAGAATGTCTGGGCAGGTAAGCGAGTGATTTCCCCCCCAACTGCTAAGTGGCCGACTGCAACAATTGGCTGTCATTTGATGGCCGATTGCCACTCCAGCTTCAGGTGCACAGCAAGAAATATACTATCTACTTTTGAGTGAAACAATATTTGGAATATTTGCAGCATCATAACTTATAGAAAGGTTTACGTGCTGGAAAAAGGATGCTCCTAAAAACTATGCTTGAGACTCTTATATATTTATTTTCCCTCCATTATTACATTTTAAGTCTCATTTTCCTATTAAAACTATATTTTAAAGACCTTTCCGAGTAACTTTCGCCTGGTGTACGGCTCTAAATTCCGGCATCAGCTTGGCTGAATCCTGCCAGCCCCTTTAAATGATTTTCCACACAGGTTCGGGCTTCGGAATCAAAGTTGGAGCCGAGGCAGGAACTGAAGTTGGAGCTGGAGTCTGAGTTGGACGTCGATGTCGTTGTCATTGGGGCTGCTCACGTTAAACGCCTCAATGACATTTCCAATTTGGACAGCAGCGGCAGCAGGAGCAGCCTCTCATTCGGGAGCGATTGCAGTCCGGGGCTGTGACCACTCCCGTCTGTTGGCCTGCGTCTGTCAGTTAGTTGGACATTTGCTGCTACTCATCCTTATCCGCCTCCTTCTCCGGCTACCCCATCCTTCCGGCTGCTCTTGTCAATTATTTTGTAGTCCGCCTGGCCATGCGTGGCCTAGGCCCTCAGACTCCCACTCCAACCCGATAACCCTTTCAATTTGCTGTTTGGCTAGAGGACTCAGCCCGGCTAGAGCCCAAATTGAGCGGATAAACAAGTGCCCGAGTGGATCTAATCGCTGGCAATGGTCTAATGAATAAATCAAATTACGCTGCCAGTGGATTCCCCGAAGGAAACTCCAGGACGAGCCACCCTCGTGGGTATAATTAGGCCGGGGAACAGTGTGACACAGTTTGCCCTGTCAACATGTCGCATAATTAGCATAAGCGTTACGAAAAATATTGACTAACACACACACACACACACACACTGTGAAAAGGCCAACATCATTATCAGTTGGCACACACACTCGAGGAAGGAAGTCCGTCCCGATTTTCCTGGAACTTCCCCTAAATGACAATAATAATCCGAGGCATATTTTCATGGCCCAAAAACTTGGCCAGACAACGACAAAAGGCAACTTTGCTTTGCAAAATAGTTGGCAAATTAGTGCTGGAAAACTGGGGGGCAAGTCAAAAATTCTCATTTTCCATATGAAAGCATGCAAAACCCATAAATAAAGTTAAATATGCACAAGAGAGGGGGCCAAAGAAGGAAGGAACAAGGAGTCGCTCAGAGTCGCCCCAGTCCACCGGAAAAATGTTGGAAAAATGGCCAACGACTTGGCAACATTTAGCAAGCAAATTACAACAAAATTAACATGATAATGAAGTGACCCGGAGGAGGAGGAGAAGGAGATCCTCCTGCTGAAAACTGGCAGCTGTTTGCAACTGACCAAATGACAATGACTTGCCCCCAGACAACGCTGCCCCTCTGCTGCTGAAAGTGCTTGAAAAAATAGAAATTACTAAAAAATAGATATATACACAGAGATAGGATGGAACGGAGCAGACTCTGGTGGCAGTGTGGCATGAAATACTTTTATATTTTTAATGATACTTGGCCAAAGCGGTAGGAAGTGTTTTGGTCTGCTGCACACACTCCACCCCTCATCTGGCAAGCAATGAACTCCCTCAACCCAAGGATCTATATGTGCACCATATATATACATATATATATATATATATAGAAAGAACTGCGGCTGTTAGTCAACTAGATGACTTTCAACTCTGCCAGCTCCTCATCCTTCGAGTTTAGTGTCCTGAAACCCCATTCTCAGCTCCGACATGACGCTGTAGCTTTTCTTTTCTGGACGGGAGGCGGCGGCAGGGGGTGGAAAACTGTCGGAAACGTTTTTACGGTTTGCAAAAGGACATTTACATACACACAGAGCCCAGGCCCTCCACACATATGCACATGCGTCTGTCTGTGTGTACATTAAATTTTATTATTGTCATTTTCATGGCCCTGCTCCCTGCTCCCGCCATAACTTTTCGGTCAGCTCTATTTGCATAAGCTCATGTGTGTGCGTGTGTGTGTGTGTCTTTGTGCCCTGCCAGCCAAATTAGACTCAACTGGAACTTTGTTTGGTCAGTTTTAATGGCAGTGTGTCTGTGAGGCATTCCTTATGTGTCGAAAAATATTCATAATTAGTTGTCGGTCTTCGGTCGGGGCCAG
Source organism: Drosophila kanapiae (assembly GCA_008042475.1). Taxonomy (NCBI): domain Eukaryota; kingdom Metazoa; phylum Arthropoda; class Insecta; order Diptera; family Drosophilidae; genus Drosophila; species Drosophila kanapiae. The sequence continues at coordinate 955,827 of VNJM01001909.1, read as the reverse complement.
TCCAAGTCCCACAATGTTTACTTCCAGTCAACTCTTTTGATTGGCTTTGTTTGCCCAAGATGTTTGTCCTTTAACAGGGACCTTGAGCAACGGTCTAGGTATTTGCTTGCCTAATTGATGATTAAAAAGGAAATAATATTCATCTGACAGATTTCCTATGATATAACATTTTTCTAAGAGTTTCAGGTTTGTAAAACCTTGTTTTAACTTATTAAAAATATCAATTAAAATGAGTTAGTTTTCAGAAACTACCGCTTCCATTTCCATCCCGACTTAGGGCCATCTCAATTATTCCTATATATATTTTAGGTACATCTAACGAACCCAGCCAATCCCTCATAATGAGACCTGTCATACATCAACTGGCCGCCTTTGTGGACCCTCTAAATGGGGTTTCATTAGCCGCTGCTGTTCCCTCTTAAAAGAAAAACATTTATTTTAAATTTAACACACTACAGCACACACACACCCGCCACCCCCCGTCCAGTAAAACTTTCAAAAGGAACGTCCGTCCACCAAAGAGGGCAAAAATTCGCTTTAATTGGTTGGTTTTAGGTGCTGCCTGCCACATTAACCCATGCCAGCCCGGGCTCCCCCCAAAAAGCACATATATTGAAAAGCGCAAAGAAATCCCTGCCTGCTGCTGGTTTTGGCCTCTCTTTTCCCTTTTTTTTTAACGGTGGGTAGAAATATCAACACAAACGCCCAAAGTTTCCGCAACCGCCCCCAAATCAGCACAGCTGCTGGCCTAGTTCCCGGCCTTTGTTCCACTCCGGACTTCCCATAAACCTCGTACATCCTCCCGATCTCCGAGCGCCGAGCACCGAGGTTTGGGGTCACCAGGAATCCATGAATGCCGCGCAGCTTTGTTTGAAATCAGCTCATTTTTGGCGGCCTGGCCAACTGGCCAACACCGGGCTTTTGGCCAACTGGGAACTGGTAACTGGTGCACGGCAAGAAATGCTTCATAAGACACTTTATTCCAATTATTAAGCTATTAAATGTAGTGTCTTATGAATTCATTCTTTTAGAGTTCTAAAGATATTAGACTCTATTGGGGAAATTATATTTCTTAATTAATTAATTTTCTTAATTTTCTTTCCGTGTACGTTGGCAGTGTGGTGAATTGTTGGTAGCGCATAGCTGGTAACTCTGGGATCTGGGTTCGTTTGCGGTGCTCGGGCTTTGGGCCCGGACTTGGTCCGCCTTTGGCTTTGGCTGCCACCAGGGGACAGCACGCACAGTTGCCAGTTACCAGCTACCAGCTACCAGTTCCAGTTACCAAGTTGGGGGGGCTGGTACTGGGGTCAAGGGTCGAAGGGCTGTCCTTGTGTGTGTGTGTGCCGGACCCGCTCTCCCGCTCTCTAGAGGATTTTATCATTTTTTATTACATTTCTCGAGAGCGCTATGTATGCAAATGAAGTCGAAAGTTTCGCTTTGTATAGTTGCTAGTTGCCTTTGTTGCTGGCCGCTTCAGGGGGACCGGGGATGTGGTCCGAAAGTAGGGAGCCGATGATAAGGGAAAGCTGGCCGAGAAGGCGTGAATGGTAGCGATCCACATACACATTGGCCCAGGATGCTCTTTGTCGGTGGCTCTAGGAATCCAAAGTAGATGATGGATGCAGCTGGCAGGGAAAGTTATTGATTGAGTTCGGAATAATGGCAATCGGAAAAGGTGTTGGGGTTGAAAGGGCAATTTAAATTGATGGGAAATGAATGCATTTTCCGGCGAAGCAAAGGTATTTTCATAGAAAAATGCTGTAGATAACTTAATTTTAATTTTTATAAAGAGGTAACTTAATGTGCTTTGGTTTCCAACTTCAAATTAATATATATTTAGCTTTAAGAATATACTATATCCTAGTTTATCTACAGATAAATCTCAAGATTTTATTAATTTTGCAATATTACAGAGTCCTTTCTTAGTCGGCTTGAGATAACCTTCATCTCCCTTATGATTTCCCTCTCACTTGTCGGCAAGTTCTTTTATTTGTCCATCCAAGGAGAAGCCTTCAAATTTGTGGACCTTCTTCGTGCCGCCTTTTTTTTTAATGAGCTTCATTTTCCCAAGTTTTTCTTCGGCCCCCTCGTTTTTATTTTTATTTCAGTTTCAGTTTCTGTTTTTCTGTTTTCTTGCCTGCTGGTTGTTGGCTTGTTTTTTGGCTTGTTATGGCCCTGTGTGTGATTTTGCCGGCTCATTCGCATTGCGTGTATTTAATTTTGTTCGTCCCTTTTGGAATGTGGCAGGGGTTTTCCCGGCAATTTTCACCAAGTTCATTCAAAATCAAATGGGGTTCCACTAAGTTGGAGCCACCGAAAAAAAGAAATACAGAAAAAAAACAGGAACGGAAGGAAGGAGCAGCAGCAGGGCCATTGAAAGCCATTTGAATGGCCGTCGCTTTTCTCGCCAATTTTCTTTATTTGGCCAAGTGAAGGCCTCGCTCATTGAATGCTTTTTATTGGTCCAAATGAATGCGAAACTTGGGACAGGAACTGGACTAAACTCGACTCGTTTTTGCGCCCCTTTGTATATAGAAATATATATATGTATATATCTGTGTGTTGATTTTTGACTGTAGTTCTGGGGCAGTTTTGTAATTTTAATAACATTTTGGGTAAATAATTCGCGGAGCGCGCGGACTGGTTTCCGCTCGCAGTACGGGGATTTTTCAATCAGGAATCGGAAAAATTACACTTTATTTCGTTTCATATCAAATTATTTTCGGCAATCGAGCGTGAAGTCAAATAAACAGTCGGTCGGTTGAGATCAAACACTCGAGCGGGCTGGGTGGCTGGCAAAAGGGAAAGTCATTGCAGGCGATTTAACAACTACGCCGGCGGATAAATATTTTATGAAATCGCATAAACAAATCAAAGGCGAATCACAGACGGAGAGAAAAGAAGGAAAATCACTTTCCACCCAGCACAAGGAAAGAGAAAAAAGAAGAAAATAACACCGAGGGGTGACTGCGGCTATCGGAGCAGCAGAAACTGAAATCAAGGGCGGCGATCAAATATGACCACTCAACCGCGCTGGGAAGCGCACAAATATATACGCACATTAGCCCTCCAGCAAGTTTGCCAAAATATTTGCACAGCCGAGAGGGGAGGGGGTAGTATATGTATCTCGGCAAGTAATGTGTTTGTTATATGGTAAATCGCATAAAAAATACAGACATCTCCGGAGGGGAGATGAAACAGGCCCATAACAATAACAACTTGTTACCCTCGAAGCAGCCCTCGCTCCAAGTTCGATCCTTTCGCCGATTGCCGGCGCTGATGTCCGTCGAAAATAGCCCCCGAATCATCGCATCCTGATTTTCGGCCTGAATTGAATTGTATTTAATAAAATATACGCGAAACGAGGGTGGCTCGCCAGCTCGCCAGCTCTGGGGCTACGAATTGTATAAATAAGTAATGAATCCTTTGTTATTGCTCTGTGATTTGCCAACTCAAGTGGATATATTCCCCTGGTCCGGGCTTTAGTCTATTATCCGTGGGCGACTATATATGCACACTAGTATATATATGCGGGGACACTGGCCATATATCAGGCATCAAACTGACATAAATTGAGGGCTCTTGGCCGCATCGTTGGCCATCCATCAATGCCAACACTCTCATGTCCGCAGCGACTGTCATCCAGACGATATATCCACCCGATATCCTTATGGCCACCGCCTGCTCACGGATATATTGTAAATTGAAATTATTACATAGTGTAAACTCCATTCCGTCTGTTTATTTATGGCCAGACCCGGAGCCAGAGCCAGAGAGAGCTGTGCTAATCGATTGCCGGACTAGGAGTTATGCGACACTCCATATATTTTATCGAATGCCGCAATAAGTTGGCCAAAATATTCAATTAAATGCTAGTGGGCCACAATTTATGTTTGCCAACTGCCGTCCTAATGAGTTTTGCTCAGTTAATATCGTTTGGCAAACTATGCAAATAAATAAGCCCAGGATGTTGGGATAGGTATTTCAACCGAACCTTTAGTAATTACACGGCAAGAAATAGCATTCGAATATGAGTAATTATTTATTGGCAAATGCTTTCTTGCTTCCAAGTAAATAATTGTTCTCTGTTTACAATTAAATTAAGTTCTAGCTTAGGTTTCTCCTGTTATTATCCCAAATTAGGAATTGAATGTAACATTTTATGAACCATCAAGAATTAAGGATAATGAGCTATACATATCCCTCTTTGCCTTGCAGGATATACCTAATTGAAGTGGATATTTTGCCAATGTACTGGTACATTTTTAATGATGCCATCGCTGGCTTACCTGTTTACTGTCACAGCAGGAACGAGTATTGATGAAGGTGTTTGCTAAGGACACACATGGAGTACACAGTGCGCTCCACCGATCCATCCATATATACACGCACACACACAATACGGAAAATTAGGCAAAGCAAGCGCAGGCACAACAACATTCCAGTATATCAACTACTGGCGAAAAACCGCAGGCAAAACATTTCCCCCAGGGGTAGCAGCGAGCGGCGGAAAAGCGGAAAAGCGTGCATATATTAAGATAGATTACCTAACTCACACACACACATGTCGCGGCATAAGTGCTCCAATGACAGCCATGAATTCGCATTAAAACCAGAGCCCTGAGCCAAAGCCGATGCCGAAGCCCAAGGATAAGGCCTAGGGCGCGGAATCCTTTCGGGTTTGTGCGGGAAAATTAACACGCCTAATGCCATCGCACCTTGAAATGCGCATAAATTATAAACAAGCTCCATTATCCGACCGCCGAAATGCCGTCGTCAAACTTTAAGGCCCCGAAACTATGCGACTTTGGCGCTGACAATTATAATAAATTCAGTTAATAAGGCGCGTTAATGATCAGCCATCAGCGGGCTCTCAGTCTCAGTCTCAGTCCTGCCCCTAATTTGTATCTATATCTGTGGGGAATCTCCTTTGGCATATGCCAAATGCAAAGCATTTAATTGCCGCCTGTGCCAAATGACGCGGACAGGGGCTAAAAGTTTTGAGCTGAGCCCCCGTTTTTGGATTAAGTTTTTGGTAGCTAACTAAAATTAAATGGCAGTCAAGAAATGGGTCTTTTGAGCGACTGACTTTTCCACTTAATTTCTTTTGCTGTGTTTTGCAGAGAAAGAAAATATAGAGTTAAAGCGGCTAAGCAGGGTAACTGGGGATGTATTAAATATAAAAACATTTATAATTGCATTTCTAATATGCAAAAAATGAAATAGAATTTTTGTGAAACTTTTATTCAACTTGCAAGGAAAGAAACCCCATTCAAATAAATATCACATTTGAATGCCTTAATTAAAAATGAAGTACTGTATTATTTAATATAATTTTAGTTTCCCAAAATCCTCTACATAATGTAATATATCTTCTTTTGTTTTATAAAATTAATCACTCTACAAAATCCTTTTTTTCTCTGTACCCTCCACTGATAGGTTTTTAGGCAGCTCCAATCCCTAGCACTTTTCTTTTGCCCGTACTTGTTTGTTCTATTTCCAGCTCGTTTAAAGTTTGTCATTGAATTTTGCAGCGATTTCTGCGGATGGGGAAAATGTCCCTGGAATGCCCCATGAAATATGCAGCAGATGAGCGGCAAGAAACAGAGACGGAGATCCACACACATGCGAGTGTGAGTTCGATTGTGTGGCCTCCCTCAAGGCGCAAAAAGTTGGCGAACATTAAACAATAAAAACTCATTAATAATATGCATTTAAGTTTTAATTGAACTACTTAATGAGGCCATGCCGCTGGCCAGCACTGCTGCGAGGGGAGGGGAAAATGCCACGAATATGTCCATTAGCCACGGCTCCTGAACTAAGGGTATTTTTCCCCACAGATACGCACACATACACACCGAATTTCCCTTCCGCAAATTGCCGGCATTCATTGTTTGCTTTAAAAGTGTATTCCATCCATCGCCGGCGCATAGTTTCAGCTTTCATTCAATTGAATTGTTTCCTGCGGCCGCCGCAGCCGCTCGCTTATAGAAAAAAGGTGCGTAATTAAAACGATGCCGCGGCGCAGACAATTAAATGCATGCCACAAGGATACACACCCGAAAAGGCACAAAAGATGAGCGATGAGTTTGCGTTTAATTACGTGGACAGGCGCCGGAGATTTTAATTTATGATGCGTGAATTTGAGCACAGCAGCGGCAGGTCCTGCCAAAAGGCCCGCAAAGATGCGAAGGAAGCGCGGTTGACAGGGCGCAAGGCGGAAATTGAATTCTAAAATATTTATCGTTCTTCCCCGCCGCCACCGCCGCCGCCTGCGTCTCTTCGCTCTTTCTATTTGTGCGGCTAACCGGAGCTTAGCATACTTTCACTGGCCGAGTGATTTATGCAGTGCTCAGCAGCAAATTGCAAATGAAACGCAATGAAACGAATCGAAACGGAATGAATTACTACTTATGCATGCATGTTCGCCCCATAAACACACCAAACACACACTTGTGTCCAGTACAGTGAAGTCTCTAATGAGGGAAGCCTCCTTAACAAAAAATGGGAATTATTAGGGAGATTTATTAAGCAGGGGAAGGTAATTAAATTAGCTGTTATTATATAAAAAGTATATGACATTAATATCTTTCAGATGGGTTTATATTTTAAATAATATTAAAGAGACTTCTTAAAGAGGCTTTTCTTTAATTTACATGAGACTTCTGTGTCACTTAAACATTAAATAATTAAAAAGTATCATTTGATAACCATTCTATTCCCAAACAATGCAAAATCGATTCAGCAATTCCCTTGAACTCCCTATAAATACCCCTTTATCCAACACACACTGTACCTAGATTTTCGTCGGTCTAGTCCCATCAAATCGGAGTCCAACTTATTAGTCTGGATGCGAACGGAGCCGGGACACATGTTACACAATGTTGAGCCATAGATTTATGGCGGACAATCATCGGGATTTGCAGCAGGACCCAGGGCAGGACGTGGAGCAACTGCTGCTGCTGTCGCTGTTGCCCTGACATTGACTATTGAAAGTCAATTTCGGGTGCGTGCCACACGCTCATTTGTCCAGTTTATGGCCAACATCATTTGTTTTGGCATTTTTGCCAATGAGGCGCAAACGCCTTTTATGCGTTCCAATAAATTCTCGCTTCCGGCATGAATATCCTTCCCCTGGCCTTCTCCCGAACACGCATCCCACTAATACCTGTTTATTGTTGCAGTTTCGGAACCCAACAGTTGTGTTTACAAGGATGCTGATGTTGCATTACAAATGATTTTGCCCGCTTCATAGTTGAAAGTTTAATTTGCTGCCTAGCTGGGCAATTAAATTTGCCAGTGGCCGAAGCTCGGTTCAGGCTTAAGTTTCGGATTAATTATCAATGAGGTGATTTAAAAGGGCGAAGGAATATATATACTAAGGTAATAGCTTTATTAATATTATTCAATTTGAATAGTTCCAAGAAGAATTCAGAGATTAAACTTGGTTCCCATGGCGTTCTGGGTTCATTAAATATAGGAAGGCTCAAGATTTTGTTGCCAAGCTAAGCTGTTGGGTTTTTGCTTAATTTTGTTGATTGCCTTATGTATTTTATATATCAATAAATATCTTCAACTATTTTAACTTTAGATTTTTATACACACAACCCTTTTCCCGACCCTCTTTAACTTGAGCTCATCAAAATGTATGAACTCTCGCATTTTACAATACTCTATTAAGTGGCTGGCAGGACACAGAAAGACCAAACAGAAAAGGGCGAGCCAAATAATCAAATTGCAGTTTCCAGCTGTCATAGTCACAGTCACAGTTTTTACATTCGTTTTGTTTTTGGGGGAAAAGTGGCAAAAGCGGAGCTTGTACAAAAATCTGTTAGAAATCCTATTTATATTTCGAAACAATAACCATTCAATTCCATCTAACGACTGGGATCTGCGTCTGGGTCCTGGACACCGGTCACCGGCCACCGGCGGGTAGCATAACGAACCAATTGAGCTGGCCAGGACGCTGGTGGGAGTAGGGGAACGAAGGCGTGGCATTTATTACCAATTGCCATGGCGGCGCCTTCTGTGAAAAATTTCGGTTTTCCTTTTTTCTTGTTGGTTTTTTTGCGAGCCTTTTAAAGCGGAAGCATTCGCAATGGCTGCAGGACATGAGCGCTAGACGACGACCAACAGAGGACACCGCAGGCGCGACGACACAAACAAAACGTGATTCGCATACAAATAAACAAGGATATACAGGACAGCAGCGATACCACTCCACCCACAAAACAAACACACAGGCACACATGACCCTTTGGGGCCTCGGAATTGAAACAAATGCCACAGCACAGGGCGTGCCTATAAATTTTTCACCAAATACATTGGCCATAGGTGCAAGCTGCAACTGCAACTGGAGGTGGGGCCACCCGCCCACATGGGGGCGGCGGGCCTCGGACAAAAGGTCCGTGAAATGGCCAACTGGGGCATTGTTTAGGGACCGGTGTTCAAATGCCCGCACACGGACAACATTTGAATGTAAAGCAGGCTCAGCCCAATGGTTGATGTCGCTCTTCAAACTTGCACTGACCAAAAAAGTTTCTCTACAATTAGGGATTTCTAATTCAAATTCATTTTTCGAAGCGTGCTTATCAACTAATTTAAGAAGCAACCGGCTTTTATCAACTGATATCAGCTTTTATATAGCAATGTGTATTCTTTGAATTGTAGTGTATTTCCTACCATCCATATATCCCTGCTAGGAGCCTCCTGCAAAGCTGCTTAGCTGCCTGCTCTGTCAATGGTAATTACGACCGGGTGCAGAGTTCAAGTTGCTGCACAAATCACGGCGCGAAATGACGAGTCAACTATCAACCTCGGCTGCCAGTCCTGGACTCCAGATTGCAGTTCCCTCTCCGCCTAGAAGTCAGGGCCAGAGCTTGATGCATGTGCTGCAATTGCAGGCGAGTTCATGTTGATCATTTGTCCTGGGAGCCTGGCTGGCCAAGTCCCTTCGTTCGGGACGTGTGACGGGCATTTTGGCAAATAGTTTTGCTGACTCGACGTCGTCGTCCAACTGCTCACCTTCATGGTGAGGCCAAATCCCTGGGAAACGGGCTGCCGAGAAATTCCATCAGCTGATCGATTAGTCGTTGTCGGCGTGGCAAATACTTTCGCCCGGGGAATGCCTGTCACTGTGGCAGCAGCAGCAGCAGCGGTAGCAGCAGGAAGGATGCTGGACAGATCCCCCGGTAGCTCCCATGTTTTTTCACCATCCATCCCTTACGTCACGTTTTATGGCTGCCCGTGCGAGTTTATCTCTGGCCGACAACGTCAACGTCTGTTTCGAGTCGCTCTCATGTCCTTGGCCATTTTGTTGCAATTTTTATGCGCTCTTATGCACTTGAGTTGGCATTTCACCTCCCATTCGCAGTGCCAGACGCCCCCCATCCACATATATGGACTCCCACTCACTCGATCCGAGCACTTGGCTATCTCTTAAACGCCTTATTCGGGTATTGGTGCCTTGCCACTTGGAAAAATGTTGTCCCTCGCTAAATTGAGCAGCGCTTTTTTTGCCAATTCAAGAATAAGTAAAAGTGATGGTGGAGGCTTTAGAATACCTGGTATTTAAGCAAAAATAATCTGAAAAGGTAACTTGAAGCTAAAAATAATAGAAATCATAGGTTTTATATAGCTAATACGGAGATAAAAAAGGCTACATGTGGTAGAAAGAGAGCTTTAAATTTATTTGTCGAGTAAGTCTTCTTCAAAAGAGGTTTTTGAACAAAAAAATATATTTAGCTGCGCGTAGTTTGCCTATTAAAATTATTATTTAGGCAATAAAAGTGATAGATACCTCTCGATAGATAAACTCTCTATCTATATACAATTTATGGTTCCCCTTTTTCCAATTGACTTTACTTTAATAACTTTACTTAGAGAACACATATACCCCACCTAATCTGATAACATAAGGTAGCAAAAAGCCAGTGAAAAAATGTGAGACTTTGCCGGGATTCCGTTTGAAGTGTGACACAGCATTTTGGCTCATTAGGAGAGCTGCTCGCTTGCTCGGAGTTACTCCGCAAAAAGTTGATCAAATTTAATCAGGAAATCGCATGTAAATATTTGAGGGCCCCGACTGGCGTTTTTCAGAAGTTTAGGCTTTTGGCTCTAATGAACCATTCAGCAAATGCGACGAAAGGGGGTGTGTGTGTGGGGCGGCAGAGGGGAGTGTGAGTGTGTGTGGGTATAATCACTGCATATGAATTAAAAAGTTTTTCGTTCGGTCGGGGAAAAGCGAAAATATTTTGTAGTTTAAAGCAATTTGAAGTCATTTGTAGCCAATTTACGAAATGTCTGACTCGGTGTGAGTGTGTGTTCGAATGCAATTACAGCTGCTGGCTCACTCAAACAGACACACATGTTCGTTCCGACATTTCAGCGTCACTCGTCGTCCTTTTTTTAGCTGCAAATGAGTCATGCTAATGGCAAACCATTAGCAAAAATGCCACTGTGTGTGTCGGTGTTAGTGTCGGTGTGAGGGTGATAATTAAGTTGGGAAAGTGTCTGTGTGTGTCTGCAGCGAAATGAAAGAGAAATGTGATTTTGAAGGCTGTTGTTAAATATTTAAATGTATTCCATGGACGCGAAAGCCATTCCCCTTTGTGTTAGTTTTCCTCTATTTTTTTCGTGTACTGCGCCGCCCTGATTGCTCTGGCCTGGCATTCGCGTTCTGCGCCAAAAGTCTAATTGCAAAGGAAAATTACTTAAATTGCACACAAAGGTAAATCTTTCAAGGTGGCCCCAAAGTGGGTTGAACACTTTGGCAGAAAGCCTTGAAAGAATTTTGCTTTTTCTTTGGAGAAAGGAAAATTCAAAGGGATTAGATTGATTTGAAAAGTTGAGGGTCCTTTTTGATATATTTATTGGGAAATTATATCATAAGAGTTTCCATAAAATGTAGAAAGGATTCTCATGCAGGCAGCCATCTTAATGAAAAATATTATTCTTAAGAAACGCAATTATTACAAAACCCAATTACCATTAACTACATTAACTGTAGCAGAAGACAATAGGCGTGAAAATGCCCACGATTTAACCAAATTGGTAACCCAAGTATTACTCAGCGTTGTGGCAAGAAATTAAGCCCACATTGACGGGCCGCACTTGCTATTTCATTTTCATTTACCTTTTAATTGGCCTAATCAAGCCGCTAATTGCACGAGCTATTAGCTAACGGAAAAACCGAACTGAAGTGGTCTCTCTCTCGCCTGCCAGATACTTTATTGTTATGTGTTCGAGCCGGGCAGCGCTTCAAAATTGCACTTTAATGGCTAATTTAGTTTTTGTGTGTTCGAGTGTGTGTGTGTAGAGTCCATATAAAGACAGGACATAAAACGACAGGGCCTTTGGCAGGACGTGAGTGTCAGCGGAAGCGCACACTTGAGCAATGACGATACGACATTTCCTTAATGAAGTTCACGTAACAGTGCTGGGCAGCTAGAGCATGTTGGGAAAGTGGAAAGTTGAAGGAAAAATGGGATAAACTATTTAAAGAGAGAACTAAGCCAGCATTAAATGTAATATATAGTTCATTTTTAAGGTTGCTTCTCATATGGGTTTGATTTTATACAATTTCTCGTTAAACTGATTCTTTTCTTTCGAATTAGGCTGAATGATAAGCGTGTTAAATTTTTTAATAATATTTGTATGGAATACTTGTCAAAATATGATATATTTCGAACAGTTTCCTACATCTACTGAGAAAAATTAAATGCTGATGTGCTAAAAAATAGCACAGTACACTCCATCCCAGTTCCTTGTCCGGAAAAAAGGACATGTGGACAGCACTGCAGTGCAAACACAGGCGCACAATGTGCCAAGAACATAAAAGTTGATGGCCGGAGCTCAGCTCATTTGCCTGCATATATACACATATGCACTAAACGGGGCCAACGGGGCGTATGGGTAATTATAACAAGTTGGGGACTTTTGACAGGACACCACCACCACATCCGATGATGATTGTGCACTTGTCAGCTTTTTGTCATGTCGCCCCATGTCGCCCGATGAGCAGCTAGCTGTCCAAGTTCGAGTCTCGGGAACTGTGGAGCTCTGGAGCTCTAAGTACACTCACCTGACACCAACAGCTCGCTGGTGCTGTTGACCAAATTGTCCATAATTGGCTGGAAGGTGTAGAAGGTCAGCGTTTCCAATTTGTTTGCCTGGACGTTGATGGACAGCAGGGCGGGTGTGCCGCGTAGCAGTCCGTTGTCGATCTTCTTCAGCAGATTATTCCGCAGATTCAGGGTTTTCAGCGTATTCAGGCCATCGAGAGCGCGTTCCGAAATTCTCTGCAAAACGGGGTTAAGGATTAGTTTTTAGTTTTTCGCCATTAAATTCGATTAAAATGAAAAAAATTCTTTATCAGGCCAGAAGGCAACACACACACATTTTATTTTCTACTCTATTCGTTCCGAGCTAGGAAAAAACCGACAAAATATTTTCATGCTGCCATTTTTCCGCATTTCTGCGTATTATTTTCATTGTTTTTCCACAGAGAGTTGTGTGTCATTGTCTTCATTGTGTGTGTGTGTACATATATACATATGTACCAGCTTGTTTTTTTAACTTGTATGTCCCAATTCGTTTGTCTTGAATTTTATTATACGGAAAAAGTGTTTTCTTTTTTTCATTTCGGTTTCTGTTTCTGTTTCTGTTTATTCTGTTTTCTGTCGGCCGAATAACAAAAGTGAAGGCGGTGTTTTCCGCCATTATTTAATATTCAATATGCTTTGTCGGGGGAAATGGAAAAATTATGCATATTAAATGACGAGTCCAAGGAGGATATACGCGAAGCATGTGCCAAATTTCCCTGAAAAATAACCCATGTCCACTCCCACCACTTGCACTTCCCGTGTTTCTGTTTGTGTTGTGTTTTGCTTGCCAAGATGATTGACATAAAAAAAATGTGTATATTTTATTGCGATATTTTGTTAGTTTGATGGGCGATCCTTCGATGCCTACGCGTCCAATTTATTAGCTTGACAACAGCGAAAAAATATAATTTACGAGCGATTTATGTGCGGATTGAGTAAACAAAGTTATGACACCGGGATTAATGGCTGGGATTCGAGGGAAAACAGCCAGCTACACTGGAAAAACTACCAAGTATTTATTTGCTTATTAAATTTGGTTCTTCTCGAGGCTTTCTTTTTAGGTCAAAATGCTGTTAAAGTGCAGCCAACTCTTTTAATTTGCCAAGCACAGACGGCAGGCTACTTAAGGCAGTTAATTTCGCTCACACTCGCTTAACCCCTTAGCCTCTTAACCCCTTAACCCGCTTATCTGTTTATTCCCATACCCCCCACACACACACGCAGCGCTTTATGTTGTGTCAGACCTAAACCTTTTAACGGAAAATGATTTATGAAGTGAGCAAAAAATACAAAAACGAGGAATAAGGAAAAGGAGCATGAAGCCCGAGCCAAACATGCAACACAATTTGCTTTTATTGGAGGCGACAACAGCACGGACACCTCACAAAGTCGTCCGGAATGGGTACTTTTTGGCCCGTCTCCAATCCTTGAATCCCCGAATCCCTGAATCCCGCAATCCTGGCTGGCTGGGAAACAATGCGCTGCGTGGGCGATAACAAGCCCAATCATTATGGCTATGACAATGCGGCAAAGAAGATGGATCCGGAACAGGAACAGCAGCCCCGAGCCCCGCGCCCCGCGCAGCCCGAACTGAGGAGCAGGACCCCACTTGAGCGGCTGCTCTCGAGTGTCCTGTATGCGTCCTGGTTTCATAGTGTCCTGACACATATGCGAGTCGTCTGAGTGTGACATGATATGCGAGCACTTTGTAAAATGGGAAAAGGCGAAGGAGCCGCCGCCTTCGCACAAGGAACAATGTTGTTGGATATGCCAGGATATGGATATTCAGGATTTACGCTCGGCTCGCTCGTCGTCGAGTGTTAAGCGACATTTTTTCTATTTACCCCGGCTGGCCATTTTTATGGCACAAGGACCTTGCTGGGAAAGGACAGAAGGGACCACGCATATCAGATGGCAGAATGGGAGCGCCATAAATCCATTATTCCCATGATTTGTTATTCAATATTTTGTAAGTAGATTAACTTGCGGCGCACACACATTTGTTACCGCAGCGCCGCGCCAAAAGGCGACTGTCAGCAGCGGGTGACCAGGACTCTGGACTCTGGTCGAATTAAGCCAGGACCTGCCCCCGAAAAGCGGAGAAAACATAATTTACCAATCTATTTATCATATTTGCGCCCCGGCGGCCAACGGGCCACGATGCTGAGTGACCACTTAAATCACCACAAGAATAGACATTCGAATTGAATTTATGACACCAGCAAAAACTTGTTTGTGTGTGCCTTTGCCTTTGCCTTCGCCTTCGCCCCAAGGATGTGCCATTTATGGCACAGAGCCCTCCCTCTCCTTCGGTTTCCTCGTCCCTTCTGTTTCTTATGGCCACTCGGCAATTTATGGCCTCTTAAGTCAGCTGCTTCCAACTTGACCAAGTGGTGGAGGCAGACAAATCTTTTTAATCCACTTGCATTAGAGTTGATTGAGAAGTTCGGTGCTAGTAAATTGCATTGCTCTCCCCCCGTACTCTCTATATGGTCTATAATAATACTACATAGGTGGCACTGCGGCTGGGAGTGCCATAAATAAAGCAGTCAAACAACTATTTCGAGCGCCGTAAATGCGCACTTGTAAAACTCCAATCAATCTGCGAATTAATGTATTATCTTAAGAGGGATTTTTGCAGCTTGGAACTGGTTCAGTAAGAGCTTAAGAATTTACTTAATATAATACAGCAGCTAGACTCACCTCTATACGATTATCATCCAGTTCCAGTTCACTGAGACTCCACAGCTCCGCAAAGACTGTATCCCCGATAAAGTTTAGCTCATTGCGTGTCAGTTTCAGGACATTCAGGTTGCCCAAGCCCCGGAATATCTCACTGGTCAGGACATTTATCTGGTTGTGGGCCAAGTTCAGGTAGGTCAGCCGGGCCATGTCCATAAAGAGGCCCTCGTGCAGGGTACTGATGTTGTTGTTGTTCAGAAAGACCCTCTCGCAGAGCGGCAAGTTACGGAAGGCATAGCGATCCATCTCGAAGATCTGGTTGTGCTCCAGGTTCAGCTCCCTCAACCGGATGTGGTTGGCAAAGGCATCCTGATCCAGGGCCATGATGTGGTTGTTGTTAAGAATAATACGCTCGAGGAAGGGCAGGTTGGCGAAGGCATAGCTCTTGACGATCTCCACTTGCGAGTACTCGATGACGATGCTGCTGAGGTTCTTTAGCGGCTCAATGATCATCGTGGGTATATAGTCCAATCGGGCATTGTTCTGGATCACAAACTTCAGTTCCCGCAAGCGCTTTTGCTGATAGAATCGCGTCCAGGTGGTGTCGTTCTGATGCAGTCCCTCCGAGAACACCCAGCACTCGGCCTTCTGCACGGGCACATGATTCTCGTCCGGAGTACAGTAGCACATCAGTTTCATGTCCCGTCGCCGTGTGCAGAACCCAGTGCTGTCCATGGGTCCGCTGTAGCCAACGCTGCCAGAGTTCATAGCACTACTGCTGGTAAAGACATAGCCCGAGGAGGATCCGCCAGCCGTCGACAAGGAGGAGGAGGCTGAGGAGGAGCTACCGTAGTAACCTCCGCCATTATTATTGCTGGTGGAGGCGGCCACCGCCCCACTGCCACTGCCGCGTCCTCGACTGCGCCGCTCCTCCTTTGAGCGGGTCCCCTCGGTGGACTCGATCAGGAGCAGGAGCAGAAGCGACAGCGAGAGCAGCAGGAAGCAGATGGCTCGTCGGCCCGTCGATGCCGCCATTTTATGGCGCTGATGATGCGGCAACATTGTAAGGATGTTCCTATCGCTCGGCGGCGAGGATTCTGCAAAAATACGAGAACAATACGGAGTGATGTGGTCAATAAAATTTGTTTATCTCAGAGTCAGGGTGTTGGGGGTTAAGGCGCTGGAAAATAAACACCAGAAGAAATTAAAATATTTAAAAGTATCTAGAGATTTCAATTCACTATGTGCGGCCCTAAAATAAAATGCTCTTTCTAGGGAACTTTACTAAAAGATTTAAAGTCTCTTAATATTTCTTTATTTAAAAATTATGCTTCTACAATTATGCTTCATCTATTTTCCAACTGTATAATGATTTCCTCTTCTTATACTTTTATTTATCTCTTGGAAAACTTTTTCTCAGCGTGTGTTGGCCATAAAAGGCAGCCAAGGTGGAAATGACTGCTACAAAAAATTCGATTTTCATGGTCTTTCTGATTCTGTGTTTCAAAATATTCCCGAATATATACTCATCTCGTAACAAATGGATTTGATTTTATGCGGAGTCCGCCCCCTGTGCCAGCCACGTCATAAATTCCGCCTTATTTGAGGTAACGAAAAATTGAAACTGGAACCGCGACTTGATAAGCATTCATTTCGCTTTATTTGGCCCACTCGTTGGCTTTGTTTTATCGTTCTCCGCGGAGAAGGGGAGGGAGCCTGGAAAGTGCTTCATAAAAATGCTAATTAATGTTGTTAACTTTCTCACTTTTGCTCATATTTCATTTGGCCCAATTCAGGGGATTTCGCGGTGGGATTCATCCTCGAATTTACCCCCATGAAAGTTGAATTGGCCTCCTGCTGGCTTCATTTGACGCTCGGCTGCTTTGTCACTCTGGTCCCTGCCTCCTCCGTTGGGATTTTCCCACCCCCTTTGCCCCCCTGCCCCTCACTTACCCCATAAACAAATTTATCGAGCTCATAAATAACTGCAACACTGTCGCTGATTGTCCGCTCAACGGCAACAGGGCCGAGAACTGGCGAATTGCCTACGAATTTCAGTCTGGCAGCAACCCTCCGACACTTTTGCATTTCAAGTGTCATTGGGCAAAGTGCTCTCTAATTATGCTCGTATTTTTTAATAAATTAATAAGTCACACTGATGCCGGGCATATTTTGGAACCTGTCTGACTTCGCTGGCTGCCTGCCTGGCTGGCATAATGAAGTGTAAATAAGTTATTGTCAGATGTCAAGTGAGTTATCGTCGTTATCGGCAGTCAGAGCCCAGTGATTTGCATAAAATATTGTCGCAATATAGCAGCGGAGGAAGTGGGGGAAAATGCTGGGGGATTAGGCGGATGGAAAGCCGAAAGTCACTTGAGTTATTGACTCGGGCATGCTTCATTACATTGATTTCGATTATAAATTTTAAATAAAACGATGATAAGTGCTGCGTAGCATGATGCGATGCTTATTCCGGCTTAGCTGCCGTCTCAGCTTCCTCCTCTCTCTCTCTGTCTCAAGGGACCTTCGTCCTGGCCAAAGTTCAGGGCTCAAGGAGCATTAGAAGTGGCTCACACCGCAGGATTAAGTACTCAAAATATACATGAAAACTTTTGCTGGCACAGCCAGACGCTGCCAGCTGAAGATGACTTGATGACTTCAATTTAAATATCAAAGCAAAGTCGAAACTAAAATGTCCTCACACACAGTCGCACAGCCGCACAGGTTCGAGGACCACAGCAGCCGCAGCTCAGAGATAGCTGGATGGATATATGGCGCTGGCTTTGGGGAGATATTTCAGATATTCTCGGAATTTTTAAGTGTGTCATGAAGCAGCAAATCAAAAAATATACACACACGCTCCCAGCATATGTGTGTGTAATTAGATTTTCCCGCAAGAAACACACACAGAGACAGAGAGAGAGGGAGAGATGGAAAGGATCTCCTCCTCCGCAACGTTACACCTTTTTATTGCAACGCCTCGCTGACAGCCAATTACTCACGAGTCCTGGAGACTGAGAGAGAACATAAGAGGGAGAGAGCATTACAAGCAAATGAAAAATCAATTTGTTGATTATGCATAAATCATAAGATTTATGCGACTCCTCACTCGGCATTCATGAGTCATTTATCAAACGAGCCAACTTCTTTTTTGCCTTCACGTCAAAATCGCAAAAACAGAAAGCGACGGAGCGAATCACAAATCGAACTGGGAAGGGGCAAGTACACCGCAAATAAATCAACTCAATAAATTCTTAGGCAACAATTAAAGGAGAAAGTATCCCTAAATTAAGACAAAAACGTATATATAGTTATATATTCTTTAAATATGAATATGTACTTCATAAGCATGCCTAACAAATCACTATAAGGGTTCTAAGTGTTTTTTTGTGAATAGGAAACCTATAAAGTCAAGCCCTTTTCTTTTATTATAAGAAAAACTTACATTTTAAGGCAGTAAGTAACTTATTATAATTTCTTTATAATAATCCATGTCAATCTTATAATTTTCCTAAGTGCTGACAGCGTCAAAAGAATAGAATTTTTCCCTTTTCGCACCAGCTGAACTTAATAAAGTATACACAGCCGATAACGATGTCTAGACCGGGTAGCTCTTTATTCTCTAGATACAAAAATAGATGGAATCCTTGCTGTAGATTAAATGCAAGCTGCGAACAAATTGATCTCCTGGCTTTAGTTCTTCATCTCGGAAAGTGGGCAAACACAGGGAGCAGCGAGAGGTTAGGCCAGCCAGCCAGCACAGCAAACCTTGACGACAAACAATTACCAAGAAAATTATTCCCCCAAGGGAAATGGAAGCAGGAGCAACAGCAGTATGGCTGCTCCTTGTCAGCGGTAAGACCACGACTATATACTACATGCAAACATATACAAGTATGGTAGGCAAAACAGCAACTATAATATTGTTGGCAGCAAAAACAGCAAGGACATTGTGCAGCAGCAACTATGCCCTGCTTAGAAACAGAAGGCTCTACCAGGACTAAAGCAACATGAGTGGAAAGATCCGCATTAAAGGACAGCAAGTTTAACAGAGAGAAAATCAAAGGAACAGCAGTATCGTTCAAGAGCCCCCATGTCACAAGGATGAGCCAAATTTGTAACTAAATTTCACTGTTAAGCCTGCAACATATTAGCAGCATGACCAAGAAAAACTGTAGGAAATAGATGATGCAACCTAGGGGCAGCAACATTGCTTGTTCTGTACTTTGGCAACAATTTCAGGAGAAAGTTTCCACATCTAAGCCAGCAACATTAATGAAAGCGAGAGTTGCCACAGAGGCAAATAAGCGAAAGCAAGAGCAACATAGCAACAGGAGCAGCTGCAATAATTACATGACCAGCAACATTAGCAACAGCAGCAACAAGAGGTCCTGCGGCAGCTATGACAAGCCAGGATCCGGGCACAGAAATGTTCTCTCCATCCCGCTCAGCAGTAATGTAAAGGAAAATTGCAACAAGAAGCAATTTGTCTTGTTGTTTATAATTTCGATTAAACTTTCGAAGCAAGCAATGCACATGTACGTACGTATCAGTGTGTGAGGAAAGCCCCCAAAGTGTACGAGTGTGCGTGCAAACAAAGGGCGAAGCGAGTTTTCCGAGGGGGGGAAGCGTGTGAAAGTGTGACAGAACTGTCGACAGGGCGCAGAGCAGCAGGAACGGCAAACCGCAGCAACAACAATGATGACGGCGACCCAGTGGGAAATTGGAGCAAAGCCGCAGCTAAGCTGACAGCCCCGACTACGACTGCGACTGCGACTGCGGCAATTTTCCAGGAGGCGAAAACTCTCTGCCCCACTCGGAATAATATTTTCCAGCCCTCGGAACTTTAAAAAGGCGGCCCAGAACTCTCGTTATGGCCGTTGTTTGCCCTGTATCGTATCAGCCAAGTTTGAGGCAAACACACAGCCAAGTCGAAAGTCGAAAGACGGCAGGATCAGGAGCGATGCCAGGACTACTCACTCGACTGCGATGTTGCGTGGAAATTGTTTTCAATTTTCGTTATTTGACAAATGGTGACACTTCCGCTGAGGCAGCCAGCAGCCAGGACACCAGCACACCAGCCTCCTCAGCATCATCATCATCAACATCAGTCGGGCCAGGACTTTAACAATATGTACACATGTCTCACTCCAGAGCAAGAACTCTCTATCTCTCTCTCTTCGTGTGTCATGAGGTTTTGTCAACAATAAGTTTTTATGCCGGAAGAGTCGTAGTTGTTTATGGCAGTCCCCCATCAGCTGCAGCATCCACCTCGGGCGGCAAAGGCTGAGCCGCCACAGGATCATCATCAGCATCAGCATCACGTGTACACAGGGAAAAAGGATAGTAGTAAGGGCAGAACAAGTCGATTTCTTAATATATAAAGTCATATGTAATTGTGATAAAAAACATTTTTGTTAGGGAAACTTCTAGCTTTACTTTCCTTAATATATTATAATAATTTCCCTAATCAATATGTAGTTTCTCTCTCTGCAGGCTTTCGCATATATGTATTTATACGTGCGAGTCCTGCTATCCCTATCATGTGAATATAACTTTAAGCTGTGACATGAACGCAGCTCGGACGTGCTTGACTTTGACTGACTGACTCTGACTGACTGGCTGACGAGTCGTGAGGTGGAAGTGGAATGGAAGCGGCCACGGCAATGGCAGCGGGGAAGGAGCCACTAAGGGTTAGTCCCTCTGTCCATTTAGTTTAGCTGCAAAATAAAGCGACAGCTACAAAAACTTGGTCAGTTGGACAAACTGCAGTTCCTTCCTACAGAGTATTCCTGTATCCTGTATATCCCCGACCTTTCCCTTATTTCCCGCCTGACAAATGACGCTGGGCCAAAACGGCAGACGAAACACAGCCATCAATCAGCGCGGCCAAGTTATGACGTCCGCACGTCCATGGCCACGTTTTATTCGCATTTTTATTAAGGATTCCGGAGGATATCAGGATATCTGGATTTGTCTTTGGCTTGCGTCACTTGTCAGCGCCAGTTGGAGCCTGCTTCGATCAAATCTGGAAGGGCGTCTGCCTCTAGCTCCCTCCTCATGCTTAGGCCACGCTCCGCACATATATTTATTGTCAGCCATGTCACACTTCATAAATATTTCATAAATTGCTTCGCATTTATTTTGACAGTCGCGCCAAAGTTTCGACTGCCATTTGTTAACCCTTTCAGCTGCCGCTGCTCGCCTTTTTTCTTGGCCCGGTTATTGTTATTTCAGTTATCATGCGAGGCAGTCATTGCCAGCTGTCACACATATTGTCCTTCGTCCTTGGAGGCAGGACCGACCTCACCCACAGCCGCCATCGCCATGCAAAAATGAAAGATTTGCACACACACAGTGCCCCCTAAAATGGTATTCATGTTCCCCAGGACCCTCCAAATGGCGCGCCTCCTCTCACTTTTGACTACTCTCAACTTCGCCTCCATTTGCCCAGGACCTCTGCAGGACTCATCGTAGCGTCGTCGTCTTGAACGTTTTTTAGCTTTTAGCATACCTGTCAGCTGAATAAAATGAAAACTAGTTGCCAGAGCAAACTTTCGCTTCGTCCTTCATCCTCTCCCAATATTGTTGACACATATTTCTGGCTGTTTGGCAAAGAAGAAAAAAAGAGCGAACGGAACCAACTTGGCTATATGCATATGCCTGCCACCTGCCACGCCCCCTGCGGCAAAAGGGACAGACAACGCCCCACTGCACTTGAGCTGGCTGGCACATTACTTTGGCCGTCACTTCCCGATCTTTTCTTTTTTGCGAGACCCGCTTTTTGGTGGCCTCTTTTTGGCTTTAAGTTCTGCTGCACAATTTGCCAGCTAACGTCCCGTCACCCTTCGCCAAGGATCTCGCGGGAACACGGAAAACAAATTGTGAAAAATAAAAGAATTCCATTAGTTCAAGATTCCATTTGAGGCTGAAATCAGCCTAACAAATCTATTGTTCTCAAGGCTTTTGATACTAAACTTTAACTCGGACTTAAATCACGTTTTTCTTTATCAAAACTTCAACTTAAATATAATTTACTTTCAATAATATTTTAAAAAGGAAATTAAAGAGCTCGGTACTGTAGTTCTATCTTTGCCATCTTCCCAAATTAATTTATTTAAAATTTGAGAATATCAGGGTCACATTCTAATTTACAGTGTAGCACTTTTGTAAGTCCTGGCGAACTGCTTAACGCCCAAATTGGCAGCACCTGGCCAAAAGTGTTGGCTGACTGTCCTGGCAGATAAGTAGTCGTCCCGGGCTTTTTCTTCGCTTCAACATCCAGCTTTTCCCGCCCCCCTTTTTGTTGTAATTTTTTTTTTCTTTAGGGCTGTGTGTTTTGACTTTCAACGAGGAGCGAAATTATTTTCGCTGTTGCAAGTTTGTTGCAACTTTTGCCTGACGCAAAGTGAAAATTTGTCATGCTCGTTGAGCTGCTTGAGCTGCCCCGGCGCCCCTCGCCAGATATAATAAATTCTTCTTCAGTTAGGCAAAAATGCTCCGCAAAGACAAACACAAACACAAGCTTCACAAGCACGGCGGCAAACATAAATACAGACTTGGCAGACAGACTCGTCCGTCGTCTGTGGAACTTTTAACTCACTTGCCAAATATTTTAGCAATTTTTGAATAAAACATTGCCAAGATTCCAGCCAAGCCTGCCAGCCCCCAGTCATCGTCCACCTGTTCAGCAGCACTTTAAAGGCGAATATCATAGGGGTCTCAACTTAATTAGTTGGGATTCCTGGGAGAGTATTCCTCCCTCATTTTTGGCATATGTATATTCTCAGACCCCTCCCTGGTACTTTCCGACTGCTTCTTACCTTTCAATGGAGTCCTGGAAAGGGCCAAGTCACGTACTGTGCAGGACGACGACGATCTGCTGACTAATGCAATGTCTCTGCAAATATATAGAGAGGGGAGAACGAATTAGTTTGATATTACTTATTATAATGTCATGTTTTTGGTCTGGTTACAACACGGCCTGGCTACCAGCCACGAAATTATAGCGCTTATGGAATTGGTCGGTCGGTGCATACTTTATTCATAAGCCCCCGGAGGGGACCCTGGACGTTAATGGAAATTACGCATTAAATAAATAGCTCCGAGCATATTACATGAATCAGGAATGAGTAAGGATTTTGAACAGAGAATGGCTGGAGTTTAATACACTTCTTGGGGATTTAGTCCAAAGGTTGGGATTAAAATAATCAAATATTACCCAGATTTCCTAGATTCCTGGATTTATTCTTAGCTCTTAGGTATTTCCACTTTAAATTCAATATTTTCTTGCCCTGCAACGTTTACTTAATTATTTCATTTTGTATTCTAACCCATAATTAGTTTTCCCCCATTAACTAGTCCCTGGCTGTACCTTTTCCATTACATTTTATAATAAGTATACGGTATAAGGTATACCCGTGCAATCCCCAGTTTGATTATATAATTTTTATAGGCTTCAAAGATCAAAGGCTTGGCCCTGGCAAATCCTAATTGCGTTAATTTTCCAGTAATTGTGGTCCAACTAAGTTCGCTTCCAGCCAAAACATGCGATAACGTAAACAGCAGAAAAAGGCTCGGGAACAAAGGGAAAAACTATTAACACGAAGGGGGACACTGGGTGGGGTCCGCCAGTAGTCAAAAGGGGGTTGTGTGTGTGCGTGGATGGGTGGCGTCTGGGGTCAGGGATCGTGGGTGTGGATGGCGCGTTATTCAAATAGTTTCGTTTGCCCGTCGCTCTGCGGAGACGATAACGATGATGACGACAGCCCAAGGCAATTTCCCTTCGGGGGCCGAGCCACGCCCACATGTGCGGCATTAAGGGGGTGAGAGTTATAAGAGGGGACGACACTCCATTGTGCCGCCTGTATGAAAATGAAAATGAAATAATTGCATTGGCTACGCCTATAAGAAGAGGCACTAAAAAAAAGAAACACTAGGGAACTTGCCACACACTCGGAGAAAGTAGGGGTAGAGGTTAATTAGTTGCCTTTAAAATGTGTTTATGATTGGATAATGTTATTTAAATATATTATTGTCTAAGCTTAATAAGCGTATTTTTAAATATGTAAAACAAGTACTTAGATATTTAAATCGTTAAACGAATGACTTAGCCCTTTAAAGAAATTTTTATAATTTTTCTGGCTAACTGGTGTGTTAAGAAATATTTTTCCAAACAAAAATAGGGTTGACTTTAGTCTGATAAGAGTTTCCCCTAATTTAAAGCTGGAAAAACATTATAGATAATTTACCATTAGAGTTTCTAGAACTGAGCTACAATTTGTTATGGTTTTTTATAGTGCACTGACCACTTTTTCTGGTCTTGGGGGTTGGCTGGCTCCATAATCTTGTGGGGGTGGTGGTTGTTTACTGCAATCATAATCGTCGCCAACACTGGTCCCCGCTTATAGTTGTTTTTTACCCATTTTGTCGTTAATTATGCCCGCATTTGTGGACACCGCCCCCTATCTAGTGTGGCGGCAGTAGTGTGTACACTTTTTGTGTCATTTGAATATTTAATAAGATTTATGCCATTCATGCCGCTGATGCCTTTCGATGATTAAGCATTGAATAATTGCTGACGAAGTCGAAATATTCTCCAAGGAGGAGGAGGAGGCCAAAAGCGACGGTTGTGGCGAACCGAACAATTGTCGGGGAACTGAAAGCGGGTGTGGGTGGATATCGGGGCATCTAAATTTGATTGTCGGTGGAATGTCAAACAAGTTCAAACGGCGGCTGCCACTGGCAACCGTCCGAAGCCCAATGGAAGCCCAGAAAAGGCACCAGACCCAGGTCGAGCAACCCGAAACAGGAAAAAATCAGGAAAATGGCAATGGCTGCGGGTAAAACATATGGAAAATTGGATTCAATGACATTGATTGTTCAATTGGACAGGGCTGAGGGTGGGGGGAAATACGATATAGCAACAATAAAAACGATCGAATTTGTTTAGATCATTAAAGTAGTTAGGGTCTTATTTCAGGGGAACTGAACTTTGAGGACTTTTTGGGGTGCTCTACAAGTCGTTCTTGAGCATTTTAATTTATTAAATATTTCTTAAACCCTAAATTAAGTTTTAAAATATATAATAAAATTAAATATGTATTGTTATATTAAGCTTAAGACAGGTATATATTTTTTTCTCATTCAAACATACTTTCTCCAAGCTTTAAACACAGTAAAAGTCTTCAAAATAGTCTACCATAACTAGCTTTCATCAACTACTTTGTACTTTATAGAGGAATCTGCTTGTTTCTGATTTGATTAAAATCAATTTGCCTAAATCGTTGCCATCCCTCCCTTCAAAACTTTCATTCCTTAACTTCGTCTCCTTAACATCCTTCCTAATATTCCCATTCCACGTCTCCTCCTTTTTTTATTTACCCAACATCATGCCATGTGAACAATTTGCATGTGGATAATCTGGGAGAGTCGCTTTCGGAAATTGCTGCAACGTTTCCATTTCATGTGTGCGAGGCAATAAAAATTTAATATAATTACGCACAATTTCCAGTTGAAGTTTATGGTAGGGACATGCTCCAGAAGCAAGTCACAGGACTCTCTCGCTCTCCCTCCAGTCGACGTGACTTTTGACAGTGCCGTCGTTCTGGGGTCCTGCCAGCTCGCTTTTCCAGGCACTTTATGAGCCACCGCCTCGCCAAGACAAACATAAACACTTGTGCTTCCCCAAAATGTGGGGGGGAGGTGTGGCTGTGGCAGGGGGCGTGGCTGGGTTGGGCTGGCAGGACTGCAGCTGATTTCATAAAGTGTAACAAGCCAAAGCTTTGAGCTCGACTGCTGCGACAAATAAGCGACAGCGGAGCCGCAAGCTCCTTTTTGCAGTAGAAAAGTTTGTTCCAGAGTTCCAAGGCATACGAGAGTGTGTGAAGAGCCTGCCACACAGACGCACACACACATGGCCTCCTCCCACTCGCAGGACACGAAGGAGACACCGCTGCGACTGCCTGCGAGTTAAATATTTGTTCCGCTTGTTTACATTGAAGACCCCAAAAGCAAAGTTCCCCGGTACACCTCCTGCTCCTGCTCCTGCACCGCCCCTATTCCTGAGCCTCCACTCTTTTTCAGCTCCCTCCCCAGGTCCTTGCCCGCTGGCAAGTTGTTATTTCTTAATATTGAGAGCCGCGGATGATATGGGAGCTGCGCGTAGAACAGGCTCCAGGCTGGTTTGTGTGTGGGACGTGTGACAGGTTACACGGGGTCCTCCCCAACCCAGGGATATCATCAATTGTTTGATTTTATTTCGGCACTTCAAAAAATGTATTTATTCCCTAGATATAATAACGATTTAATTTTATGTTTCATAAGCATTTCTAGATCGTTTTCTGGCCTTTAAAAATATTAATATAATCTTCATTATATTAAAACTGTTTATAAATATATATTTCCTCCCAACAATTCACAGAATTATTTTCCACAGTGCACTCTACGATTTCTCAAGGCAATTCAAAAAAATGGAAGAAAAAACTTCCCAACAAAGTTGTCACAATCAGAACTCCTCACGGCTTTTGAGGAACCTCCTCCTGCTCCTTGTACTCCGCCTTCTGGGAAACTCCCCCTTGGAAAAATACAACAAAAAACACACACAATCGTGGCTAATGTAATTGGGTAATAAAGCTGGCTGGCCGAGTGTGTTGAGCAGCACCTGTCCCCATTACCAACTATATAAACATTAGTGACAAAAATTAATTAGGCCGACGCAGCGCAACAGCAACAGGACGAAATGCTGAGCCAGCCGCGAACTGCCTGGGAAGTAACACCGTTCGACGCTGGCCATGGCCATGCTAAATGGTCATAATCAACTTCCGTTGTGTCCGCACCCATGGCCACGCCACGCCCACAACAAACAGCCGCCCCCCGTTACGCGGAGCCGAAATGTGCTCATTTACAACAAATAAACAGGGATATAAAAACCATGAAACTGATTTTTCACGCCATTTTCATTTACATTTTTGCGGTTATTTTTTTGGGCCATTCGCGCGCTCGCCCGCTTGCTCTCCCGCTCGCTCGCTCCTTGTTTGTTGTCCTTGACGCCGGCAGCGCAGTGGCAGCGAACGCATGTGTAATTAAAATATAATAATTTCCCCGAATACCGCAACAAGCAAATAAACAAACAAAGGACGCAGCCCAGCGAAAGCAAAAGCAGAAGCACAAGCAGAAGGTAGCGAAAGCGAAAACAAAGGAAAACCAGAGGCCAACAACAGACAACAAAAGCGCGAAAAAAATGATGGAAGTCTAGCTGGGAAAACCGATTTAAGAAGTTCCCTATATTGGGGAATTATTATGGTGAAAATGGTTGAAAATAATTCAATTTCAAGAGGTTTTCTCAAAGTTATCATAGTTTATCATAGTTTATCATAGTTTATAATTACAAATTGGAAATACATTCTTAGTTTCTTAAAAAATCGAAGTTTTCTTTGTAGAGATTTAAAAACAACAATAATTTAATGGAATTTGAAGTAATTTATGATAATCTTAGCATATTATTATTTGCCATCCTTTTAGCCGAATTTTTTAATGAATCAAAATATTTCCTTTCCCTTTTAACATTTGCCAACCGTCAAACCACATTAGAATCCTGAAATATCCTTCGATAGAGTATCCCAAATATAGACACAGTATTTATGACGAAAGTTTCGAGTGAGCTGGGTGAGGGGCTGAGTGAAAGTGGGGCCAGATTGTCTCCCGCTTCAAATGGGGTGAAGTGGGTGGTGGAGTGGCCGTGGGTGGGTGGGGAGGACGACATCGCCATCTGCCAATGATTATGATGATGGCAATCCTGCACGCACAGAGAAAAAAAAAGGACCCTGCACAGGTGAGCTCTGCTCCTTCCCCGGCCATGTCCTTCACCTTTTCGCCAGTGAATCATTTCCCCAACCATTCTACCCATCGCGCTCACTTTGTTTTGTGCACATTTGTTACGCTCAATAAATGAAAATGTTCATATAAATATTTCATATTTCTTTTGGTGGCTGTGCCACTCTTCGGCATGTGCCACGCCCACGCAAAACAGTTTCCGCCCATTAAATTGACATACGCATTCGTATTCATTTCCTTTCCATGCGCTGCCATTCCAGTCCGCGCTTTTTCTCCATCCCCCTCGGCATTTCTTCACATTTATTGCTTCGCCTGGGTGTGTGTGTGTGTTGTTTGCACAAGTTTTGTAATATTTTCGGTTTATGTTTACAGTTGGCAAACGCATTAAAATCACAGATTTACATTTTTTCTCCTTCGCCGGATGAATAATTTAGTGTCGTTGTTGCCGTCGATGTCGCTCGCATTATTGAATTTGCATGAGGAGGCGGCGGTGGCGATGACAGGGTCCTGCGAGCTTATTGTTTCAAATGTTTTCTCGGGGACACTTGAGAGTGCAAACTGTTGATGGCCCACAGGGTTGGGCGATGGTGGCAGGCTTAAGAAAGGGGGTGGCTTAGGCCACGTTCGGCATGGAAATTATTTTTTAATAAACACGACAACAAACACACAGACACAAAGGGAACGACGCTCATCCCAAGCAATCCCTGTCGCGCTGCGTTGCGTGTCCTGTACCTTTGGCCAAAGTGGCAACAGCGTCGAGGGCAAAATAAATAAACCCACTTTAATATGCGCTCGTTATATTATTTTCTTTTCATTTTCTTGATTTTCATTTTTTTTCCGCCCCTCCGCTTCTGCTCCTGCTCGTCTTTCTCTCGCAGCCACCTCCTGGCTTACATTCACCCTGTTTTTCTTTCATTTTTGTTTTCCTCCTTTTAGCCGTGTACTTTTTTCATGTTTTGTTTGCTGCCTGGAGAGGGGCGAGGCTGGAGGTCCTGCTGCCGGTTTCTGGTCCTGTTGAAACGGCTTCACTTGTTTGAAGTGCCACGCTCTATTTAAAGGCAAATTGTCTGTAGTCCTTTCTACAAATATTGCGAATTTTTTATTTTTGCGGCACTCTTTCGGTTCCCCCCGTCTCATTCTTTTGCATATTTTTCCGCTGCTTTCTGCTGCAGCCGTCCGAAAGTTGTTGTAGTCCGGGGACTTTGGCTGATCCTCTCCAGCAAAGCCCCTCCCCAGCCAGCCTTATGCCCACTTCATCCCTTTGGACTGTCCGCTGGCGTAAAAAGACAAGCTCGCGTTGAAAAGCATGAAGCTCGCGTCTAGACACTGAGGAATGGAATTGTCAGTGCTATTTTGGCCGGGATAAACAGTCAACTAGCCCAATGGCCATCTAAAAATGCACCAAGGGTCGGGGATCGGGAGTCGAGTGGGGGCGGTCATCGGGTTAAATTAGCATTGCGAAACCCTGTTTAGTGCACTGACCTGTACAATCGACATTTGTGTACTTTATTGCATTTACCAGTAGGGAGACAGCAGAGGAGGGATATTTATCGCACAGCGAGGGGCATATCAAAGGGGGAATGCGCCTTAATTAAGTTGGTTTTAATAGAGAAAAATTGAATTACAATTTTGTGGATTTATGTGAATTATTAAAGCTAAATTAAAAGTATCTCTGCCTTTGCATTTGAGTTTAAAAACCTATTTAGTACAACTCTGACTCTGTTTATTTTTAGGAATTCAAGATAGAAGAAATCTTGATGAGTAGAAGTTTCTAAAAATGTTATCAATATAATAAAATAATCAGTAAAATAAGTGTTTAAGCTTCCTTAAAAAATCGCAAACACCGTCTCTTCTTGTACAGAAATTCAAGAGCTTTGTTTCTTCTTCTAAATAAAATATTTAATAATAATATAACAGCATTACTTTCACCCTAAAAGAGCTCCCATGTTTTCCCCTTCATTCTGTTGGAATTTTCAAGCGATAGTTTCAATCATAGCCTGCCTCACCTGCGTTGTTTCAGGTAGAAGGAAATCCCCGCATTAGTTCAGTGGCCTTTACCGGCTCCTTTGGGAATATATATCCTTTCTGCTCTATAAACATGTACGCATATATCCAGCTGAGGCGCCTAGTTTCAATTACACACGCACTTGGCGAATGCCAAAGTGGAAAGTGGGTGGAAATTGGGGGAAAATGGTGTGTAGTGGGGGAAAGTTCCACATTCCCTCCTTTGCAATTGTTGCGCCTTTTATTTGTTTGCTTTCTGCTGCTCGGCGCTCAGTGCTCGACGCTCGGTGCTGATGTTTGTTGTTGTTAGGACCGTCGTCATCGTTTCGTGTCATTGCCTTTGTTTGCTTTTTGCAGCCTTCCTACAGTCCCCGGCCCCTGTTCCCTTGGCAGGATACGCAGGATATGGCCCCTCTCGCTTGTGTTTATTTTCTTTTTATATTTTGTGCGTGGCGCGCGCGTTACAGTTACGCACAAAGGCGGGAGTAAAGGCGAGAGGGGACACGCATGTCCTGCTCTAACCCGCTCCCCCGCCCCGCCAGCGACTTTCGCTGGCACTCGTTAAAGGTAAAAATTTATTGTATCTTATTATTATTTTTTTATTGACAATACGTGACGCGTACAGCAGAAACAAAAAATAAATAAATAAAAAAAAAGGAAAACGCAGCATAAAAAGGGACAAAGGACACAGAGAGAGTGAGATCCTTGGCGGCATAAAAAGATTTCGTCCAATCGATTCCTCTTCCTCTCGCCTTGCCCTTTGTTATTTTATAATTTTCGATTGTTTTGTTTTGCTGTACACTTTCTCACACCAGTCCTTACGTGTCCTGTGTAGCCCCGTATCGGAATATATATGTATGTATAAAATATATCTCCCTTACTCCAGATTTTGCGCTGACATTGCGCTTTTGTTGGCCCGCATGACAGGAACTAAAAGCGAGACAGGATTCCGAGGACGAGCGGCAGCGAAATCCAGGACACGCGTGCCTGCCTTTCGACCGCTTTTGTCTTTCCGCTTTGCCTAGTTTTCCCCTTTTTTTTTTATGCTTTCTTTTTTGCTTTTTTAGTGGCTGATAGAATGCCATTAAAAGCGGCTTAGCGATCCTTCATCCTTCGGGCCTCGGGCTTGGCGTTAATCATTGTTTTGCGACCCGCAAATCGAAGATTACGGCCGAACAATTAAGTTAATCAAATCCGCACAATGAAACGAGAAATCAAGACATTATTCCCGGTGAAAGCAGAACTTTTACCAAGGCGACCGACCACTACCCCGCCCCGCCCCGCCCCGCCCCGCCCCGTCACCCCTTTTGAAGTCCTTAAAGAGCAGAAACAATTTGCTGTGCTACCTTTGTTGGATTCAAACGTACACACACACACACAGGCCAACACACTCACTCGCACCGAGAAGAGGTCCTTTCGACGAGCGTTTTATCTACGGCCACGGCTAGGAAAAGTTTTTCCTCATTTTCCTCGACGCAGCGCCCGGGGCCAAGTTTTTCGTTTGCTTCAATTAATTTTCATTTGTTTACTAATCTAACAAATTAAACTAACGGCTGGGGGGGGAGGCGGTGTATGAGTGAGTGAGCGAGAGAGAGCGCAAAGGTTTTCCGCTTTCCCGGTCTCCCATGTCTGTGTGTGTGTGCGGCTTCTGCGAGCAGCGGAAATTGAAAGGATTTTTCGGGCCCCTCGGCACGACATCTACAGATATCCACATCCACCCACAGATCCTGTGGGCTTGCGGCGGAAAAGTGGCTGGGGAAATGGAAAAGCGTTGCCTTGACACTGCCAATTGAAAGTTTAATCATCGTGATCTCAATTGGCCGGGTCACCGTTGGCGATGTCTTCGCCAGAGCTCCAGTATTTGCCCAAACTGATTAACAAATTTATGGTTAGTCCGCCGAAGTATTTCGCGGCACTTGCGGTTTCTGCTGGTTTTTGATTTCTTGAGTAGAAGAGTTAGGGTCTTGATAAAAAAATTAAGCCAAAATATTGTAGATTTTCATAAAGGGGATGATACCAACAGAAATGAGCTAGATTGGTACCTATCCTTTACATTTCTTTAAAGTTTACAAACATAATTTGGACATTTTCCATCCTATTCCCAAAAATCTTCCACTCTCAGAGATTTCCATCTGAGGAACGTCCATCCGGGTTCCCAATCGATTCCCATCTCCATTTTCCTCTCAACTCCTTTGGCTAACAAGTTGAATCATCAGATTTCTTATCAATTTCTGTTGCCATTTCCCATCGTGACCCTTGCTCGGTGTCGTGTCCCTTCCCCATTATCCCCATTTTCCCGCATTCTTCTATTTCCCTTTCCCATAATTTTCCGCAGCTATTTTTACGCTGCCTTCCGCCGACCGACCAGAACTGATTTCGGTGTGTATTTTATGCTAATTAATTTTTCACAGAAAAAATTTCCAGCAAAAATCTATAGGAAAATAACGGAGTGTGTGTGGGAAAATTGGTTGGAGATATTTGAGAATAAAATAAGGTATGGGTGTCAGAAATATCCTGACTGAGTCAGACGAGAGAGATAACTTTAAGATCCACGAGCTGTAGGCTTTAAAAGAAAAGCTTTCTTTCAATTAAACATTCAATTTGGAAGTTTCTTAAAGAAAGTGCCAGCTCTTCTTCGATTCAATTAAACTTTGCTCCCTTTGGGAATTACCAGAGGAGAGTCTCTGTGAAATATAATATTATTGAGCCAAGGCACAACTCCCAACATTCCGGTTGTGATGGAGTTTTTCTCTTTCAAACTAACTACATTTCCCATTTGAATAATCTTAAACAATCTGTCACCTTTCTCGCCCTCGAACCCAACTCCAGAATTAAATCTTTGATAAATGCCCAAATAATTGCCCGTTCAGGCTAAGCGCGATTAGGATCTTGAGGACGACGGCGAAAAAAATGGGCAAACTTTTGTACATTTCATTTTCGCGGCGAGTCAGCCGACTGGTGACTGGCCCCTGGTCGCGTCAAATGTCGCGCCGAAAATTATACCTTTCTGGACGGGAAAGGGACCCAAAAAAGAACTCAGAAAAAAAAAAAGAATGGCCAAATAGCTATGTAGAATGCAGGCGGGGATTTCCCTCTTAGCCACCAAACAACCTGGGCATTTTTCCGGCTTTCCTTCGGCGTTGACGTTGATGTTGCTTTCCCGCCATCGCTTCTTCTAGCTTCGTATTATTGTTGTTGTGCATGCAGCCACGCCCACCAGATGAATGCCTTTTCACTGCCTTCTCCGAGATTTCCCAACCATTTTCCCTGACAAGCAGTACACTGATACGAAATGGGAGTAAAATTAAGGTGATTAATATAATAGCCAAGTTGCTAGTCCTAGAAGACCTTGCTGTGAATAATTCTTAGCGGCTTATTGTATTTAAATTACAATATTTACCATCATAGCCTAGATAGTTTTTTGTATCCTAATTTCATCAATTTTCTTTCTCCGAATCTTAGCATCTCTTTCTCCTACCAAAAGTCCATTTCCTTTCTCAGGGTGCATGGTTTTTCCCGCCACGTTTTATGTATTCAGTCTCAGTGCGCTCACTTGACTTTAATTCTTTTTTCACACGCCCACTTCGCCACTGGAGGGGTGGGGGCGTGGCTGAGGGAATGGCAAGTGCAATTTCCTAACGGCTCTCGAGCCGCACACAACAACGAGAACAAAACTAAATATCCCCCCTCCATATAGAGGGGAGGAGTGGAAAACCAGTGAAACATGGCTGGGCTTTGCATTCAGATGAGCATGTCAGCCGAAAGGTGCGTCGTCCCGAAACCGGGAACGAACCCCTTGCCAGCCAACATTGAGTTGTAATTGCTCAACATGCCACACATTTCTACAATTTTATGTAGATTTAATAGCTTCCTGACGCTCCCAGGCAAATGGCACTGGATCCTGCCTGCAACCACCTCCTTTCTCGCATTTCATTTGCTTGCGTGACATTTCATTTGAGATTCGCTGCCCCGAGATTCCCCCAGATACGAGTGTGTGCCGCAAATTGCTTGGGATCGGTCATTTTCCACAGCTCTTCCACTGTCGAGAGCCTTTCTCTTTAATTGATTTAAAGGAAAAGTTGCCAAGTCTCGGGGAACACGTGTCCGGGAATGTTGCGGCCAATCGCGTGGAAAACTTGCTCCCAGGAAAAGCCTTCCGCGGGCCGAAAACCAACAACTTCCGACACTCGACTTGACATGTTAATTGGCAGCCAGGCAGGAAGGCAGCCAGGCAGAGAGCAATCATCGCGAGAAGTTGTCCCTGGGACCAGGTGAGTTCAAGGTGTCTTCAAAGTGGACTTTAACACAGTTTTCATGTGCTTTTAGTATCTTTAAGTAGCAACTTATAGCTAAGGATTTATAGGTATCAGTCATAAGCTTAGCTGACTTTCAGACAAACAAAATGATTTGTTTCTGCTAAAGAATTTCCTTTAAATAGGTGATGAAAAGTTATTGCTCTCTTTTAGAAATATATTCCACATTTTTCTGCAAACAATTTTCCTAAGAAATAATTTCTTAGCCTGTTGTTTTGTCTTTGATATATTTCCACGAAGTTATAAATATATTATTTTGGCTTATTCTGTGAAGGAAAATGTTATTTTATGCGACTACTGCTTAATTTA
This sequence comes from Drosophila kanapiae, assembly GCA_008042475.1. NCBI lineage: Eukaryota > Metazoa > Arthropoda > Insecta > Diptera > Drosophilidae > Drosophila > Drosophila kanapiae. The sequence continues at coordinate 921,581 of VNJM01001909.1, read as the reverse complement.
ATAAGTAATTATTGTCTTCTTAAGTTTATCAACATGTTAGAATATCTTCTAGTTAATTTTATGCTCAAAGAAAGTTGTTATTATCTTAATGCTTCTGTGATATATATTTTTGGCTTTTAAACCAATATTTTCTTCTACTTTCTTTATAAATTATTGAATATTTGTTTTCTCTAAGAGAAAATTACCAAGAATAATTTAAGATACTGAATATTTTTCCCAGGACTTTAAGTCGTAGCCTGCACTTCACAATCAATCAATATCTTAGTTGAAATACTGAGAGGAACCCTTCAATACTTAGGGACTTAACTGCCTTAAACCTCATCTCGTTTTTCGGAATATATCCCCCTCCCCCTTCCCAAAAGTTTACATGATTTCGGGAGTTCCCTGCCCCCCATTTCGTTTTATATCAGCTTTCACACGGAGTTTACTGAGCTACCCGACCAACTCTCGCTCTCCCTTCCTTTGCACAAAATATGCTTAAACATCTCATTTGGCATTTCCTTTGAACATCCCTAGCTGCTGGCTCTGGCTCTGGCTCATACATCAAATATGAATTCGTTTGGCATTCCGGGCCATTTCGTGCTGCATCTGTAGCTGTGGCTGTGGCTCCTGCATCTGCATCTTGCAGCTACTGCTTCTGCTGCTGCTGCCGCTGCTATTAAGTATCTGGCAGATACTTTGGTGCACATTTTGCAGCTCGCTTGTAATTGTATGCAGTTCAGTGCAGGGAGCTCCGCATATGAAATTGCCTCCTGATGGAGTGCTACACCAGCAAGTGGCGGACGGAGACTAGAAAGTGGAGCGCCCTGGAAAGTAGTTTGCCAAGAATTGTCGCGGATTGCTGATGAGGCGGGATTCGGGCGGGATGGGGATCTTGGAGTGAAGAGAGAGGCGGACATTTGGTTGCCCGGCAATTGACGGTTGTGGCTGCACATTTTATACACATTTATATATATATATGTATATATCCCGGATCCCTCAGCTTCTGCCTCTGTGTTTTTCCCTGTCAGCTTTCCCTTTTCCTAGCTGAAAGCCAAAGCAATCCAACAGCCCGCAAACTGCAGCCGCATCCATGCAGCCATGCACAGAGGGAAATGTAGCTTGAGTTCAAGGAAAACTATCTTAAAGAATAATAAGAATATTTCGGGTAATAAAAATAGTAAATGTAATTGAAGAATTGTAGATAACTACATGTAATAATAATAGAACTAAGCACCCTTATCTATGTTCTTTGAGCTTAACTACAAATTTCCCCCTGTGCATCCCTACAGCTAGAGAGTATTTGTATCTGTATCTGGGCTTTGGCTCGGTGCGTTTGTTTATGGTTTTATTTGTGCAGAGCTTAGAGCTTGCCCACCCACCCACCGACTCGCTCTCTGTGCCGGCCCTCAGATTGTTTGTCTTTTGTGGTTGTGAATGCATTTTTCAAACAAATTGCAAATCATTGCCTAACAATAGTTGCCTCTGCCTCCGCCCTCCCTGCACCGCACTTCACTCTATCCTTCCGGATCTCTGCTCTATATAAATCCACATATATCCCTCGGAGTTCGCAGTCCGTGCTTGGCGTCTGTGTATTTCGGGATGTGAATCTCCGACCACAATGACAGTGATTTAGTTTTTGGCTGTGAGTCCATTACATCGGGTTTTGTGGGTTAAAGGGGTCAGGTCAGCGGGGTGGGGGGTGGCAAACCCAAGCCCAAGGTTAATGTTAAATCTTGCAACTTGCCCCAACTTCGGTCGAGGGCGAGAGTTCCACAAACTTAAATTACATTTAAAAATCCCGAGAAGCTTCGCTTTTTTCGGATCTATTTACTTTTGCGATTTGTCAAATGGAATTCGTTGCTTTTTTTCTTTTTGGCTTTTCGCAAAGTTAATTTGCAGACATTTAGCCGGGGAATAGGACAGGACACAGAGCAAAAAAAAACAGAAGAACAACTTTGAAAGCAAGAGTGGAAAAGGACACCCAGGGAGCCGCTCTGGAATTCATTTTATTGAATTAAATTCCAAGAAAATGTCCCAGGGATTGGTTTGCCTTTGTTTGCTGCCGCCATTTATTTGTTTGTTTGTTTGTCCGTTTGTCTGTCTTCCGTCCTGCGAAAGTTTCCGCCGCTGCTGCTGCGAGGAATTTCGCTGACTTTGTTTAGCCCACTTAGCAGGGCAATATGTATAAATGCGCATAAGTATACATCATAGAAACATGATTTCTCTTCGCCTTTATTGTGTGTGTGTGCATTCTGCCGCCTCGTCCTTCGTCCTGCTAGGAACCATTGACCCACAAAAAATATATACGTCGCACAGTGAGAGAGGAAAGCATCAAGGATTTCGTTCTAAAAACCATCAAGAAGCAAAACTTGAGAGTTGAGCTCTCGGCTTGATGTTTTTCAAGCCACAATTTCTAGTCACGATTGGCAGTGATGGAAATTTAGCTTGTTATTAAATTTCTATAGTTTATTTCATATTGTTTTACTTTGTTAAAAATACACAATATTTGTCTTGGGAATTCCACTTGCACCAGGGATTTATTTTGATAATTAATGTATTTGAATTGAGTCAAAAAATACACATAAAACAAACAATTCTTCATAGAAACTCGTACACTGTTCTGATAGAAAATTAATATAATAATAAATACATAATAAGTACCCTAAATAGACCAAATGAAAATATTTATTTTATGCAGCTTTATTAAATATAAATATTGATAAAAATAATATTTCCAAGCCAGAAATAAATAAAGTAATCAGGAGTTTTTGCACAAACTATTAAACCATTTTATGTAATCTTACATTTGGCAAGTTTATTTTGCTTTTCTTTAAAATGAAATAAAAAAAACAGACTTCTATGCAAAATATCCATATTGTATTAACCGGTACTTAATATAAGTTAAGTTGATTGAAAAATGAATAGCTTGTTTTGTGATATTTTAGAAATTTAAATCTTTAAATGTTGTCTTGTTTTGTGTGTTTTTTTCATATACCATACATCTATAAAATAAATGAAACTACTCATAAAATATGAGTTTTTTAAGCCGTTTTAATTAACACTTTTTATTTCCGTTTGTCTTTTCCCAAAGACACATAATTTTTATTAATAATTAAGGTTTTCTTATAACTTTAAAAGCACAAACATAAATTTGACCGAGTCTTCATGTCAGTTGTGTCTTCATTATTATTAATTCACTTTATTAAATTATTAAACACAAACATAACTTACTTGATTTAATTAGTTTTTACTAGATTGTTAAGTTTATTTGTATTTTTGTTCAGGCTCTAATTCCTGCACTTTTTCACTGATAAATCTCTGGGTTTATCCTATTATTCAACTTGTGGAAATTGTATAAAATTGATGCAATTAAATTGCAGTCACGACTTGTTGCTTGCTTGGATTTTCACTAGTTTTTCTTTTTAATCCCATTTGTGTTCACTTTTGAGTCCTCAAGAACGCGCGTTTTGGCGACTTAAAAGCGAGAGTCGTCTTTGTGCGGCGATTTTTGCTCGTTTTTATTGCGACTGCAACACGTTGTTGACACGAAGACAAGATAACGACTGGCAGAGCCTTCGAACTTTTTTGTCAGGCCTCGTCCTTTCCTGCAACCGAACCGAGCGAGATTTCAAATATAACTGAAATTTCGAAAGCAACGGATGGCCGAGCAAAGCCTCAGCAGCGGGCAGGAATTCCGAACAACTGAACAGAAGAGCGGCGCTCTCTATGAACGCCAGCGAAACGTGTGGAAACGAAACGCTAACGAGGTCTGGCTCACGCTCTTGCGCCCACCCCCACCGACACCAACACAAATTGAGCTATCATCTGTTTCAGGCATTTCGCTCGTTCCACTTTCTCTCTCTTTCAGTGACTTAAATGGATTTTCAATCTATCTAATTATTAATTGTTTTCCCTATTTTTGTATAAATATTGGTGATATCTTTATTATTTCTTATTTTTTCACTTATTTTGTTGTATTTACTTCTTCAGCAAGACTCATTTCCCGGTAGTCACTGCCGGCGCTTGTTCTACTTTCGCTCAGCGACTGCGCAGGCTGTGTTCTCTCTTCACGCGCTCTCTTTCTTTCAATCGGTTTTTCAATTTCGCTTTCAATCACTCTCTTAGCTGCACTTGTTGTTGTTCCGAGCTGGTACTTGGTCCGCTGCCGTTCCGTTTCGCTTCGCAGGGATCTCCTTTGCTTTTAACAGGACCTTTGTGGCGCTATTATTGTTGCCGTTGCTCCTGGTGTTTGTTTCGTGCGTTTTGTTTTTGTTGTGGTGTGCGCAACAGGTTCACACTGTTTTTGGTCCTTGCGACTCCTTTTTTACCCCTCCTCCTCCACAGCTTTGTGTTGCCTGTTCCTTTGAGCTGCCTTGCCTGTTGTTTTGGTTGCTATTTTGCTTTATTTCGCCTGAATATATTTTTTTATAGACGCTGCCCAGAAGTCGCTGTGTGTGTGTGTGTGCTTACTCGCAGGACGAGAAGGAGTCCTTGCTTGTTTTTTACGGCGTATGCAAATGCCAGATGGGAGATGTTGGCGCGATTTCGTCCTGCGAGTCTTAGATACCCGCTAAAAACACTAGCTGATGTTTATTTCTGAGTTCTTGAGTTTTTGCTTTAAATTATATTCTTGGAAATAGTTATACTTGCTTGAAAACCTAATGTTTAAGGCGGCAAATTTAATTATTCTAAGACTATAATTTATTCGTTAAGTTTTGGCGAACAACTAAATCTGCAAAACGCAAAAAATTCAAAGGAAATGATATTTTCCTTGAAATCCTACTTCTTGAAATTGTTTAAACAATTGCTTTGTTTTGTTTGCTTTGACTTTCACTCCGCTTTCCTTTTGGTTTTCCCTGCGTGCTTCTAGCTAGCACTCTGTCTATAAGTGTGTGTGTGAGTTTGTGTATAAATAAATTTGCATATAATTGTTTGCATGTTGAGTGCCTTTTAATTGATTTTATTGGTTTTACAAGCACTGCACACGGCAGAAAACAGTGTAACAGCAAAGGCAAAGGCAGTCGCCGCCGCAACGGAAAACAAATACGATAAAAACGAAAGGAAAAACGGAAAAGCGAAGCGGAAATCTCTATATATCGCTTAAGCTCTCTTTCGTTGCATTTATGTAGGTAGCTGTAGTTGCAGGTGTATTTGTAGCTGCAACTATACATCAAGAGAAATAAAGATAGGCGAGGAAATGAATAGATATTATATTATATCTCTGTGTTTGCAGCTTATTGAAAAGATTTTCAAAACATTTGCCACTAATCAAAATAAGTTACATTTTAGATAATTGTAATCCTGATAATTCTATGTTTTTCTCTATGTATTCTGTATCTGTGGCATTTATTTACTTGTAAGCGTTTTCGGCCCCACCAGCAGCAGCAGCAACGCCAGCAGCCAACCAACCGAGTTCATATATGAATTAACAATGCCACGTATCTCAATCTGACTTTGTTTGTCTATCTGTGCGAGAGGGTCCTGTATAAATTATGCAATTTATAAGCTGCATATTTTATGGGTCGCAGGTCGTAAATTGTTGCAAGCCCGCCCACGCCTCCGCCGCTGGCCATCGCTGCTGTCTTTGGTAATGAATGCAAAATCGATTGCCAATTTATGCCGCATTATTACATTTGGCTTAAATCAAGCTCATTTTTTATTCGAACCAAAAGTAAATTTAATAAAATAAAATATATATTTTATTTTATGCGTATTATGGATATAATTATTGCATATTTAATGTGTAATATACTAAAAAATAATTCCTTATTTTATAATTGAAAGTGCGATGGCTTATTTCGAACAGCAAACAAGTCTGAACAGTAATTAAAAGCGTCGGCATTAGCCCACAAAAAAAAAGTACAGAGAAAACCTCCGAAATGGTTGCCTCGGTTATATAATTCCCGCGTCCTTCGTCCTGCGTCCTGCGTCCCGTCATCTGTCTGTAGCTAATCAAAAACTGCGATTCATTGCCGCAGCACAAGAAGCGGAGCAAGATGAAGTGGCCGAAGCAGAGCAGAAGAGAATCATAAGGGAGATGGAGAAAGGGAAATAAAGCAAATAGCAAACGACTTCTGCCAGTGACAGATACTAGAGGGCGCCACTTGGGACGGGGGCGGTGTGGGCGTGGCAGTGTCCAAGAAGTACTAACTTCAGGGATCCCAGAAAACTACACGGAAAATAATAAACAAAATAAATACGAAAGATTTTATAAAATTATGATAATTTTTTTAGGAATTACAAAAGTTTATTTTAATTGGTATTTACCTTTTTTATTACAAATGCTGTTAGAAAAAAACACAAAAAAAAGGCTCTAGACTTCATAAAATATTCATAAGTTTATATTCTCTATAAATTTTTATAGAAAATCATATTGAAAAAGGGGAAGTACTTTCACATTTCTACATTTCCGATCAAATGAATTATGATATTTAATAATATAACAAAGTAAATAAACCACTTAATCTTAATTATTGATCACCCTACATCGATCGTAGTTACAGCAACTTTTCCACTGTAATTTCACAACAAAAAATACCATCTTTCTCTATACACTTAAAATATTTATTTCTTTAAGTGCGTCAAGAGCTAAGGACAGCCCGAAGGCAGGAATGGGTGTCAATGACTGTCCTGGCAGCTGGAAGGTGATAATAATCAGTTGGCAGTTTTAACAGGACACACGCACGCCACAAGCCACAAACATAGAAAAACTGTTGACGCCGCCGCCATGGTAATCCATCTTCACAATGGTTGCTCCGGACACCAGTTATCTGGCGCCTCCTCCTCCAGCTACAGCTTCGGCTCCACTCATCACATCCTCCAGCCATCCGATGGGGCAGTAAATCCAGCAGTAAAGAAACTAGATACAAATATCTTTAGCCCCGGCTGGGCGTGGGTGTCTGTGTGAGTGTGTATGCCTTTGGCCTTTGCTGTAATTATAGTGGCAGCTTATTCCCATCACCCATCACCCGAAAGTCCCAGCTCCCAGCTCCCATCTTCTCCTCCCCAGTGCCCACTCCTGCCATTGACAAGTCCAAGTTGGTCGCAGATAGAGAGCGAGCGAGCATATCAAGTGAACTGCCCAAAACACACAGGCACATAAACGTATACACTCAAACACAGGAAACTATGCACAGGATGAAACAAAAATTAATGCAAAAAACATAAAGGAAAAAAGTATAGGTTGTTAAAGTTATTCTTCATGGGGACTCGTCAAATTACGGCTCCCTTTATTATTTAGCCTAAATACTTTTTCAGAAAGTTCGCTGGTTTTCCTCTCAGTGCCACAAGTGTGACGAATGATGGAGGAGAGCAGCCGTAAAGCAAGTCACATGTGTCCTCGATGTTCGTAAAGTTGATTCATTCATTGCTAAAATTTATACGGCCCCGGACACAGCACGGATTTTCAGCGGTTCAGCAGCAGGACTTTGATGCTGATGCGAATTCAGATACGGCTACGAGTCCACATGCGAATAGGAATACGAGGGCGGACGAGCATGATGATGACGCGTATGCGAATGCGGATGCGGATGATTCGGATGATGATATGCCGCTGACAATGGCAATGACACTGGCAGCTAATGCCGCCCGCTCGCTGAGCGACGCCGCGTGGGGCACTGCCATCCTTGTTTGCCACCGAGGCGCATGATTTATATCGCAGCTGGCTGGAACAGAAGTGTCCTGGTTTTGGTCCTGGCCTGCACTGGGCTTCCCAATTAGATGGCCACCATGGAGGACCGAGAGGCGACGCCAAAACAAAGCTTCCGGCGGCAATTTAAGTCGCCTCGCTGCGGGAAACCCAATCGAAGGAATCCGTGCAAGTTGCCGTTCCAAACAATTGGTGGCGGAAAATATATATACCGATAAATGGGGTGTTGATTGCGGCAATAAACAAGAAACGAATGCGACTTTAATAGTGTTTGGCTTGGGATTTGTTCCAACAAAAGGAGTTATGGGTCTATAATCGAAGGGGGGAATGTCACAGGCATGTTCCGGATATTTCAGTTGATTCGGAAACTCCCCAAATTAACAGATCAGCACAACCTCGAGTTCCATACACTAACTGAACGAAATATTTACTCCAAAAGTTGTACAATAATTTGTTTCTAGTTTCATCGTCTTTGTACTTTTACGGATTTGAAATATTAACCGGACCTTCCCTCACTATCTCAGACATAAGCATAATTAGAAATTACGCAGCTAATCTTTGGTCATCAGCTTTTTGCGCCTGCGAGCGAACTTAGCCAGCTCCTGATCGGTGGGCCGGGGTTCACTGTACTTCTGCACCCAGGCATCGGCCATTTTAAAGAATCTCCGCGGATCGTTGACATACTCCCCAGCCATTTCCACGTGCCAGGCATTCTCCACTTGCGGATCATTAATGGTGGCGAGGAGGACTTGCAACACCTGGTCGATCCGTGCAGTGGGTAGCCAGTGCTCCGACTCGAGAATGGGCAGGCACACCTGTCCGCGCTCATTCACATTGGGATGATACATGCGCGTGTTGATGTGAATGCGCGGCGGCTTGAAGGGATAGTCCTGCGGGAAGTCGATCTCCATCTTAAAGGATCCCTTGTCGTATGGCGCAGACACTGGCATCAGCAGGCCCGTCCACTTGAAGATGTTATTCGCCTCGGGCATAAGGTTGCGGAACTGCAAGTTCTGGTTATCCGCCAGCATCAGGGCCAGCTCATGGTTCAGGCGCTTCGGCCCCTCCATGAGTAATTCCTCCTCCTTCGCCATCGTAATCGTATTTTAACTAAGCAAATTACAATATGGCCAATTTTTTTTGTTGTTTTTTTGTGTTTTATGTGTGGTGTATATTGTGTGTTGTGTATTACCGGACTGAAGTTGGTGCATGTATTAGGAATCAGGTCAACTGACAGCACTTGAAAAAATATATATAAAGGCTAACACGATTATCATGAAATATATTCTAAAACTAATATAAATATAAATGCTAAAGGCTACTAGAACGCATCCTTTTCTTTCACAGACCGTATAGGAAATCCCTCTACTTTCTCCCAGTGACTATGAATGGGAATGGCGGTGCCAATAGAAGTAGCCACACGGACTGAGACTGAGACTCGGCAAGGGCTCTCTTCTGCTGAAGTTCCAATGCATGGCTAAAATCCTTTCACATTGACATTAATCCCCGAAATAGCCGGCGAGAGTCCGCCTGACGTCGACAGGCTCTGACAGCAGCACATTAGGATCAAGCCTGGTAGGAAGATGGTAAGGAAGGCGATGGTGGTGGTGGAACTATAGATGGGCCAGGAGCTGGAGATTCAGCCGGTTCTATGGACTACGGACTGGAGCCCGGAGCAGGCATGGCGGCGATACAATTCACGGACTCTCCGAATGAAAAGCCGTTTTATGTGCTTAGCCGCGTTGAAGTTGCCAACGTCGACTCTATTTTACACAAAGAGAAGTGCGAGGGTTAAAAGTTTATTTGCACCTTGCTCTTTTGTTACAATATTACTATACATTTTGTGCTTCAATTCAAGGGAATAAAACAGTTAAGATCATAATTGAACCTTGCTTTTATAATTATTTAATTGTAAGCCACGAAATTACCCACAAATACAAGTTTTAAAGTATTTCTCTCAGTGCCTTCATAGTGCTTTTTATTCCGGCATATTTATAGCACAGATTTGATGGCCCGAAGCGAGTGAGTGGCATGCCTGGTCGAATAGAATGATCCTGGCTGGCGGATGATGAGATTGCCATTGACATTTTAGTTTTCAATTAGTTGGGCGAACACAGGATGTGGCCCCAGGATATGCCCCCGCCCCCCCCCCCCCCCCCCCCCTACCCATACACGGATTTATTTATTCCCCCCGTGGAAACAGTCGTCTGTGCGGCACCCTCATAAATATGTAAAAATCAGCCAAAAAGCAGCAGGAAGAATATAATGTCAGTGTGCTGCTCACTGCTCACTGCTCGCCTTGTTTGCCATTTCACCTGGCAGATAACAAAAACATAAAAATTAAATATCAAAATGTATGCGACAGCACAGTGCGTGTGTGTAATTATTTATTAGCAGAGAGCGAGAGATGTCATCGTCATGTAAATGAAACCAGAGCGGGCGCCAAAGGACGCTCCAAGGACCTGCTCGCTCTATGGCAACGTCTGAATGCCAGCTAAGCATAATTATTTCATCTTCTTGTTGTGCTGGCTTTAGCAGTGTGTGTGTGGCTGGAGGAGAGAGTGTGATTGATAGCTGCCTCTTCCTCAAAGCTAGAGGGAAGGTAGCGGTTCCTGGCTTGCAGCAATTTTCTCCGATTTTTATTTGCATTAAATTCTAAGCGGTATTCAGACGTTTAATTAACATTTTGTTTTACTCAAAATATAAGCATTAGCTTCGGGTAGTTTTAATAAGGGAATAAAGTACTTTTAGTTACTTAAATCAAACAAAATGTTGTACTCCAAATATTTAGTATTTTCTGCTTCTCAATTTATAAATACTTATATTCCGAATCTTATTGATATCATAATCAACTCCTTTATAACTAGTTCCATCGAAAGACGTGCTAATTCGCCACTGAATCTCATTTATATAGATAATGTGTATTTATGTTAAGTGGTTATTTACGATTAGTTTCTTCGAATTTTATTTATATCGTCATTGAGCCTATTATAACTTTTGCTAACAAAAATGTCCCATAAATGCCATTAAAGCCAATGAAATGCCCATGGACACTCTCTTTCCCTTTCTCTCAGGGTGTGTGTGGAGGCGGCAATCACAGTGAGTCCTTCGCCAGATTGCCGCCAAATCAATAGTTTCTTTGGGCTTGAGTTTCCCATCTCCTTAGTTAGCATTCGATTCGGGAAATGCCAAACTCTGGGCTGGAGCCTGCCGCCTGCCCGACATGATAGATGCCTCCTCATCACAAAGAGCGGCAAAAAAAAAAATAAAAATCCGGCGGCTGTTAAGGCGTCTGACAGCTCAGCGGGTTGCCGGGGCGGAGTAAGCGTTCCAGGAGGGGGAGGTGGTACACCCAAGGAACACCCTTCAGTGGCGTTGTCGTCGCCATACTTTTAGCATAAATAGCCGGAAGCGGAAATGTTGATGACGCTCGCCGTTCGCCGTTCACTCTCTGGCATATCTGGTATATCCTTGTGTGGGACCAACTGTCGTCCTGCCTAGCAACCTCGCCGCCCACTGACATCCACCGCATTTGTGTCATTTGTTTAGCTGTCATTGCCGGCGTATTGCCGCTGACAGCTCTCCGCTTGGTTTGGAGCGATGGCGCCAGGACTAAAGCGGGGATCGGCGCATACATAATCCTCCAAGGGCCCCCTTTGGGGGGTAGAGGAGATCCTGCTATTTCTATGAGAAATCACCCAAAAATTAGCCGTCGCCGCATTAAATCTAATCTGATCCGATTTTCTATTGCCAATTGTGTGCCCTGTGCCTGCTGCGACTCTTTTCTTTCCCGTATCCTTTTGTATGACATATATCTATCCTGTGTATGTGTGGCTCTGTGTTTTATCTCAATTTGCCTGAGGATGTATGTGTGTCGCCGTCTTTAATCTTTTTATCGTACTTTAACACTTTGGTTTCGGTTTCGTTGACTTTCACGCCTTTTGTTCTCCGCTCTGAGCGTTCTCTCCTGCCCCTCTCGCTCTGGGTTTTCTGGTCCTTTTTAAGTAGACCTCGAAATGAAGGCAGGAGCAGCACAACGTGGCGCGAAAAATGTCGCGTGCTGATTTGTCCTTTTTCCAACCCCCTCAGCTGCTAGCTGCTAGCTGCTTGTCATCGACCCTTTTGGGTCCTTTTTGTCAAGATCCGGGTATCGCCTTTGCCCCCCGCGGGGATTCCCCCGATAGAGTTAGGGATAGAGAGAGAGAGAGAAAGCCTGATATATGGCGCGATTAACACGGAAAGGACCTTAATTGATTCGGGGCTGCGTAATCGTAAGCGTAAGCTTGACCGGCGGCGGCGACTTTATCGACAAGTGTCAGTTTGCCAATCGAGTCGGTGAAGTGCCGGTCTGACATTTGGCCAAAAGCGTTTGTCGCCGCCCGTGTTTTGCTTAAAGCCCAAATTAATTAGGCAAGAGTCAAGTCCCCAGATAGCATTCTCCGTTTTCCCGGGCACGCAATGTGCTCATGCAACAGATTATTTATGCTTTCAGTGGATGCACGTCACCGCCATCATCGCCCTCGTCGTCATCGTTGCGTTGCCATAGTATAATATTAAATTACACCAAGTAAATAAAAGCCATTGAGAGCGAGTCTCACACACAGAGACAGAGGCAGTTAACCGCACACTCACTCGCAGCCTGAGAGCCTGAGATCCTGGAATCATGAGCCCGAGTTGCCAGTGTAGGCGCAGCCACAATTTCAGGGATGGCTACACTTTAGATGACAAGTCACCGCTGGAAAATGTATCCTTCTAACTCTTAAATCTCCTCCTATTCTATACTGTCTTGAAATTTGCTTTTAAAAAATTTTAGATCTTATTTTAATAGAGATTTTAAACCTAAAAAATCCTAAACAAGCCTAAAGATACAAGTTTTTTAATACGACAGACTTTAACAGGTTGTAAAATTTATATAAGTTACCTTATAGTTTTGTTATATATTTTACTTATATCTTGTATATATTTTATACCAAAATATATATATTTCTTTATCTAACAATTCTTTTTAAAGTTCTGACGTCTTTTGTGAGCAACCCGTTCGGTTAGGCCTTCAGCACTCTCGCCTTGCCTGGTCTCCAGTGCGGCTTAATTTGGTGCCGGCTTTGTCATAAATAATGCAAGGCAAACGTTGCAACAGTCACCGCTCCCTGCCACTGCCAGCGTACCCTTTAAAGACTCCCATCCTCTGTAAGCCTCCATTGGGCACCACAAAACCCTCTCCCTCGCCCGATCCTGTGCACCGCCATCCTTGTCGTTCTCCGGTAGCTCGCGGGCATTACTCAATATGCAGTTAGCTGCGCTCAAACGTGCTGCAATTACGGCTCCAACCTGAGCCGCCACCCATACCCCCAACCCTTCTGCAAACGGCTTTTTGCAGTGAGCAACGTCATTTGTACTTAATGACTTTTCAACGTCGTGTGCGTGCAACGTCATTTTCTTGAGGCTTTTTCGGCTGCTGCCGTTCGCTTGGCTCGTTCGTTGTTCGCTCATTTGCTTATTGCTTAACAGCAGAAGGGGCAGAGGCGCTGAGCGGTAGAGGGTTTTGGTTAACAGAAGTAAAACGGGTGAAGGGAAACAGGCAAGTGGGCGATGCCATAAATAAAACACGCACGAAGCCCACGGGGCGGCTACGTGATGCGTGCCTGCACCTGTTGCACCAAGCCCAGGCTCGCAGTTGGTGCCGCGTTTAATTGCAAAACAAGTTGCGGCATCGCACAACGTATTTTCCACCCAAATACATATAGATGGAAGCCCTCTAGACGGACCGGCTTAAGTGGAAATGATTTTTCAGAAAAGGCCAAGAGCCAGTGCTGATAGATCTGAGACTTTCCCCAAGAAAGTAAGTAAAATATATTAATTTTAATAGGAATACAAATATCTGTAATAATTTTAATAACTCTGCTAGTAAAAAAAAAATACAGAAAAATAAAGAGAAGAAAAATAATAATTTATTTGTCATAGTAGTGCACATCTCTAGTTACACCTTTTAGAATTTCTTTAAAAATACGCCCTAAAAAGTTGTTTCCATTTTTCTAAAAGGCTTTTCCTATGTACGACTTCGACAGCACTAACGATTTGATGTTTTCGGCCTAAAAGCCTAAAAGGAAAATGGGAAAAGGCATAAAATAAATCGCTGCTTATGCAGTGCAGTCTGCTTATCGGAAAATGTTTAATAAAACACATCTGCCCTAAAAAAAAAAACAGCAAAATAGAAGGAGAGTGGCAAAATTATTATATATGGGCCACGCCGGGATTTTCAGGGAGGCCAAAAATGATTTAAAATATTTCTTTTGACAGCTCGCCCAAAGTTTGGGCCGGCTTTAATCGCCTTGTCGATGGAATGGTCGGGGGGATGGCCCATTAATAACACAACAAAAAAGAGGAGATCAGGAAAAAATATAGAATAGAATAGAAAAAAATAGATAGAAAGTAAGCCGAAAAACTTATACTCTTGAAGATGAATACTATATATATATATAACTCTTAAAAGCCATTAGATAATTTATAATAATATATGTATATATAATAAGATATATTTATAAGCAGGATTTCAAAAGCATTCCTTGTAACAAGTATTTTAAACTAACCAAAATTAACCTATAAACTTTAAAGGATATTACGTTCAGGATATATGTATATCTTTTAATTGCTTTGCAAACTGCTGATCAAAAACATTATACCCTTCTAGGACATATAAAAAATGAAATTCAATAAGCGTGATTTGGATAGCCAAACCAACTGAACTGAGGCAAACGGAACCGCATCGAATCGGGGGCAAGGCATCGAAATCGACATCATCCGAGCAACTGGTCAAAGCATTCAACCAACCCTCGGTTGTGGGGGAGGATGTGAGCGTGTGGAAATGGGAAAAAGAGGGAAATATTTAAGGCGTTGGCCCGGGGATGCCAATAAATCAAAGGGCCCAAAAAAAGGTTGCCCCCAAACAATGCGCGGCATCTGTAGAATTCTCCCCTGGACCATGGACCACACACACTCACATCAATTGGGGTGTTGTGTGTGTGCCCGTGTGTTCTCTGTTTGTTGTTTGTTATTTGTTGTTCGGCGGCTGTGTTGTTGATTCTAGGCACACTTTCAACGGAGGCGACGGTCTGAGGGAATTGTGAACAACTTTGGAGCAATTAAGTTCTCAACTTCAACTCAAATTCATGGCGAATTTAATTCGATATATGAAGGGTTTTCTTCTCTCCAGAAATTGGCTAATAAAAAGTTGGAGTCTTGATTGGGAAACTTACAAATTTAATATATATTCGGGGAGCCCAGTTCCGATCGAAATTCAGTGAAAATCTTCCTAAAAATAAACCTACAAATTCAGTTAATGAAAAATCTGGCTTATCTTTTATTTTTTTTAGGGCATTTCACAGCGTCCAAAAAATAATATAAAACCGTGTTAATTATTTCGGCTAGCTTTACAAGTTTTAAAACACATCAGAGCGGATTCCTTCGTCAGCCGCCTGTTGAAAACATGTTCATAATTGGTTTTACACACGTTTACTTATGTTGCATTTTTGCAACATTTTCCCCGTGCAATGGAAAAAGCGAGCAAACAAAGTTTTGCGCCACCCAACCGAGTTTAATAAAATTAATGGCCCCACTTTTCGCCCGGCAAAAGTGTCGGAATGACCGCTGCAGCCGGGCCTGGCTGCCAGCCTGGGTGAGGAAAATCATCGCTCTGCCATGGATGGAAATGGCTGTGGAAATGGAGATGGAGCCATGCCTGAGCGGCGCGTGCTGAGAGCGCAAAGCTGCTAAGCGGCTTAAAGTTGTAGAAAGTTTTTCTAAACTCATTCGCGTCACCAAAGGCGCCGCCAAAGTTATGAGTGCCTGTGGCTCTGGCTGTAGCTCCTTTGAGGCACTGAGAAAAGTTCTTAACAAATATTGGGAAAAATAATAAATATTTAAAGATATTGGCAACCTGTTAAGTACAATATCTATCAAACAAATTGTATTATTTAGGTTTTAGCCTACTTTGTTACCTACTTATTATTATTTATATGGTTTTTGGCTTTGATATAAATTTAATTCTCTCATTTCTTAATAACACTGACCGCTTTTCTCGCAGTGCACTAAAGCAAGGGCACACAAAGGCTGCTGTTTCTATGTGGGGCTTGGCGTGGCGAGGGTGCAGCTGATCCGGACTCCAGTAGAGGCGCCACAAAGAGCCATAGAATCGTAGAACCGTAGAACTCGACTCCAACAAGTGCAGGACCCGTGTCCTTTATCCCGGGCGCACTCGATGTCTGCGTCGCCATGGCAAATGAAGTGAAGCGCTGCGCGTAAAAGGATTAAGTGCGCTTAATATCATTGATGAGCCTCGGCCCAGGCTCGCCCTACCTTCCTCATAACATAGAGCCACGGGATTTTTATGAGATTCCCCTTAGAGTCGTCAAAGGAAGAGCTGAGCCGAGATTTAGCCTCCACGCCAGGGAAGCAGCTGCAGCATTCCCAGCACAAGCACCCACTACTTGGGAAAGGAAACCCACCCCAAGGTCAACGGACAGCTGCCTAATTAGGAATGCAGCCGAGGAAAAAAACAAATTCACTTTCGGCAACTTTATGCAAATACCCGGCAAGTTGTGTTTCCCGGAATGTGGCATGCGGAGAGCTGAAATGAATATTTACGAGTCCACGACGAGGCCAGTGCCAAGTGCCAAGTGCGTGGCGTAGCACGTGCAAAATCTCCGAAAATTTCCCATACACACACACACACAGAGAGAGAGAGAGAGTCTCGGGAAATAGCTCTTCAAATTCACGCTCGAAATATTGCGGCAATTTTCATTTAATTATGAACTGTTAAAGCCCTGGAACGGGCGGCGGGCCTCACCTTTCCACCGCCAAAGTAATTAAAAGTGAAAGGAGAGGAAAACAAGGTGTGTCTGCCGTCCTCGTCGATGAACAATTGCAGCTCGGGGGTAATCAAAAATGTATCTTTCAGTTGTAGGACTTACCCCGAAAGCCTCTGGCTGTGGCAGACAACTTCGCAGGACGAGAGACAATCGCCGGGGACTCGTTAGAGAGGCAGCTGCAATGAGAAAAGTGGAGGAAAGGCATTTACCTAAATTAGATTGCCGGGACTGAAGTTTTATTATGCTTTCTAAGGGTAGAGCGGGATTACAAGAAATACATATCTTATATTAATAAATAAAATCTTTTTAATACTAAATAAAATAGTTTTGGACAATTTTTGTTATTTTATATGCAAAAAATAGTCCTGAATTAAGTTAAGAACTCATCGTACACTGCTTTGACGTTGAAATACTTATGCAAATTGATAAATCAATTCAAATCAATTGTTATATATTTCTTTATATCTTATTCAAGCTTCTTTTATGTTTTTACCTTTCGATTTATAGTTTTTCGGTCAGGCTACTTCTTAAAATTGTCTGATAATTGGATAAAATTTGTATGCTGCTACTGGAAAATCCCCCAAATCATCGTCTTCGATGCAGCTCCCATTCCCAGCGATTTTTCTGGCTTAATTCAGAGAAGCTTCTTCGCTTAGAAGATGCTCGGCGAAATGATTTCTCATTGCTTTAAGTTGAGAAATCCCCGGAGTAAGCTGCTCATATTTACAAAATGTCTAATGAAAATATTTTTCTGCTGCAACCAGGGCAAGCTTTGCCTGAAAAGGCTGAAGCAGAAGCAAAAAAAAAATAAGAAAAAAATCAAATTAGTTGCATGAATGGCACTGGACGGATTAAGGGGGCGTGGCAGGAGCACTAGGAGCAGCAGCAGCTGGAACTTCAGTTCCATGTGGATAGAAGTACTATATATATATGTATATATATTTTTGTGATTCATGTTTGTGCGCTAATTGCCACTGTGGGAGGTCCTGGCTGGGCAAAGTCGAGAGCTTATCAGAAATTCTTATCGCATTACTTACTTATGCCGTTTACTCGGTTATTTGTCATAATTATCCTGCAACTAGGAGGATTCATTTGCCAAATGCTTTGCACGTCCCCAGGACCAGCGGCAGCCGAACGAGTCCTTAGCCCATTGAGAGAGCATTGAAAATTGATGTCCTTCAGCTCTATCCCAAGCCCCCTAAACTGTCACATGTGCGCCCCTGGCCCATCTGCCGTTGGGAATCTCAACTTTTAACTCCTCCTCGCAAGCTTTTGAATGCTGCATGAGCCGAACAAAAAATCAGATAGCGCATTTAAAATGGAAAAATCAGGGAAAATCTGGGAGGAAAAAGGAGGGAGGAGCACAAAGCGCACGACTGAGTAGATGAGCATAGAAACAGCAACAAGAAAGACGCTATAGTTGGTCCTATCGACCAGAGGAATACCTGGCTATTTTTGTTAAAAGTTTTAGGACCTTCTAATTGGTAGATAAAATGGTTAAAGATTGTGAGCTGACCGACACACTAGAAGATCATTCTTTCGCATATTTTGTTTGCTTCGCTATGGCTCTGTACGTTACATCTGATGCCCAACGCTACTTTTATTAAAAAACTCTCTATAAGTTTGAAGCTAGGGATATAATGCGCATAAAAATACATCTAAAAGTAATAAATTAATATTTTGAGATGCCAAATTCAGTTATAATTCGATTTTTTATGATTTATATAGTTTCTGAAAACAATTTGTAGAGGTTTTTAAAAGTCTACAGTATTCTGTAGTAGCACCAATATATTTTTTTCACCTAAAACCAGACGTTTTGGATAATTAAATATTACAGGCTCTTGTTACCCAAATTCCAGGACATTCAATATCCTCCTCGCATTACAAGAATACCCCTTAGAAATAAGGACGAGAGCTGAAGAAAAAACAGAGCAGAGGGCGACACACATACAAAGAAAGGCACAAAAAAAAAATCAAAGAAAAATGCAGGCAGCGAAAAAAATAGGAAAGGGGGAAACAAACACACACATAAACATAGTAGAGGGAGGACGGAGAGGGCCCTCCGTGGGGGGATGCTTTTCCGGCAGGATGAAAATTGTATCAAGTAACTGAGCCGCGCCAAGCGGCAGCATAGTGAAAATGCAACTGTGCGGAAAACTGTGCGAACATTTTCATTTTCAATGCAGCTCTTGGCACACAAAACTCACACACAGACAGACAGACAACATTAACAGTGGCAGCGCTAGTAACAAGAACTAGCAAATAGACAACTTTAAGTACACGCATGGATACACACACACACCCACACGGATAAAGTCTCGGCAAAACTGGCAAAGAAATCGCAGAAAATCGCTTAGAACGCGGAGCCCAAAATAAAAAACAGAATCCTGTCGGGGAAATAAGAGAAAGAAATACTCACAAAAGCATATGGATGATGATGATGGGGAGAAACAGGGCAGTGGGTCGCACTCCCCGAGGAAAAGTGAGGGGGGAGCGCTCAGGGCACCGCCTGACTTTTCTTTCAATTTGCAACATTTTCTGTTGCACGTTCCAAAAATAACTTCCGCCATTGCCGTCGCCCTGCAAAATGCAGCCAGCAAGCAGCAACTTGCAACCTGATTTGGTTCCGCCTCCGCCAAATTGCAGGAAACATTTCTATTTAAAGTCTGCTCTGACTTCGAGTCCTTTCTCCTTCTCTCTGTGCCTTCCCTCCCGCCAAGTGGCTTAGGATCCGCTAATGGCATCACCTGACCGCAAATGTGCCACTGCAGCGAAAATAAATGCAAACAATCTGGAGTTCCCCAAGGATTATCATCTATTTTCAACATGGCAAAGGGAAGCCGGTCGTGGCGTTTATTTTTGGGCCAAGAAGGCCTTCCACCATACAGGTTCTTATTTCGTTTTCCAAATATTTAAGAACATCGCAAGAAGAAACCAAGGACAGACAGATTGGAAATTGTCACTGATATTGTATTTTTATTATTGTATTATAAAAATCGAATGCAGCCACAAATATATCTATGACTGCCGCTGACGATGAAGAAATAGAAGTAACGATGAATACTATACATACATGAACTCGCAAAGGATTTTTTCAGATTAAAACAAAATATAATAAGAGAATGTCAGTTGATTCCAAGAAGCATTAGAATTTCAGTTACTAAATTAAAACTTGTTGCGAAAGATTATCGCGGATCAGCTTTTTAAACCCCAAAATAGTCTAGATACCATAAGCAGTGTAAAATTAAATCCAGACACTACACTCAGTGGAAGTAGTTCGACAAGAGTGGCACATGTTCCTAAGCTCATTAACTAATTCCGCATTTTAGCTGATTGCTAAATGAGCTTAAATATTAGAATATCCAAACTAAAGGTTTTGTTATTGTTCTATTATCCTTCGAGGAATATTGCTGCCTTCTGCACTCATTTCAGTTTCGTGAGGTTTATTATGTTGGTCTTGGTCTGAAGATCCTTCCATCGATATAAAATATATATAATTAATATTTTAAATTATTTATAATATTTTAATTAAATATGCAGGCAATGTGAGGTATAAAATAACCCACAATAATGAAGAAGTTGACTGATTTTCTGTCGTGGAGTATCTCGCTCTTACTTGTATCTATTTGTTTATAATTTACGAAAAATTCAATTAGCTGGGCTGTCGAAAACAGCAGGCATTTGAAGCCTGACTGAAGCCAGAACTGGCCCCTCAGCCGATGCCCCGCAACTTGGAGCCACATTAATAAAATAAACTTTCCTTGACTGCTGGCTGGGCTGCTGCCAATCAGTTGGCGGGGCCCAGCGGAAGCCCACAATAAACCCATATAAAACTTGTGTACAAAGGCCAGCAGCCGGTACAGTGGAGCCCAGAAGAAATGAACTCATTTGGCAGTGACAGAGCTTAGCCGGCCTGCAATTCCCCAATATATATCCGCCATGAGCACCCTGCGTAAATGGAGTTTTTCCAACCACTGTGCCTGGCGGGGGGCCATTGGGCAAACTTTCCCGAAAAAAAAAGAGGAAACCAGTTAACAGGAGACGAAGTTGGGCCGAGAAGAGTCTGCTTCTATGTTAAATGAATTGTTGTCTTAACTACGAGACAAGACCCCCTCGGAGCACACACAGCCACACACACAGGTGGTGTGTCTATTAAAATTGTGGGCGTGGTGCAGCAGCCAAAAAAGTTTCATGAAATTCATTTTTCGAAAAGAGATAAAAAATAAAATAAAAACCTATAGTTGGTTAAAAAAAAAGGGAAAAATGCAGGAGGAATTTATAGAAGCAGCCTCGAATATTTAAATACTCTTTATTTTATCTTTATTTAATAGCCAAATAGAATATATAGTAAACTATGCACACCTTTCTCTGATCAACTTTGGATGCAATTTGCGAGCGTCGACCCTTAAATTCCTTCCTGGCTAACAGCGCTTCATAATTGCAGTGCCCCGTTGAAGGGTATG
Organism: Drosophila kanapiae; assembly: GCA_008042475.1. NCBI lineage: Eukaryota > Metazoa > Arthropoda > Insecta > Diptera > Drosophilidae > Drosophila > Drosophila kanapiae. The sequence goes on along the minus strand of VNJM01001909.1, from coordinate 900,624 downwards.
CAAAGTTTAAATAACTTGGCAACTAAATTTAAGTTGCGATGTCGGATGGGTGCAGGGTGGGATAGCGAAGGGGTCGTGACAAAGTTGGGAGCAGATAAAAACTGCAGCAGACGCAAAACTAATTTGCGTGGTTATGTAAATTAGAGTCGGAGAGAGTTGCTGCGATAAACTTGTTGCGGGGGAGCGGAAGGGAGCGCAGGAGTAGCAGTAAAAAATCGCAGCACAAATGCGTAAACAAGGTGTGGATAATGCTGTGTGTTTGGGTTTTGCAACCAGGACGAAGCTCGCTCCAGAGTTCACTCCAGGTCCGGCTGGAAAGGAGCTCGGCAGAAGTTCAAACACAGCTGAGGTTTCGGTCGCCGTAGCTCAAGACCCACTCGCACCACTAACAACTATATATGAACATATATATGTAGAGTATATATGGTATACACGGCATGTGTGCTCTGCAGACGTAATCCCGTAACCACAAACAGATAACTGAATCGTCGGCCGAGGAGACAAAGACGCCGTCGCCTGCCTCAAACAACTAAATAATGTGCAGCAGATTTAGTGCCTGCAATTGGGAGCATCCGAAAGATACACACCGAAGCATCCTCCTCCCAACCTCCACAAATGCACCGAGAGCTGGCGAATAGTTTTCAACGATGATTATGCCCACTCAGGTGAGTCTCACAGGGAAATCTCGCAGAATTTCAACTTTAAATCAAATAATAATGTCTCGAAAAAGATTATACTTCAGGATGTTACAACTGAATTTTGACAGAAAATTATGTGTAAGAGCTAGAAAACATATTATAAATTTTAGTAAATATAGATAAAATAATTGATTTTATTAAAATGTACTACAAGTTGCAAAAATTATTGTTGCAAGAAAGGAAAGCACAGGTATAAGCTCCAAATATACAGATCTATCACAATATAATCAATATAAACAAATTCTAACAACTAATTCAAGCTAAATAAAATCTAAAACATTTCTTTCACTGCTTTTGGTATAATTTTTAGTCGAGCCTTTGCTTCCTGACAGAATTAAGGCATAATTTGGGGTCCGGACTGGCGAATGCATCCAGCAGATACACATACGCAGTCGGTTGTCGGCTGTCTTGGCAACCGCAGGGGTGCTGCTCTCAGCTTTTCCCACTAAAGTCATATTAATAATTTTGTTGGGATTTGAACTTCATCCATGGCCAACCAGCATCGGCTCAGGGTACTCCTGCTGCTCCTGCCGGCATTCGAGGGAGACCGCAACAACTTGCAGGATGCAGCTGGTGGATGAGGAAACGAGCTGTTACCATGGCCATTAAAGCTTAGTTACACTTCGGGCCACCGGTACGAATCCCGCTCGAGCCACAGCCTAGTTTTGTTTACATTTCCTATGCAAACGGAAAAAAGAGGACAGCAAAATGCACACACGAAACCCGGGCCAGCTCAGGGACCTGCCCCGCTCGCTCCTGGCTTGCACCTGTTGTCTTTGCGTTTTGATCGTACTCGGGATAGATTGCCACTTTGAGCACTTTTGGGCCAGCAAATTGAAGAAGTTTTGCTGGCGAACGAGTAAATGTTTACATATTCCCACAGACAATTCCCTCTCTCTCCCCCCTACTCAAAGACTAATATAATTCACAACATTTTCATGGGAAAATCTGTATACTAGTAGCTGTAACTGCAGCGAGATGGATAATTTTCCTTGGGGTTGCACATCAATAATATGCAGCACTTCCCAAACTCACACAATTCTGTGGGATTTCCCTCCATGCAGGCTGAAAAAAAGCCTTTGTATAAAATATTTTCAGAGTAATGGAAAATCTTTTCTATATTTAAAGTACCATGAAAACTCAAGTATATCTCGACTATTTACGAATTTTCTTCAATTGATTTTCCTCACTGTGTACGCGCTAATTAGTCGCCTCCGGTTGCGCCTGCTCCTTGGCTGACATGTGATATTTTTAGTGGCGGCTTTGTTTACAGAGTCGCAGCCCTCATTTATTTTTGGCCGCCTGCAGCTCCATTCCGGCAGTTCGATTCGATTTGATGTGATGTTCCTGCTCCCTGTTAATGACATGCAGATCAACTTTGGTGGTCCCGCGACAAATACCCGTTCCTATCTGCCCGGAAAACTCGCCGAAAACTCCGGCCGTGTTTATACTTTTTGACAGTTGATTGTTCCGTTGAAATTTTCAATGTGTGTGTGTGTGACACGAGGCAGGACACGAGATACGACTTCCAGGCAAACAAGTAAATATTTGCCATTAACTGTGAGAAAATTATTAAATCAAGGATGACTGGGAAACACCCCGCCAGATATATCAACCCCTCCCAAGCACAAGTGTTCAAACACATGCAGCGAAATCAATATACCGCGCAAAAACTAACTCAAAGAGTAAATAATAAAAAATGTAATTAGAATTTGTATTATTAAATAAAAGGAGCAAGCGGAGAGCAACAAAAGCAACCAAACTAAATTGAAAAATACGAAATCCAGAATGAAACTGAAACAGAAACAGAAACAGCAACTCAGAGCAGAGTCTGTGAAATTGGAAATGAAATGAAATAAATCTCTGGACAAACACAAAACCGGACTGCTGCTAAGTTTGACCCGCACAAAAATCACACAAAAATGTGTCCGGGGGAAATAGGAGGGAAGAGCGCGGGGGAAATGGCCAAATAAAAACTAATGGTAAAAATGTAAAAGGTATTTAAAATGTTTTTCAAATGCGGTTGCAGTGGTTTGCAATGTGTGTTGTGGCCGGCAAAGTAAATGAAAATATTTTTAGCGAAATGAAAAATGTCTGTGTGTGACTTTTGTCTGTCTGTCAGCCGTGGGAAGATTAAACGCCAAGAATCATCCATTATTTATTAAATATATGCTAAATAGCACAAGTCACAGGGATTTTTGAAGAGCAAAGTGTGCTTCCCTGCACTCGAATGACAGAATTTAAGGCGCGATTCTTGCCTGGCAGCGGCCAGATAATGAGAAAAAATAAATGCCGGCACACATAAAACGTCTAGTTCCGCACATAAACCTGTCTCCCGGATGAGTCTGTGGCACAGATTTTACGATTTTACGACCGCCGCCCGCCGTCCGATGTCAGGGGCATAAACAAGGGTAGGCCAGCCCTCCCGCCCACGCAATAAAAAATATAAAAAAACATTTCACTCCGTGGAAAGTGTACACAAATTACCAATTTTTAATTTGAAAATGCGGCGCAAACTTTAATTAGCCATTCCCTTGTCCAGGACAGGACAGGACAGGAGTGTACCGAGGACGGCCAACTTTATGGCACTTGGCGCCAGGGACCGACCGTTGCATATGAAGACTTTAGTATTTATTGGCCAACAAGGCGTCGGTGCAATTTATGGCCCAAAAGTGTGAACGTGTGTCCACACCACGATGCAGCTCCACCATCTCCTGGCCCCACCGCCGAGGCCGCAAAATCCACAGAATAATTTCGGTTGCTGGCTGCGATTTGGCTTTGGCCTCCGGATTTGGACCGCTCTAATTTTCCACGCTTTCCTCTTTTTTTTACGGTACAAGTGTGTGTGTGCGCAGTGTGCACTGTGCGTGTGGAGCTTGTGGCTTTCGCCACGCGCTGCAAATAAATTTTCCCAGCTCCCAAACGATTTAATTTGCGGTTTCTGTCACAGGCGACGCACACTCGATTTTTCCTCCTTTCTCCTCTGCGTCACTCTTAGTTCATGGGAAATTGATAAAACTTATTTGCGGATTGGCCGCCGATAAAAAGAGAGGACAAACAAACAAACGATTAAGCAACGAATCAGAGATAAATGGCTAACGAAATTGGGCATGTATTAAAGATACCAAAAACTAAAATTTTTAAATTCCATAGAACACAAGCTAAGTGCTATGCTTGTCAAAAAATTTGTTGTAAATACAGAACTATAAAGTAACATACGTTTACTAATTTAAATGCAAGCAATTTCACTTATAAAAATTAATTATTATTTCTTTATTGTCGAATATACAATATGATTATCAAGCAAACAAACATTTCGTATTCAAAATATATATAAAAAACAACAAAGATCACCAGAGGTCACTCTAATTCGAGAATTAACTTTAGAGCCCTGCAGTGCTTGATGACGGAGCGCAGATAGGCTGATCGCATAGACTCGTTCGACTGATCATTGGTGAGGGGCGTTACCGATAGCCACAGGAATTTTAGGACCCTGCTGATATACAGAACCTGCTTCAAACTGCGGCCCCCAGATACCACTTGAAGCTGCTCCTCTGCTTGCTGGACGATGCGTTTGTGGGTCTGATGAAGTTCCTCCAGGCTGGAATCTGAATGTGCTGTGAAATCGACCTCGCTGAACTGGTGGATCTTTCCGACACTCAATAGCTGCTCCTTGAGAGCAGAGTGTAGAGCTTCTCGAAGTGACTTCAGTTCGTTCACCGCCTCGCTGTCGTCCTGAAAGGCGCGCAGCTGCCCCTGTTCATAGATAGTAAAATGGAGGCTGAGGATCAGCCTGAAGCACTTATTCAGCTGCTCCAATTGCCCTTGGTTTATCACTCTGTTTAGCAGGGGATCATAGATGATATTTAGGGAAACAAAATCGGGATGGGGTCCTTTAACGCTCACATGGAACAGATAACCCAATGGCGGGTCCTGGGACACCACAATCTCCCTTAGCCAGTGGGCTGCCTCCGCTAAGCGGTTACTTTTTAGAAACTTAAAGAACTCCTCGAACTGACTCCGCAGAGGATCGTACTTGAGTAGCAGGAACACGGAAAGAAGGTATCCAATGGTCCTGCTCACCTGCAGTTGATTCTTTAACAGATCCGATATGTATGCGTTGGCGAGGAGGGAACGACGCCTTAGCAGCCGCTCCAGCTCCAGGCAGATGATCTCCGTGAGGGGAGCGTAGGGGACACAGGCCTGGAAGTTTCGCAGTAACTCGTCTGCAGAGCATCCCGCGGGTTGCCGCGGATCCGGTCGCGTTTCCATGTGATAGGCATAGAATAGCCGGCGAACAGGCTCTACCTCGGCTTCCTTTAGTTGCTGCCGAATATCAGGTGCAAAGAACGCTTCCTCCAACTTCTCCGTTTGGTAGGGCGTTAGTTCCTTGAGCACCGCTTCCATTAGGGCGTTGTGCAAGGATGTCTGCAATAGGAGGGAGCCGTGCAATTGGGTAAAGTCCCCCAATCGACGAGAGTCGAAGAGTATGGCCAGTGCCTGCCGGGACTCGAGGACATGACTCTTAATCACCCGAAACAGACGTCCATCTAGCAATCCTGCATCCCGTTCCCATTCTTCTCTCAGACTATATTCCGTTTGTCCCTCAACCAGGACTCGTTGGTAGGGAAATTCATCGTGCCAGTCACCAAACTCACCTGTGGTCCACCAACTCTCCAGGAACTGGCAGTAGGTCTGCAGGGAGTGCAGCAGCAAGGCAGCACACACACACCGCTGGCATCCGCTGGAACTACTGCCCTCGAAAAGGAAGTTCAGAAGGTTTAAACTTCCTACTATGGCCTCTTCTTTATCATTCGTCATGGAGAGTTCATAGAGTACCCTGAGCCTGTACAACGGTTTTTTGAAGCTCTCAGCAAAGTGGATCAGATTAGGGTTTTCCTGGCCCTGGACCAGACGCCGCTCAAAGTAAATCAGGTACTCCACCACGGGTCGTAAAAGTCGCCGCAATGCCACACTGAACGATGTTAGCGTCTCCCGGCGATCACCGCTAACCCTCAGGAAGGCATGCATATCGATGAAGTGCCTCAGTTGACGCATCTGCTCTATGGAAACAAGAATCTCAGCCAACAAAGGAAATATCGGACCATTTAACCGCAACTCCAAGCCCTGGGCAGTCCACTTGAAGTGATCAGTGTCCACGTCGACGAAGAACAGAATGGCCAGCTCCCTCACCACTTGGTGCTCCTCGCTCAACCTTCGCACCGAACACAGGCTGTGCCGGTGCTGTTGGAGCAACCACTTCCCGTAGTTCTGGTTAAAGGTGCTGCACAGCATCCGACGCTGGTGGTGCACATGGACATCCACCAGCCACCAGGGTGAATGGATCTGGGTGAGAAGATCATTGGAGCCCCTGAAATACTTAACCTCTGTTGGTTTCTCTACAGCTGAATCCATCTGCATGAGATTAAGCGTCAACTCCATCATGGCCTCGGAGGTCCCAAAGCTCTCCGTGACCTTTACTTCGCTCGGGAAATTCTTCGTATTGCCAGGGGTGGGTTCAGCAGGGGGTGATGAAGCCAGGGAAAGACTAAAGGAGGCTTCATTAAAGTCCGACTCAATTCCGGGATCATACAGGCGGAGATCCTCACTGTGGTAATTCCTCTCCTTGGACTCACTTTGGATGTAAGTGAACTCAGAGGAGCGGCTACCATCCTCAGCCGTGGAAATGGATGTAGAAACCGGTCTGGGTACGATTGCAGGGAAGCCATATCTGCAACCGGTGTTAACCGTAGAAGGCTTTGTTTCCACAGACTTTGCAGCCTCTTGGAAATTCCAGCCACAACTCTTGATAGTCTCGGCCACGGACTTCAGGATTATATAGCGCATCTCCTCCATTTCAGTGATAAAGCGTCTTGTGTAACTGAAAACCTTAAAGTTCACGCTGAGCATGAACTCCAGAAGACGCCACTTCATGTTCGGCTGGACATGGTTCAGGCAGACGGAATCATTCATAATCACGTTGGCCAGTTGCTGGAAGGTGTCCGCGTACTGGGGCAGCCTCTCGTAGCGGTACCGTTCCAGGAAGTTCCTCAAGCAGTTGGACACTGTCGTGGGAAAGACCTCATCGTGGCCATGCTGCTGCAGGTGATCCCTGGCATAGCTCAGGCAGAGTTCGTAGTTGGTGGGGAAGAGCCCGGTGGTCACCTTAGCACCATATTTGTAGAAATCCTCGTTCCCATCTTCCCATATGACCTTAAGCAACTGTGGCATAGTCTGCTCTATGACTTGCTGGCAGCACAGCTCTTGCAACATGCTTCACAATAATATTATTGGTAAAAATATACGTACATTTATTTATGAATGTGACACAGAGAAAGCCAGAAATTCATAGTTCAACTCACTGAAAAATATGCTGTCAAAGCTAAGTATAAAGTGCTGTAAGTTCGATGGAATATTATCTTTAAAATTAATCGAATCTGTTCAATCCATTTGTTTTTTAAATACCAAAGAAAGTATTTCCCATTTTGTCGATTTCATTGATTTCTTGATTGATTGATTGATTTAGCATATATTATTTCTTGTCTATATATGAATGTGTTCATCCTCAGTAACATATCTATATTATTTATATATAACTTGCATTGCTTATGTTATGTTATTTACTTTTAAAATCATGTATTAGCTAAAATCAACGAAAATCAATTTTCTCAAATGTACATAATAACTTCCAACGTTTTTTTAGGCTTAAGCATATTAAATTACTTGGTTCTATGTTATTTTCTTTGCTTTTCTCAATTTTATAACCAACTTTTCGCTCAAGTGCAGCTCGCAAGGGCTCTCGTAGTGTAGGACAGCCGGCTTACGTTGTTTTTCAATGGCCAGAACCGGAACAGCTTACAAAATGCTTAAAGAGAATTCGAACATGTAAATTCCTGTGGCACTAGGAACTAGAGCAGTCAGTTGGAGGAGGACCCTAGTGACCCACTTGGGCATTCCCCGGCACCGCTCGTCGTATTTTGCTTTATTTTATTGTCCGACAAGATAAATACCAAAATATTGAAAATGTACTCGCACCACAGACAGAGACAGCTGGAGAGCGAGAGCGAGAGAGAGCTGTGAAGAAATGCACATGGACATGGAGCAGATATTTGGGGAGGCGACAGATTCCGGGCAGTGGGCGAGTGTCTGCAGGATTCCGCACAGAGGAGCAGCAGCTCGTCCTGTCAACTTCGGCCGAGCAATAACTCAAATGCAATCGAGCATATTTGCAGCAGAGCAGAGCAGAGCACAAATAAAACACGGATTTTCTGCGAATGAACACAGGTGCAAGGACCAGCTCCTGACTACGTATGAATCCTTATTTTTTTCAGTTCACAAAACTATGTGTATATTTTTATGACTCACGCAAATGAACACATTTAGTTCTGCAAGGGACCCGAAGTATTTTTGTAACTGGCTGCACTTGGCTTAAAATATTCCACAAACATTATTTCACTGTCAATAAAAAGTTTTTTTTTTCAATCATCCCACAAATCTGTAGAAGAAAAAGAAGGACAGCTGAGAAGAATAACAGGCAGGCCGCAGTGGAATGGAAATCAATGGAATCCTCAAATTATTTTTCCTTTTTCTTTTTGTTTTTAGTTCAGAAAAAAGGGGAAAACTTTGGCAAATATTTGGAAAATATTAATTTGCTGCCAATGCAAAAGTTGCTGCACTTTTTTTTGTGGCACTAGTGACCAAATCTGGAGGTGGCCAAAAGGAAGCGATAGACAACAAATTTGCAGAGGACCCTTGCCTAGGAGGAGTGGAGCGGGGTGTGCGGGGGAAGAAAGTTTTCACTGGCTAGATGAAATCTGCACCAGAAAACAAAAGCCGAAATGTAGAAAAACAGGGAAAACTGTTTGAAGGCAAACTTGCGCCGAAGTCGAGGCGGAAACTTTCTGTCGCACTTGGCGAAAAGTAAGCGAAAACTTAATAAAGATCGCAGGACGAAGGCGAGTGGGTCCAGGACTCTGGAGGCAGGACGCTCGACTGGCGCCGTTGACAGCTTTTGGTCAATGGAGATGGCAGCGCGCGACCGCAGCCTGTCGAAATTAAACCAAACTGAATTTGCACTTACACTTTGGCCAGACGCCTCTTACTCCCCCCGAGGACTGGCAGGCTCCAGCAGCGGATCCTGTCGAAATTGTCACTCTGACAATTCCCTCAATAGCCGACGCTGCCAGGACAATGGCGGGTAGCTGGCGTCAAGAAGCGCGTAAGTGACATTTATGCATCTTGCGACTCCTGCAACTCCGCGCGAATGTGGATTCGGCCCAAGTTTGTTTTAATAAATACCTTCATTGTCTTCGCCACCTGCCCGTCCTGGTGTTGGGAAATCGGGAAATCGTGGAAGCCGAGGTCTCAGAACTTTTCAACAATTTACCCGCTCTCTACCTCATCGACAGAAGCTTTTGGCTCTCCAGGACAATGGAAGCAGTCACCAGGAAGCAATCAGGAGCAGCAGCGGAATGCAAACGAGACGCGCTAAAAATTACTCATTTTTTGTGAACTCTTTTACAGCTTTTGCCACGCAGCCACGATTGTTGCAATTAACCAAAGTTTGCGTTTCGCAATAAGCTAGGGAAATGCTTGGTGCCAAGAGATACTGTAAAAGGTTGGAGAAACAGGCTTGCCTTTTGAGGTTTGTCACTATCTTTGATGAGTTTATATCATCACTTACAGCATCCCAACTCCAAGTTATATTTCTACGTCAACTTATAGGAAGAGTATATATTAGCTAGTATGATAAAAATGAAAGGCCACAAGATTATCTTGGCCTGCGGGATTTCCCTTCACAGTCTGCTGAACTTTGAGGAAAGTTTACCCTTGTCAAGGGAAGCCTCATATATCCCCCTCAATCCCGTAAATCCCACTGCAACTCACCTCTGTTGCTGATGGGCCTCATTTAGCGGAGATTTCTTATCAGACCACCGGATGCCAGCCGAACTACCTTTTAACTAAAAATAAATCGCATTTTTGGGGGAATACAACTCTCACACATCTGGCGACCATACAAAAAACACTGGACGATGCCATAGGGCAATAACACCTCCCTGACAACCCCAACTCCCAAACAATGCCTCGAATTCCCGCGTAATTTGGAGCTATGAGCAAAGTTAATTAGTTGTGATTTTTCAAAGAACATTCAAAATCGAAGCCAGGAGCCGCGAACACAAACAAATATTGTCAGCCCGCGGCGGGGGAGAACTGCAGTCAGGCGTGGCACATGTTGAGTGTATAAAATTTTGATGAATGTTTTGTTTACATCCAACATCCAGCATCCAATATCCAGTATCCAGCATCCAGCAGCATCTCCCCCTGCCAAAGGGGTTGATATTACGCGCTGCGTGGCTGCAACTGACGGCGGCGCGGAGCATCTGGGAGGCGCGACACACACACAGATGTGGCCCCGGGTGCCGCTGCCGCAGATTGAAAATGGAAATTGAATGTGAATTATATCGAATATCCAGCAACAAGACAGCCCAGGCCCTGACCTCACGCCCCTGTGAACTCTACACAGAAGGAAAGACAGGGCTTCGAAATGAGTGATTGCCATTCCAACTCTACAGGATTTGTAGTTAAAAAAATATAATAAGAAAAGTATATCTAGCATCCAAAAGAAATTATTTTTAAGAAGAAAAATACAGCTACAAGGAAGAAATAACAAAACTAAATTATTTATTACTATACATTAATATTATTATAATAATAATCTGTTCTTAATTTCAATTTATTTCTCACAGTGCCCTGCCTGTACGGGCCATTGACTGGAGAGGGAAATGCGGAACACATGCCATAAATTACACAGCATAAACAGACTGCAACTAATTAACAAGAAAACGCATCATCTGCAGCTAAGAATTCCCAAAAATCTCGTTTTTTGTTCTTTTTATTATTTTCTTGTCGGGGGATTTACGACTTCCGATTTTCTCACACAGCTCAGGTGTGTGTGCGGTATGTACGAGGTAAATTGGCTCAAATTGGAATGGCATGTTAAGTCCCCGGGGTAGCATTTATTTTCCTAATCAAATTTGCCTTTCTTCGGCAAAGACGAAAATAATAATTTAAATATTTTGCCCAGCGGCGGCAGGCGGCAAAGCGGGAAGCGACAGGAAATGCCATTTGAGAGCAGAAACTGGCTAACAAGCTAGCTAGCCGGGGCGAACAAGGAAAAACTGGAGTAAAACCCTCCTCGGCAACAATGGGAAAATGGGAAAAACTTAACTCTGCCGCGAGCCACAAATAAACACAAACACACACACACAAACATAAACGATACAAAAGAAGCCGAAATCCCGGGAAGAAATTAGTTTCGCCTGCTTCTCCTCCTCCTCCTCCTCCTCCTCCTGGTCTTCGTTCTCTGCCCTCTAGCCCCGAGGTCCTTGCAGTTCTGTGCCGCTTGTAGTTGCTGCTCCTGCTGCTGGTGTCCTTGTTGTGGGCAGCACACAAAATTGGCAAATACAAGCGAGTGGCGAAAAAAACAAAAAGCGGAAAATTCCAGAGGGGAAAGCGACAAAACACACAGAAAAATGTTGGCAATGCAAAAACTTGTATCGTCGCAAAGGGCGCAAAAATGCAGGCCGCAGACAGACGCTGAAAAACATCCCACAAGAACTGGGTGAAAACCTGGGGCGAGCCTGTGCAGAGCCTGAAGGAGGAAGGACCAACCAAGCTCCAAAGGCAGTAGGCGCTCTCCACAGATAATTGGAATCGGTGTGGTTCCGACAGCTATTTAACCGACTGCTAAGACATTCCCTTTATGAACAAAGGGCTTTGTGCGTTTTTGATAGCCTTAGAATATAATCAAGACTAAAAAAATACATATAGTAGAAATAGTTTAATATGTAAGGGTTATTTATAATCTTATAAAATTACTACCTTTTGTAAACTAAGTTAAGGTAGCAATTTTAAAAAAAGGAACTAGAATAAAAAAAGCTTTACTTACAATTTTATTTTATAAATATTTGATGTTAGAAAACCAACAGTATAAAGAGAAAATAATTTAAAATCATTACATAAATAAGACCTAGAATATTCCCCTTAAAGAAGACTTAATTAAGGCTTTCTTGAGTAAAAATTGAATATAAAAATAACACACTTTATTGTACCTGTACTGTACCTTCCTCCCGGGAAAACCGTTTACCCTGGAAACATAATCCATGCTTGGGCTACTTTGTTATTCCTAAGTCTAGCCAATGTTATCTTACCTCCTACATGCGTAAATATGGAATACAAGCGAAACCGAACTAGAAAGGACCACAAAAAAAGTCCACGTGGAGCCATCGAAGAGGCAAATAAAAATAAATTCACCAAGATGATGAAATTCCAGGGCTGCCTGCGGCTGTCCCGGCCACTTCCGCTGGCCAAGTCGTTAGCGTTGGGCCGAAAGTTTTGCCGGCGGCAAAACCAGGAGAGAGGACAAGGACCAGGTGTCGCTTTGGGTCGCACACGCCAAAATTTTCAATAGCGCAGCGAAAGTTTCATTGACTTGACAGGTGGTGGTGGTGGGTTCTTCCCATTCCAGTGCCTCCTGTAATTGTTACCGTTTAAATTCCCATTAAATGCGGCTTGTGCTAGGTAAAATGGCTTTCCATTGGCCGCCGGGAAAAACTGGCCAGCAGGAGCCGGAGCTGGAGCATCCTGAGAAATATGTCACAGCATTTAAGCCACAACTTGGGAGACAACAACAGACGCAGAAAGCCCAAGGATCGTGGCTCCTTTTGAAGAGGCCGCCCGCTATTAACAAACCATAAAGTAATTTCTTGCTTTCCTGCTCGGAAATTAGACATTTTGTCAAGGGAACACTCACCCCGGCGAAGCCGCCGTCGATGTTTCGCCTGCGGGCCAAAAGCCGGCACAACAATACCAAGAACAATAACCGGAGAAGAGCCGGGAAAATTGTGGCACTCTAAGAAAACCTAGCTTACTAACCATGGTAGAAAATCATAGGGAAAAGAATATTATTTTCACAGAAATAATACTTTAGAACATGCTTCATTTTTTGAAGAGAATTATATCCCAAAAGCTTACTAATAAAATGTGTAAAAGAAACCTTTTCTTAAGGCCTTGTCCCTGTCATTTTCCTCTGTGTACTTGTAACGGCTCAGAGGCTTATCAAGGTCTTGGACGGACACTCTCCGGCAAGTTGAAAGTGAAAATATTATAATGAAGTATGTTGTTAGCTGCTTCGAGATTTCCAAATGTATCCATCAGATACGGGGGAGAGCGGCTCATCTGGGCGGGGGGCACAGGAACACATTTTGTAAGTAAACAAGCAGCGGCAGCGGCGGCGGCAACAAAAGTTTGTCTATTTAAAAAGTTTTCGTGCTGCACAAAAGTTATAAAACATGAAAATATTTCTTAATTATTTTTATAAACAAGCAGCAGAGCAGAGCGGCCCAAACTCCAGAACTTAGCGGCCCCCTGGGGGCGTGGCACAGCCTTGCCCTTGCCCTTGTCCTTGTCCCAAATAGGTGGCAGGCAACCCTACCTACACCCAGAGTCTGCGGCGATGGCCAGGGTTGCCTGCACGGGTTTCGTCCCGGATTTGTTTGTCTTGCTGATTTCCAGGCGTATTCCGCCCGAGGTCAGGATTCTGTTTGATTAGCATAAATATGAGTACAAGCGAGGATATAAAAAGGCGGCTCCTGTCCCTTTAAATGTCTGCAAAATTAATTACGTGGCCAAAACAAATCGGGGAAAAAAATGCTAACCCAATAAGCCGCTCCTTAACCAATCTCCAGGAAATTCCATCCTGCAGGAATAGTGGTCGAAGGAGTAGAAAGAACCGAAGAAATAAGTGATGTTAGAGGGATATAAATATTTTGTTAATTAATTGCCTGACTCGTTGTTTGCCTGGGAGTTATTGAAATATTTTTATTCGATATTTTGCTTCCATTCGAGCGAAATGGAGCTCCCTCCGCAACCCCCATCTCTTCATCCTCTGCCACGGAAAACCACCGACGCTCCACCCCGCCTCGGTGCCCAGTAAATTTGATTGCCGTTATCTGCATTTTATTATGCTTTTGCCACCGCAAAAGCGACGCACAGCCATTTTGAAATGGTTTTTGATATACGAGCATGAATATGAAAATGGTTGCCATAAAATCATCCCAAATGGATGAGTGTGGCGGCTGAATATATCTGAATATCGTTCGTATTTTCGGCGGGGGGTGGCTCGGAGAATGAAAGGGGTACGTACGACTACTGTCCACAACTTGAAATAAACTAAGCCAATGATTTATAGTGTTCTGCTCCCGCCGCTGCTGCTGCTGCTGCTGCGAGCGAGCAAACAAATTTTCTATGCCAAAATGAAATTGTCAATACTTTTTAGAATGAGATGAGACGAGGAGGAGCAGCGCAAATATTTGCCAGAAATTTTGATTACTCAATTAGCTGAAATTTAAGAGCTAGTGTGATCCATGAACAAGGTTAAAGGTGGCCAAATGAGTTCGGAAAAATATATACATTTAATGCCTGTTTATTTTTACTTAAGTTATGCCATTCTCAAAACTTAAGTGGCTTCTATAAATTAATTTTAAAGTTGCTTCGAACACTTAATTTCTTGCCAAATAAAAGAAGTCTAATCACTTTAGATAACGACTCTTGAAAGTATATTTTATATAATCATTTAATTGAAAAAAGTCAAATCTTTAAAATATGATTTATAATTAAAGGATTCCTGCTAGTTTTTTAAAAGAAGATTACATTTCTATTCAAGCTGAAATAAATCCTAACTTATTTATCTAAATTGTACTATAGTTGGCCTACAAATTTAATGGCTAAGTCTTTCCACACTTCAAATAAATTTATTTATACAATTTAAGCCACAGACCCCCCTTTTATTCCCCGTTTTATTGAAACTTTCCCTTTGCCACTATCAACTCTATCAAATTATCCAATTCCCCACCATTACGCTCGCTTTTATTTGGCTTTTAAATATTTATTTGTTGACCAAATTGAATGTGACGCATTTTAAAGTACACCATTTTCAGCCATCCATCGCGGATGGCGGTGGTATCAACACGCAAGCAGCGTAACATTTCAATTTGCTGCAACAAATGCTCATAATTTATAAATTTTAAATCTATTTCTGCCACCCCCTCCAGCACAGAGGGCGACCTGAGCGCTTGCCGCGGAGCTGAATGGCAATAGAGGTCGGAGTTTGGGAATGTATTGTTGCTGATTTATCGCGAACCGCAGTCAACGTTGCCATTGTCTGCGTTTTTGGCACTGTTAACCCAATTTTCCACTTTTCATGCGACAACGATGTACACTCTCAGAAAAATATTTAAACGGAATTTTAGTGCTATATTTAAGTTGATTTTGTTGTAGCTAAAAATATAGAAGAAACACAATGTACTAAAGTCGCTAAGTTATTTTTAAAGGACAATCCACAAGAAAAACATTCACCGAAGAACTAACGGCTTAATACCTTGAAGTCTATAGCGTTTTTAATGAAATACATTTAAAAAAAAACCTTCGAAAAATATTTGAGATATTTTTTAATATCTGTGCAAGCATTCTCAACCAGTAAACGAATTAATGCGGCTTACTCTCTATTTTCCGTCTAAGTGCATGTGAGGATGGCTCCGGACGGGGACTCGGGCGGTTACGAATTTCAAAGTCTAGCGGTTGTGCGGTGCAAGGCGATGATTATGTTTACGTTGCGCCACCGCTGGATGCCGCTAATGTGAAGCACGTACCGGCCAAGTCACGTCACCTTGGCAACTCGGGGCGGTCGGGATACGGCGGGGGCCAAGACAATGACAGCAGAACGCATCGGGAAACGAGATCACGTCTGGGGACCGTGCGAGATTTCTTGCAATTTCATATGGCTTGCTATCGAGGAACTATCTTTCAATTAAATTCCAATGCAGAAGGACTCCCGGCTCCGGCTACTTCATCTCTTTGTGCTCCACCCCATTTTCAATCAAACCCGGAAAACTAATTTCCCCCTGGAAAAGCAGCACTCGCTTTGTTTAAACTTTGGCAATAATAACTGCTGAAATATGGCAGAGAGAGCGGGCGTGAGCTGGAAGCTGCTGGCACCTTAATTTGATTACAAAATTGCCAAGCATCGCCGGCGATGAGCTGGGAAATATTTTCATTGCATTTTTGCGCTTGTCGCGTATCATTTTAAGCTCTTTTACATAAATTTTCCCCGCCATAAACAAATATTTTGTCGGTTCGGTACGGTTCGGTCACGGGTGAAATTTTCGGGGATGCTGCTGCCTGCTTTGTCGCAGTTTTCAACTTCATTTAATTTAATTTATTTTTCAGCAGCTCGGGCTGGGGAAATTTATGTAACAACTTTTTGGCTGCCGTTGTTATTTGAAACTAATTTGCATAAAAAGCAAGTCAAGTGTTTTCGCTTACCTGACACACATATGTCCCGCTGCGAGAGCGGCAGCA
Organism: Drosophila kanapiae; assembly: GCA_008042475.1. NCBI lineage: Eukaryota > Metazoa > Arthropoda > Insecta > Diptera > Drosophilidae > Drosophila > Drosophila kanapiae. The sequence goes on along the minus strand of VNJM01001909.1, from coordinate 884,509 downwards.
GGAGCAACAGGATCGGTCAGCTTGCCATAAATTGCCCCTTGATGACTCTTTTGAAAAGGGCACAAAGCCGAGACTGCGAATCGCAATTCGATTTCATTTTTATGGCGCATAAATTATTCAGAGTTTGTCTATAGTCTATAAAATGTTGAGCTTCGTTGAGCCAGCACTAAACAGGACATCACTCTGACCCCCGGCCAACGGCAAGGAGCAACGACTGACCTTGTATCCCTTTTCTCTCCTTTTTTTTCTAAATAGACAATTTGCCCATCTTTACGCACTATTGTTTTGTATTCTCGGGGCGATGCTTTCCCTCGTTTCTTTTCCTTTGGCTGGCATAAAAATCAGTTTAGTCCTGCGACAGCGCCTCGATTTATGCCACAGTCCTTTGTATCCTATTTCTTTATTTTTTTTTTCGTGCATGTGTTTTTGTGTTCTTTGGCCTGGCTTGGGTGTTTTGTGTGCTGCCAGCATTTTTACGACTAAATCGAGAGAGAGCCACAAAACGTAACGGCAAATCACTTTTCAACTTCAACTTTTTCCGAGGCACATACACAGACATAACATATATGGGCATCGTTTAAAAACAATTGGAGCTTAAAGCGACTATCGAATACAATGTTGTTGATTGTCTTTAAGGAGTCACCCAATGAATAGTAAAACCCTAAGCCAGCCCGGTGCGATTGGGGTGAGAAAGAAACCTTCTACTTGGATAAATTCAATTTAATTTCCATTGGTTTTTAATCCATTTAAGATGTTCTCTGCCCTGCCTTCCTTACTCGCTCCATCCGACTTATTGAAACTGCAGCCTCATTGTTTGCCCTCCGAGCATTGCACAAAAACAAATAGCAATGATATTGCACTTTTCGGTATTATTTGCCAAAAGCAAAAAAGATAAACAAGCCGAGGAAAGAAAAGTGATTGAGTGGCTCCAATTAGTTGGTTCTAACAGGAGAATTTTCATCATAAGCAGAGAGATTTCGAGGTGGAAAATAAAACAATATAACAATATGAAGTCGAGTTAATTGGACTTTATATTAAAGTATATATATAATATTTATATTCATAATATTAAATAAATAATTAGAAAGTTAAATTAGTTTTTGAAATATTTGGCAATACTTTTTAGACGAATTTCTTTAATATTACTATGCTTAAATACATCTGCTTAAAAGTAATAATACGCTAGAAATCGTACGAAACAATTAAGAAAGAGACAATTATCTATTAAAATGTATAAAAACGCTTTGTAATCATAAAAAAAAACTTGCAGAAACAACTCAAATATCTAATAAAAAATATAACCATAAAGAAACCTTCGGCCTCAGCAATAAAAAACTACAATTTAAGAACTTGACAGCTCAATGTCCCAACTTTCTTGAACAAGTCCAAGCACCGGGTTAGATATTATAAGTTACAGTTCGAAAATATGCAACTTCATATCAACTGTTTGGGCAATCGCTTGGCAGGCGGCATTAGTACAATAATGTATGAATAAATAAAATTTAATTTTACATAAAAACTGACAACAGTCCCAAGCTAGTTGTCCGCCAGACAAAATGGAGGACCGAAGCGAGGATAAATTCCCGGGGAAAGTAAGGAAATTTGGCTGGCAGGCAGGCAGGCAAGGCAGGCAGAGGAAAAGAAAGAAAACTGTTTTGTTTGTTTGCCCGCTCGCCGTGTGGCATATTTGAGCGTATTTGAACAAAATACGTGAAATTACGCGAAAAGTTCACTCTGCTCTCGTGTCCTGCCAACTGTCCTCCCAAAAAAACACAACAAAAAAAGAGAGAAGAACTTGAGAGCGGCTGGAGCTAAGTGCCTGCGAAAAAGATGACTGGGTTACTCTGAACCTTGTTGTTGCTTTTGCTTTGCATTTAATTTCGATGTCAAACGGTGGCTTAATCTCCGGGGACCAACGGGCGTATGCGCAATATTTTAACATGAAAATAAAAAGCGAACTTGTCGCGGCGGCAACAGGAGACCTTTGTTTAATCTTTGCGCGCATTGAGTGTTTCCCTTTGCCATTTCACTTTATAAGCGAATTATTAATGAGCTCCTTGCCATATAAGTTAATAATCCGCTGAGCGTAAAAACAAAAAACAGGAACGAACACTTTATGCCCGAGCCGGAGCGGAAATCTCATTTGTCATGCTGCTGCCTGGCCATTTATCAGTTGGCATTTAAAAAGCCATTAAAACCGAATCCGGCACAAGAGAAATTGAAAAAAAAAAAAACAAGAATAACGCATATAAAAATGTACGCAAAAAAGGAATCCAGCGCCATCATCAACGAACCTTGAAGTCGAGTCCTGCGAGCCCGCAAACCTGTTCCATTTCCAGTTCCAATTCGATTCATAATTTAAAGCCCGGCCAGCCGACTCAGTCCGAGTCAGACCAATAAATTAATATAAAAATTCCTCACGCCCAGCCAATAAGTGAACATTGAAGCGTTTTATCGCCCCGGCCAGACTCGCAGGATGCTCGCAGGATAACTGCCAGGAGACACGGGCCGAGCCCACGCGGCGGCGTCGTTGACGGCGACTTCTTGAGATCGTGAGATGTCTGAGATGCCGGCACACTCGAGCCGTTTGCTTTGGACTTGGATATTGGAACTTGGAAAAGAGGAACCTGGGAGCAGGACCTCTTTCCCCGGTCCTTCGGGGCCATTGTCGGCCACTTCGCCAGACATTTGTGGTATGCGCAAATAGAACATGGCATAAAACGGGGGACCAAGTCCTCCCCGCCCCCCGCACGAAACCATTAAACATTTATGGCCACGCGGAGGTGGTCCAGGCTCGTGAAAAGACCAGAGCCGGGCCTAGGAGCCGTGGGTTATTTCATTGTCTGGAAATAAATGTAACAAGTCAAATAGCTACGCATACCAATTGCCGGTGCCATGGCTATGGGAAATTGTTAACCGACTTCATTTGAATTTAATCGAAGTTTGTTTTGCTTTCTAGAGTTTGATTTAGGAGAGGGATTGGTGGAATCGGTGACTTGGTAAGAGAGAAAAGGAAAAGATGCCTTGCTCCCTGTGCTTGCTTATGTTACATTTTAAGTCCAGATATGATGTATTAATTTCTTTATTTAATACTAAAATTTCAGTTTAATATCTACCTTTCGCCTAATTAAAAACGACACTTAAATCGTTGCGGCCATCGATTAATTTGGCAAAAGTTTAGCTCACTCTGCAGTCTCTCAATCGGAAGACTCTTTACCTTAAAAAGTCGAGGAAGTTTTTTGCATGTGACCTCGTTGGCTTGGCGACTGGAAAAGTCGACGAAGAACAGGAGAGGTAACCGGGGGGGAAGTGGGCTACCTGCGGTAACCGGCAACTTTGTTAATGGTTTTGTCATAAATTTTAATTCGATTGCATCAGAGCAGAGGCTGCCATTCAAACTGGGCATGAAAAATGCATTAGTCGGTGCAGTTTCAGGACGTCGAGAGGAGCCAGAGGCAAAAGTTTTTGATGGTGCGGTTGCCCACGGAGACTGGAGCCTGGCTCCACACACACACACACAAGGCAAACCGCAGACACAGTCTGTTGTTTGAAGACTCACTTAATTTATGCAGTGTGAAGTAAAGTTTTCGGCTATCTGGAAGGCCTTAAAATTGCATTTAAAGGAAACGGTGGAGGAAGCAACGAAAGAAGCTGAGCTGCCCTCAATTACAGGGCAGGAAATGCGCTCAATTAATGAATTTTAAATGCATTCTCATTGTCACTTCCGCACGCCGGCGTTGGCATCTCTTGCAACGCACGGTGCGTATGCGTGACGCGTTATTTGCCAGTCAACCGCCAAGCCAAGTCAGCGGTGGGTCTGGGACGTGGCAATCCGCGGCTGATGAAGGATAAAGGACACTGCGGCACCATTATCTCTACTGAGGCCTTCAGCCAACACATCAGACTGCCCAGGAACAGTACAGTGGAACACGAGCAAAGTTTATTTGGAAAAAAGTGTGAAACAAAAATTTATGGTTAATTTTTTGGACTACTTTGTATCCTTTTCATCCTAGGGCTTTGTTTTCTTGTCGTCTTTGGCCGTCTTAGATTTCTCGGCTTTCTTGCCTTTCTCTTCTTTTTTACCTTTTTTATCCTTAACTCCACACTCAGACTCCTCCACTTCCTCATCACCTTTCTTTTTCATGTGTTGATTTTCTGGTCTTTATAAAATATATATACATTTCCTCTCAATTAAAAACTTAACGAACCTGAAAACTTACAGATCGTAAATGGAAATGGGATCTATATCAATGTCGGGCATCTTGAATTTGGGAAACTTAAGCAAATCGACTCCCTCACCGCCACCATAGCGCACCGCCAACTTCTCGAGGGCCACTTTCAGTTCCTCCTCGTACTCCGGTGTGGGATCGACAGGCCTGCCCGTGGGGCTCTTCAAGCGGTATTCACGAACCTTATCCAGAAAGGCCAGATAAATGGCATCCTTGGAACAGCCTGGTGCCATGTCAGAGAAACAACGGCGCCAGGCCTTGTTGGATTTAAGGATTCGAGGTAACATTTTACTATTTAGCAAATTTTTTATTAAGAGAGTGTGCTATCTATGGCTACTAAGTATTTATTTATTTTTGAAAACCCATTCACAATCACTATTGAAAGGAATTTATAAAAATAATTTTCACAAATAAATACTTTGCTAAATAGCACTACTTAATCTAAGAGCCCTCTTATTTTCTACTAAACCTTGTATTGTAGTAATACTTATATTCCAGAATTCCCTTTTTACTGAATTATGATTAAATTCAACCCACTGTACCCTGCCGGTGAAAGGTAAATGCGTGCAGTGCCTGTAAAAGCCAGGCGCCCACATTAACTACAAGGATAATGTCGCCCCGGCCTTCAGTCCATCCGCCGGCTGCGGCCTGAAAAAATAACAAGAAAATGGCCTGGCATCGTTCATTACAATCCCGGTGCCTGGGCTTCAGCCCTTTAGCCAGGTGCGTGGCTACAGATGGCAGCCAGGGCGAAAGGGGAAGCACCAGCAGCAGCAGGATGACGAAGAGCCGGCGCAGGAGCTGCGCAGACGAGCGACAAGACAAGACATCCGAAATGTTTTATTGTTGTAACTGTCGCCCGGCGGCATAATATATAGTCTGGGACATATCCTGGAGCGCGATATCCTTCGCCGCTGACACAAATCACATGCAACCTTTGGCGCCCCTTTTGCTCCAGGACTCCAGTAAACGGAATGAAGTGGGACGAGTGCTGGGGATTTTTCGGTGGTCGTACGTGTCCTGTCTCTGGCCTTGCGGCATGCTCCTCCAAATTATGTAAGCTCAAAGGGGGTGTCCTGAGTGTCCTTTGTCTGCGTTTGTCGTCTTCCGTTTTAGCAAATGTTTTGTTAGCGCGCCCAAGCCGCTCCTCTCTTAAGGAGCTTTCCGCTTGCAAAAATCATGCGGAAACGGAAGCGACAGGAGGAAAACCACAATTCGAGGGTGTCCTGTATCCCGCATCCTGTGTGCGTGTGTGTTTGTGTGCGTGAGTGGCACGTGTCCCATATATATCCACCTGACCACTTTGTCATCGGCTTGAATTAGGACTATTCAATTTTCATTATTAAATAATGCCTCGGCATTGATGCGGACGTGCCCGGCCGCTTGCCGAAAATTAAATGCACATCGGAATTTATGAGCCTCGGAGCCCCGGAATGACAAATAGTGCGTGTCCTTGCCTGGCCAGGACTCCCCACTCAAGGTGAAACTGTAATTAAATTTGTCCAAATTCAGCTGCACATCCTGGCCCATAAATCCGGGCCTAATCTATGCCAGCGCCAACATGAAAATCGGAATATATAGACGCCCCCGAAAAGGCCAAACTCCACTCAGCTCCTTCCGTCGCAGCGATAAATCAAAACGAAATTCACATAATTTTTATCGTTTTGCACAATTTTGCATATAAACACACACGGAGACACACACACAGTCGTGTGTGGAGTTGGCTCGACTTGGTTTTCCAGTTAAACGTTTCAATAAAGTCGAGCACCTGTCAATAAATCGAAATTGCCTCTCGTATTATTTTTATCGGCTACGTTTCGTTTACATTGCACAAGATGCTTCACTTTCAGCATTGCCAGCGGCCACGCCTCGCACAGATATATGTATCTGGAGACGTTATATATCTAACAAGCACTGTGAAAAGTATCTTTTAATATGTGCAATTAAATATAAGTAAGATAACTCCCCCAAATTGCACTTGAAATATTTCAAATGGCATAATAGGGAAGATAGTGATAGATAGTTCCATAAAACATTAGCTTTTCTTTCAGAATTTCTATTTTCCCCAGTGTATCCACACACATTTCTCTAGCCCACAGACATATGTCTGTATATATATCTAGTTAGAGGAGAAGCGGAAAGGCTATCCTTAGCTATCTCTCACCGCCTCGCCATCGTTCTCGTCATCGCCATCATCTTCTTCCAGTTGAGCGGGTCCTGCGGGTCTCCTCCCAACCTCCTGCAATCTCTCCTGTGGTTTCCAGTTCTCTGCCCGCCAGGTCTTGTGCTTTCTGGGTTTCCATCCTCTGCTTTGTCTTGCACACTTGTCGTCTTATTTTTTTGGATGGTCGAGCTCCGTTTTAATTCAGTTTTCGGCAATCGAATTGTGGACAGTTTTCATGGCTTTAATTACAGGGGCTCTCTGGTCTTTGAAGTTCCGCCGTCTCCTTGGCTTGGATGCTTTAATTTTAATCCACTTGTGCTTAAAAGCGACTGACTCACCAAGTATCCCGAGTACAGCATTTTTACGAGCGCGCCTGCCTTATAAAAATTTAATAAGCCCGGGAATGAGGCAGGCTCCGTCTCCGCTGGAGAGTTTCGCATAATGAGAGTGGCAGGCGAGGCACCGAAAAATGAAAAAAGAAACCAAATCGGAACATGCCAGGGCATTCGTTCTCTCCTTTTCATTCAAGATTCCCAGTTCAGAATCCGACTCCTTGGACACCCATCCCCAAAACCACCCACATATGTCATGTAAAAAGATTGTTTAACAAGCAGAGCACAAGGGGGAAAAGGGGAACGAAAGCTTAAAAATGAAATGCGTTTCTCGTTTTCACATGGCTGCCATCGGATAGGTCACAGTGGGGTCAAAAATTCACAATTAAAATTAATGCGACCCGAGGACTGAAGGAATGTCAACGTGATTACAAGTACAATGCACATTTTATGCAATTATTTTTGCAATTTATACGTTCTATTGATAAATATAGATGATTTCTAGAACTTTTCAGCAGAACTTATAAGTTTTTATGTTGATTTTTAGTTATTCAGAGAATATAAGGCAAACTTTCTTATAAAAACATACTAACATATATTTTGAAAGACGTTTCTTAAGCCTCTTAAGTACCTATACAAATAAATCTTAAGAACACTTTTTAAAGTAATTCCAAGACTGATTTACCTTCCAATAAAAATCCCCTAAAAGAGAATCCATCACTTTCAGCCCACTGTCTCCTGTATCGTCCTTGTGCGAGACGTTGCTCTCATTGGTACCGGGCCAACAAACAAGCGAAATATTATTTACGAGCTGTCAAATCCCAGTTAACATGCCTTATACAAGGACCAAGGACGTCTTCAATACGAATGTATCTGTGTGTGTGTGCCTGTGCACACGTATTTGTTTGCTGCGGTCGCATAGTTCGCTAAGAGACAGCTGAAGATGCGCCGCCACAGTTACAGATACAGATTAACAGCTACAGATACGGAAAACACTGCGAAAAAATTGCTATAAATCAATAATATTTCTCAGACTGACCAAACCAAATTTAAGCTAAAGGCACACATTTTTGAATCCAAAAATAATATTAACTCCTCTCTTAGGTTAAAAAAAATATATGGATAATATAAAATGTTTGTAAGTTTATAACCTTAAATGATTTAGGGACTATTTTTCTTTAAAGACACCAGATGGTGTCAGAATTATGCTTAATTTGATGACTCTCAAGATGTTTAGAGTGTATAGATACCGTCGCACTTTCAGATGCTCTTTGCGGCTCGACGCTAAAGAAAAAAAAGTGTGCCAGTCCGTCTCGCCGTAGTCAAATGCCGGATCCTTGGATCCTTGTTTCCTTGCAGCGGACTCGAGCATAATAAAATAAAAAGCATAAATGAAGGCGAGGCCGGGGCCACGAAAATAATTTAAATTTATGTACTTGTGCGCGTATTTATTTGTGCGTTTGGCTTTTATTTCCTTCGTCTCTTGATTTGTTTGCCTCGCTCGCACTCCCATCTCGCTTTTCCCGCTTTCCCGCAGCAGAAAGCATTAAATTCAATTTGCTTATGTGAGTATCTGTGTGCCTGCCACTCAGCGTCAGTTACAGCGAAGGCGGGACGGAGGCGGAGGTTGGAGGCAAGGCCATGCCAATGCCGGCGACCTGTTGTGTTGTTTAAGGAATTACTTAACATGGTAAAAACAAGTGTGTGTGTGTGTGTGCGCCCTACTTATGCATGTATGTCCTTAATAAATATTTCGGTGCGTCCCTTTTTGATTATTCCCTGGAACAGTCACATAAATGGGTAGCAAGAATGAGGCAGGAATTTAAAGAAACCACGAAATTCGCGAATACGGGAAAAATGTATCTGATTTTGGTTATTTTCTATATGAACAATTTATTCAAGTTAAACTAAACTAAAACATAATTGCAGGAAATTTATACCAATCATTATTTCTAAAATAATTTAATATTTTTATTCCTGACACAAAAATATTAACTCGAAATCCTTTTCTTGCTCTGAAACACACATAAATATTAAAATTCTCACAATTTACTTAGTTATCTTTAAGTAATCGAAATAAAAACATAAAAAATTAGTTAAGGACACGTATTGCAGTTCAAAGAACTCTCATTCAAGTAGGCAGAAGACTGTAAAAACTCTTGAAAATACTACAGAAGTATAAATTTCGTTCAGGTACTCGAATGGTTTATCATTCGCTAAATTTCGGCTATCACATCTCGAGCGTTTCTTCCTCTCGCTCATGACAAATTTTTTACGCACTGTTGCTGCCCCATTGTTGAACCGAAAGCGTGTAAGATTCGCCTGTCTGTGAGTGTGCGCCTGACAATGCGTGTGTGTGTGTCTGCCATCACGACAAGTTTTTCTCAAAAAGTGAGACAAGTGGAAATCCGTTAAAGAAATACATGAAGGAGATAAAGGAGATGCTGCTGCCGTGCACATATAAATATTCTCGTGTGTGCGGACAAAGAAATGTCGTCGGCAGCAAATAAAAATTAATTGAAAAATGTTTATCAAGGACTTTGGCTGGTAAAAATTTAAATGCACAGATGACAACGAGCGGCAGCCGCCGGGCAAAGTCTGATAATTGATGAGAAGACATGGCGGTGAAAATTCAAATTTATATACATTTTCATCGTCTACAGTCGCAGGCTTTAACACATAAATGCATTATTGTCGCTAAGCAGTGATGCCAAAAAACTATAGAAAAAAACCTGACAGGTGAGAAATATCTACTATAAATAAATATAAAAGTTATATGAACTTAATTTAATCATGAAAGCCAAAGGGAAACTATCTACTGCTTCTCTGATTAAATACTTCTCCTACTTCCCCCAATTACACATTCCAGAAATAAACAAAACTATCTGTAAAAAGTACAAATGGCCAGCACTGCTTCTAAGCCATGGCTTAATCGCCGCCACAAGCAGCATGCCGCTTGCCACATGCAGCTCATTTCAAATGCAGCCGGCACTCATGCTGCTATTTGCTCCCTCGTCCTTCCCCCCGTTCGAATTAAAATATATTTTGTGCAAAATATTCTCGCCGAACTAAAAATTATGCAACGCATTAAAAATTTAACAAGCGCTTATCCGCTTAGTGCAACGCCTGCTGCGGGGGAGAGGTTTCCCGCCTGATGATGTTTTTCCTGCTGCGCGAACGTCACTTTCAATATTTAAATTTTGACATTTTCAGCAAGTGACGCAGCAGTCAGAGGGGAACTTGTCAGAGGTGCGGGGGGAGGTTGGGATGCTGGGACAATATTGCATCAATGCAAATTGGGCAGAAATAATATGCAAACATTGGCACAAACAGAATGGCAACCTAATTGGCAGCAATAACAAAGTTGCCATGCATTAGCGACCGAGACAGAGAATTCTCAATTACGTGTTTTGAATTTCCTGTCAGCTAAGGATGGCCAAAAATGTGGATATTGTAGCGATGTTCAACTGGGAATTGGTAATGATTTAAGGAATATATTAGTCTTTAATTTATTTAAGGAAAATATAAAATAATATAAAATAAACTGTGACGGGTTTTGCCAAAATGTTAAGTTTCTTATTCGTTATTTCTTTATTAAATTTAAAAAATATTTATTCATATTCCTTCATCCTATTAGTTTAATTTCATTAAATATAAGAATCAATATTTATTTATATAATACTCTGCACAATATTACCGATTTTTTCACCCAATTTACTTGTTAATTCACAACTTCTACACTTTCCCCATGAAAATGGAAATTGAAATTTAAAATTTACGCTCACCAAAGACATGTGCAGCGCACATGTATCTCAATCTTAATTCCAGCTGCCGTTTTATCCGGGGATTAAGCAGTTGGGCGGCGGTTGCCACGCCCCCGCCATTAAAGTAGTTCCCCTAACTTGGTTAGAATTAATATTTAGCTGTGCGCAACTTTATTTGCCGTTGCTCGCTTTAACCTCCCCCAAAGCCCAGCATCAACAAAGTGAGCAAAGTATCTGCGGTTGCAGCCGCTCCTTGTATCTGTAACTCGACGTTTGTGTATCTCTAGCTGTAGCTGTAGCTATATGCGTGGGTGTGGTGCATACAGTACTTGCGATGGTGTGCGTGTTTTAAAATGCAACAGATGCGCCAAATTAATGCGACCATTAAATTGTATTAGCGTGTGCAAAATGTAAAGCGCATTTGCTGGCAGATTGCTTCAGCCAAGTGGGAGAGAGAATCCTGTCTCTACGTCTGCCTTTTGTATTGCAAACAGTGAGAGAAATATTTAAAATGAAAAAATCTGTCTTAATTATCTTAAACATTATTAGTAAAGGTATTGTATTATTAAAGGTACATGTAAACATTTATCTATGTAAAATAATAATTGTTGAAGGTATTCTTTTACCTAAATTCGAGTTATTTCGTAACTGAAAAAAATAAAATTTCTTAAAAATAAATAAAAATATTACATTTTTCCCAGTGCATTTGTCTGTGTGTGCGTGTCTTGTGAGAGTGCAAATGCATCCGCTCGCAAGCCCAACCCGCCAGCAGCACCGCAGTTGTGCTGTGCGTTGTGCGTTGTATTTGCTGCAAATTTGTGTGTGAATAAACATGAGAGTCGTTGCATTAATGCGCGTACAAAAGCCAACAGCGCCGAGTCCTTGCCAACGGATCCTCTATCCCTTGCCCGGGAACAAGGATTTAAATATCCCTCCGGGACGCGGGAAGCGGGAAGAGTGAGCTTGGATGGCAAACTGGATAGAGAGCTGCTCAATGCTAAAATATCACACAGCAGCAGCGGCGTCAAGTTTATGTGGCATGCCACAAAGTACACAGATACACAGAGCCGCCATGCGGCTTCATGGCGTGAATGAAGTGGGGCGGAGGGGCGGAGGGGCGGCGGGCAGGCCAGAATGAGATACAAGATACAAAACTCCATTTGCCGCCTTTTTGCGTGTGTTTGCACATTTCGCTGCCTTCTTATTAGTGCAGCTCCAACGCCAACAATGCGGCAACAAATACGAATGAAACTAAATTTTTTAAAACAGGCCAACAAATATTACTAGAAAAAAAATTTACAAAGTTCTCAAATATCCAAAGTGAACTTTAAAAAATAGTAGAGTTTAAACATATACCTCTGGTGTAATTATTTTAAAAGCAAATAGCAGAATGCCAAAAAGATTTGATTCGTGTTGATTGTGTTTACCTGAAATTTACACAGATTGAGGCTCTTACAAATAATATTAAATAAAAATACTACCATGATGTGGGATTAATTAAAGCATGAAAAATGATAACTATATGGGAAACCTTCCCTGGAATTTCACTCTAAGTTACAGAGTTGTTTTGATTATATTTTATTATATCTAACTTAGCAATCTTCAACTAATAAATTGTAAGATAAACGTAAAATTTCGCATTTATAAATATATTTATTAAAATCCGAGATGTTTATTAATTGGGTTATATTTCTATGTTTATTTAGTAAGAAGGTCAAGCTGTAGGATTATTAATATAAAATGTTGTAAAAGCCCCCGAATAGTTTTCGTTCAGTGAAGCTCAAAGGATGCCAACTGCCAGGGGGTGAGACGGGGAATAGGAAGTGCTGCTCCACCAGTTACAGATATTTATTCATTAGCCATTTGGCGTAATTTGTTGCTTCGCTTTCGGCGCTCCCCGAATCGTGTTGCAATAATTGCAGCAACAATGGAACAACTCCGAGGGAGGCTGAACGAGGGGATGCTTTTGGCCAACACTAATAGGCTTCTAATTGGGCATTCGCCGCCTTTTTGTTTGCAGTTTTCTCTATCTCTCACTCTCTGTCTGTTTTTTTTTCTGTTCTTGCTTATGTTTCTGTTTCTGGTCCGCCATTATTCGCCATTTCGGTATTCCAATTAAAATGCATCTGCTGGTGATGTATCCGCACTTATGCCGCCGGCGGTTGCTAGTAATTTTACCCACATATTGGCAAAGTGCCGCAAATACAAGCAGCACTAGAGTTGCCCTTAAGCCGCACGCAGAGCTCATTAGAGTGAACCAAATCTGTGCTTAGTAGGGGGTAGAGTGGAGTGGGCCCGAAGGGTGGCACGTCACGGCGGGCACTGGTATTAGATCCATTAACAGTCTGTACCTGCTTGATTATACATTTTCGTCCAGCCCCCCTCCAGAGGAAGTAATGTTGCAGATGCCTTGCACAGGACCAAAATAACATTAAATTGATTGCCGAATAGATTTTCTGCTGAAAAAATAAAAAAAGTTGCTTAATAAATCTCCCAAGATCCCAATATTTACTTTCAGACAGGTTTATATTATTTCCTTTTATGCATTATTTTAGGAGAACTTTCCCACCTAAAAATCTTAGTTATTTGACCAAATTAAGTTCAAAATTGAAAACAACTAGCATGTAAATATTTTCTGTGTGCTCCCGTTGATCTATATTATCGCTCGTATGAAGCGATTAAACAAAACTCGCTAATGGCACAGGCTTACAATATACTTTGGCGATTCTGTGCGAAAAGAAGCCAGCCGGAACGGAGCATCTAATGCATACGGTTTTTGGTTTTTGGTTGGGGTCGTGTTTATGCCCCACGCCTGTTGCGGTCATAATTATATTAATGAACACACTGTATCTCACGTGCCCTCCAACCCCACAGATGCACACTCCCGCACTCGCACACCCAGCCAGGCGGATTGTATCTCACAGATAGGGAACAAAGCACTGTGCATATATTTGCATAGGAATATTAATGCCATAATTATTTGCCACATGGACACAATGCACAAGATGTATGCAATATTTAGCATGTCAGTTAGCTCGGTTGTTGCACAGCAAAAACAATAGTATACAATAATGGATGCATTTGGATTTCAATCAATTATTTATATATTTAAGGGGATATTAAATATAAGTTTACTTACTTAAGATATAATCTGTTCTTGAATCTGTATTTGAATTTTTCAATTTAACCTTAGTTATTTTCCATTTGAAGTTACCTGAAAATGGATAAATATAAAATGCGATAAGTTAGTTAGAATATTAAATATTAAGTATCTATTTGTATATAATTATACTATTTCAAGAGATCTATCCCCAATAATAAATTAATGATCCATATCCAAGTGTTATTTCATTTGATTATATCCTAAGAATTTATCTAGGATATACATAAGATTTTTCCTATTTTAGATAAATATATATGTTAGGTTCAAAGGTGATTTACTTCATTCTTCTATGTTTTTGTTCCCTCAAGGGCATTACTAATAATAATTTGGACCTTTATCTTTGTAATATTAATATTCGATAATTTTTCTCTAAGTGTTTTTGTCTCAGTGTTTATCTGTGTGATGGCCTGCCTGTCTGTCCCCTCTGTGGCTGCCGCTGTAATTCCAATTGCATTTCGCTCATTGAAGCAGCTCCGGCGGCTGTGAAATATTTCGGCTTCACTTGCCAACTGATGCATTGTTGCAAGTTGGCCAGTTGTTGTTGTTGTTGTTGATGCTGGTGTTGCTGCTGTCATTACTGCTGGCCAGCTATTTTGGGGTTTTGCGTTATGTGTCGACACACATACAGAGAGATAGAGAATGCACTAATGCATAATGTAACTCAATTAATTTGGCCCAACAATTATTTCAAGTAAATATTCGGAAGAAGAATTTCAGCCGCAGTCATGCAGTCAACCTGTCAATTCCCCTCGTCCTTTACCCTCTGAAAACAAATTTCCTTATCCTTGATATACAACATTTCGGTCAGTGACTACTGAACCATCCCATTTATATATTTATTAATCTGTAATTTCTGCTAATTATTAGGTAGATGAAATATTTACATTCAGTTGATGGGTAATTGCTAAGCTCTGAGCTTGGGGAGTTGTTTAAGAACAAAGTGAGGCAAGAATTTTACTAAGTAACACAATAAATCCATGAATATAACCTTACATTCCATTGCGTATTTCTTCTTGATTAGTATTTACTTATAAAAATTGTATAACTAATCTGATTAAAGATATATTTATACTAGGTACACACATCCTTCATGTGCAGCATTCCATATCATAAATTCCTGGCACAAGGACATTCAATTAATATGCCATGGATACGGGGGTTGGTATTAAGTGGCGACTCCATAACCCATTTAGCTCTTTGCCCATTAGGCCTATAGGAATGACCCTCTAACTCTGGCAACTCCCCCTCGATCGGTGGCTGGCACTTCTACCGCCTGAATTCCATTGTTACCGGATATAGATTATATAGAGAACCTTTTGCAACCCCTGCAAAAAAAAGTGGCAGAGTAGGAGAGGCATCATGCCGTGAAATAAACAAGACCAGAAATAACCAAGCATCCACGGACAGAGGCGTAAGAAAGGGGGCTAAAATATATCAACGGATTTTACTATATATATATTATTTATTTATCCATGATATAATTTAATTACAATGTTTTCCAACAAAAACTATTTGCACAAAAGCACCAGCCATCAGTATACTTTATTCTTAGTATTTATTAAATTTATTTTTCTTATAAAATCCCCTATATAAATAGGAAATCTCCCTTAAGATAACCTTTTCCTACACCACTGCCCGCGTGGCAATGTGGTGCATAATGAATGGAGTGCATTTGCAGCGGTGGTTGAATGTTGTGGGCGATGGTGGTACTTCTGCTGCCATCTGTGAGATACTCACTAAGTGCGGATTAAAGGTGAAATAACGCAGTTCGCCATTCAAACAACTCCAAGCCAAAAAGGAGGAGCTGCAACCACCGAAGGCAAACAATCCCCGAGAAAGCGAGAGAGGGGGGTAAAATGCGGCTGCGGATTTCGAACGATCCAAAAGCATAATGCCTTGCATTAGCGTGCAATTTGCTCATTTCCAGTCAGCCACTCGTCGTAGTTTACGACCACCGCCACCCAATCGTGCTGGGGGAACCCCCGGCCGCGGAGTACTTAACGCTAATCCAAAGCAGTCCCGCTCCTCCACCACCCGCGTCAGTATTCCCCGGCCTGCCATTTGTTTATCAAACAATTCCAATATGCTTATGGAACATAATCTTCAATCTATCTTTTCAGTGCAGAGAAGAAAAACTAAGATTTTTCTTTGATATAAGATGGGATTAAGGTACCAAGGAATTCATTTGAATATTAATTACATTTTTTTCGTTAAAGCTATTTAGTTTTGGGCTTTTACTATTTACAAATATTTTTCCTTGATTTTAGAAGCAGAGAAATTAAATCAAATATTAATTTGAACTTCCTCCTTATTAAAGAAAAGGTAAACACCTTTAATTTTAGGTTTTTATTAATAATATTGGTTGTAAATTAATTTCTAAAGGATTTTCTTGAATGACTTCAATTTAAACGATCTATTCTCATTAGCTTGTGATGTTAGGGAGTTCAAAATCATATTTCTTATATTATTTAATCATCGTAAAAATACATATTTCTTTTATTATTATTTGATCAACTTATTGAAGATAGCCATGACTATTATTTCTTTCTGTGCACCACAAACACCCCTTCTCCCTTTGGCTTTGTTTTATTGCATAATGGGTGAAGTGTCTGTTCTGCCGAGTTCCGTTTTCCCCTGTTTGTTTAGGATTAGAGACCGAACCCAGGCCTGGATGGATTTAACAACTTGCATCTTTTGTGCGAGTGAGGGTCGCCTCTTGCCGCTCGCCAGTCACCAGCCGACCCTTGACCCTGAGCTCTAATTTGAGTTTGACATTTATGTCAATATTTGGTCAGTCATTGTTCGCCGGCGCACACATATGGAATGGCAACACACACACACGCGGGGGTTGGCCTTTATTGTATTGTTACGCTCGGCGTCCTCATTGTCTCTCTTTCAGAGTCTCTTTGCGGTTGGCCACATGCGGGTGCGGGTCCCGTTCCGTCCACTAATATAAATTTATTGCATACACTAAAATACAATTAAATAAATTATGAGATTTACTCATTTTCTTTCGAAGACTAAGCCTAGTCGCTTCTGTCCCCGGGTAATTACCATGAGACCAAAACTGGGGGATAATCAGCTGGCAAGCCACCCAGTTCAGGTGAGCGAGAGAATATCCTTCTGAATCCTGGCCAGTGGCAAAGGATTTCTATTAAAAGCCACAACAAAGTAGCGCAAAGTAAGACAAAGTAGACACTTCCCCTTCTGCGCCAGTAAAAGCGCAACATGTTGCCTCAAGTAGCAAGCCAGCCCCAGATACAGATACCAGGATACGGATGCGGATACGGCCGCCGCCGCCACCACCCCGCGGAAGGTAGGTACAAATGGCCGGAGCTCCGACTTCTTTGCCTACTTTGTCTGCCGGGGCGCCACCTCATCTACATGGAAGCCCAGGGAACGACGAGCGAAACACACACCCGCCCCGAAAAACCCCCTGTAAATTATGGAGCCGTGCACGTCTGGTCATTAAGCCAAATAAAACCGGCACAAGATTTATACACGCGCCAAGGAATGGATCCTTCTTTGCAGGGGTAAGGAGTACACTGGCAGTAACTGGGGAAATAACAAAGAAATTTAAATCTCTTTGAGTGCGAAATTGTTAACAAGGAAGTCTAGGTTCTTAGCTAATAGAAGAAAGTATTTTTGATATACTAAAACAAATATTTAAAAAATTTAAAAGATAATTTGTTTGCAGTTAAATATTTTTAAATGCAATTTAGATTTATAAATATATCATGATCAAATATATCTAGTGATTTATTTAGCTGAGTTAATTCTTTAATTTACCAGATTTTCTTTCTCTATTTTTTTTCTAGAGTGCATTAAGGAAATAACTGGCAACAGAAGGCTTCCTGGCAACAGGCAACTTTCAAATGGACTCGGACTAGTCTCGATTTTGGGTGCGGTTGCGCGTTGCGTTAACTTTTTGATATAAATTTGCAGCTGCTTGTGCTCACGGCTGCGGCACTTAATTTTGTAGGCCCCCACCATTCTTTGGGAGACTCCATTCCGGCTTGGACTCTATCTGAGGTATCATTTCCACTGCCGGAGTGTCTGACTCCGCGACACGTGCAGCCTTGTGCCACCTGGTGGCCCAGGTACTCCTGCACCTGCAGCAACAGTTAATCTTAGTTACGTTTAGTCGGCTGGAAATAAAGCCACATTTGGACCATGTCTCGAGACGGGACATCTATTTGGAATGGCCTAGTCAGAGTCGGAGTCAGACGCGTTTAATAAGATCACGTAATTTATTTAATTTGAGTCGTTTCGCGTGTGCAGCCATTGTGTATTCCTTGGGCAGGAATAAAGGGATCAATACATGCGATATTAATGGGGTTTTTGGGAATTGGATTATTCGGAAACCTCTATTACAGAGAGGGTAAGGTAAATGTATTTAAATGGGGGCATTACAGGCAGCATTAATGGGCTTAATGGGAATATGATTACTCTGGAAACACACATTAAAAGATTCATAATTTAAACTTCAAGAATCCTAGTAAACATAGCTGAATTTTAATATTTAATATTAATTTACCTAACCAATCTTTTTTCCAAATAAATTCAAACCAATTCCAGCTTAAAGCACTTTATTCCCAGAGATTGCTTAGCCATCCGCAGCACTTTAAAGTTTAATAAACTTTATCAAATGCACTCGAAATCAAGTTCCACTCGGCGCGATACAGCTGCGAGCGCTACCGATCTTCATTTCGATAACTTTTCTGTGGGCAGGGACGGCGAGGAGGAGCAGGATTCAGAGGAATTGCCTGGGAGTTAAGCACACATTTTGGTCTGGCAAGTCAACAAAGTGGCGCCGAAACTTTATCTAACACTTTGCAGCTTGGCCAGATACAGGGCCGCCTGGAGGGGATTCCCCCGGATTCATCCGTAGCCGAATCTCGGGTTTCAAGTGCAGCCGGAATGCGTCACGCACTGGTGGTGTGGCCCAAAACGAAACCGAACCCCAGCACTTGGCCCATTGTTTTCAGAGTGGTTATGGCAAAGGGAGGAGTGGGAGGTGGCAGGATGAAAACTTTCTCGCACACTTGGTGCAGTCATAAAAGGAGAACACAACTTACTGGTAACCGGCAACAAAATCCGTATCAAAGGCTTGGCATAAACCAAGCCAGCAGCCAACAACTGCAAATGGCCAAAAGCCCAAAACTA
Source organism: Drosophila kanapiae (assembly GCA_008042475.1). Lineage (NCBI taxonomy): Eukaryota > Metazoa > Arthropoda > Insecta > Diptera > Drosophilidae > Drosophila > Drosophila kanapiae. The sequence continues at coordinate 865,691 of VNJM01001909.1, read as the reverse complement.
ACTGCTAAATGGTTTGCTGCGGACTTTTTACCCAAATGCGCTCTAAAAATTGCCGCACACACACTTTTCCGCTTTTTCCAGGGGGCACGCAACTTGGCTCGTAAAGTCCTGCCTGCGAATTGCCATTTTATTTAGCAGCAAGACCTTTAAGACTTCGACAAGATGCTCAAAACTTGCAAGAGAAAAGCTCGCAAAATCTGATACAAAATGTGGCACCTTTTTGGAGACACCGAGAAAATCATTTCAAGATTTTTCAAGCAATTACTTAAAGAAGAAAAAGCTTCTTGAGGATTCTAGGTCAAGTCTTTGATATATATATATATTATTGCTAGTTGAGTTGTTGGCTATAAAAGCCAACAATATTTTTATTTCGTTTTTCTTAGTAAATTCCCATTTGAATCCCCAATTTTCCTCACTGCACCATAACTGTGCCAGCAAAATATCTTAAACTTTCACAATTCGCATTCACATTGAAAAGTTTAACTGCAGGGTATCCGCATTGTCCTCACTCCAGCTTCACAGGATCTAACTATTGTTCGTAGCCATTGTTTTTGTCCTTTGTTTCATTTGCTTTTAATTTTCAGCGAGTGTTTCGGCGAGTGCAGCTGGAGTTCTGCCTAGGCATCGCATTTTGGCGCCGCGTCGAGTTGCAATTTCCAATTTGCAATTTGCCCCCGAGGGCGCCATAATTATTTTGTTGCAATTAAAAGTCTTGACACTGCCAGGCAAGGAAGAAAAGGCATTTGCCAATTTATTCCCTCCCCAAAGAGAATGCGGAAAGTTCCGTTTCATTGGCCCAACTAAGGCCTAAAAAAAACAATTGCAAACTTTATGCTTTTCATAATTATTTGTGGAGAGTTGCACTCAAAACCAGACACTCGATGAGTGATTAGCTGAGAAATCAGGAATCAGAGAGGCGAAATCACACAAATCAAACAGCAAACGATCCGCCATAAATGTTGGATGGCCATAAAATTTCAATTTGCCCTATTAATTCAGCACAATGCACAATGCCAAAATATAATATTTCACAGAGTCATCCCTGGTCCTGGTCCTGGTCCCGCCCTACCCGTCGCCTTGTTCTAAGCCATGGCGCAAAATTTTACATAGAACGAAATTAATTTTAAATTATGCATGACCTGCTAGCGATGCGAAACGAAGCGGAGCGCCAAACCGCCGGGGATTTCGAAAATTTCCACCTGCCAACATTAACCCAGAAAAGAGTGGAGCGGAGTGGAGTGGAGTGGTGGGTGTCCGTGTCCGTGTCTTCGCAGCGGAAAGGAGCTCCATCCCTCAGCGCATCCCGCCCAGTGTAATTTAAACCCAGGTCCCAGTTCGCAGGAACTTAAAGGCGAACCCGGGAAGTGCAGCACAGCAGCAGCATCCGAAAGCGGAGAGAGAGAAATGGTTTTTCCTTTACGAGTGGCGAGTTTTTGCATTTATTGAGTAATAAAATCGTAAATTTTCCACGCCATGTTGCAAGTGAACGAGTTTCCCGCTCCCCCTGCCCGCCGCAGGCCCTACAATTGCTGGACATTCAACAAGCTCTCATTCAACGGTGACTGACTACCAGAAATGGTTTAACTGAGAGAAAAAGAAGGTGTCTTTTGAGTTAAACAAATACAAAAAAAGCCTTTTGTCGATTGTTAACTATATTTATGTCATTTTTTAGGAGCCCACACTTTTGTTCTTTACTATATTTACTATATTATACTATACAGGAAAAACGTAAAATTTCAGTGCACAAAAGTAACCAGGCCACAGGTACGGCGGTGGAAGACTCCGGCGGACGCTCGCTTGCCTCCTAACGAGCCGTGGCCAGGCCAGTCCAACCACCGATACCCCCACTCAACCCCCACCGAATCACTCCCATCCCATCCCCATTCTCCGCCCAGGAAACCCCGCAGGAAGGCTGTCTGTTGCCGCTGCTGCTGCTGCTGATGCGGCGCGATTCCTTTGTGTGCCATTGTCGAAAATTGAATTTCAAATTATTTTCACAGCTCTCTGGCCTAGTGGTGCTCCAGCTCCAGCTCCAGCTACAGCTACAGCTCCCTCTTCCCACTGACTGACATTGAGTCGCGGCTGTCTCGGCGGTCTCTCTGGTCTCCGTATAATCGCAGCTTTATTAATTTTTTATCGCCTACTTGTGCGGCGATTTTTTGAATTTTTATTGGAAATTAAAAATGCTAATGTCTTGGAGTGGCGCCTTGGAGCACTGCTGGGCATTGCGGCTTTGGGACTTTGCTCGACTCGCTCCTAATGCCTTTCTAATTCGCGTTGGCCAAAAATTGTATCCGAAAGTACGCCACCGAATGACCTGTCAGAGCATATTAGGCACTTTGATCTTGGGCCAAACGCGAAGGCGAAGGACTCCCTCCCTGACTCCCCAAAAAACGCTAATGATGTGGCAAATTATTATGGCAGCTGACAATTGACTGGACTCACTTTCTCCCTGGGAAAAGAACAAGAAGTTTGCTGAAATGCATTCAACTTGAATGGCCATTGATTTGAGTTCTGGGTTTCACTCTTGATTGGCTTTGGCTTTGACTTTGGCTCTTCCTCTCCTGCATTTATTGAAAACTTTTCATTCCCGGAGAGGGAAAAGGGGGCTGGGAGCAGGGATGTGGCAACCATGGTGTCCTGTGGGCGGCACAATTGTCGAGCACATAAATTTCAGGCCACATGTCTGGGTCGTAACATTTAGCTTAGATGCCAAACAATTTGCCAAATTGGCCCTGGCATTATTTTTTCTGGCTAAAGGCTTTTAAATTAATAAGGCGGTGTGGGAGGGCTCGTTCGGGTCCAGACAAAGTTTTGACAGAACAAAGCCTGAATACTCTCGCCGGGATTGGGTTTCAGGGAATATGCTTAGGGGCTTACTTGGCGGTTTTTTTTATTACACAGAGAAATGTGATTTTTTGTTTAGGATACAAGTAATTAATTTCGGTTTAAATCTAATAAATAACTTAGGAAAACAAAAACCAATAACGATAGCCAGTTAATAAAATATCCAAACCCTTTTTCTTTGAATTTCTAACCGCCGCAAGGCAATAAAATTTATTAAATAATGCAAGTAAGGAATGCGCTCAGTTTTTTATTGTTAATATTGCAATAGAAAACTGATTAAAATTAATTTGAAAGCAATAAAGTCTTTCTTTTCCTGTGTAACAATAAGCAATTCATGTTTAGCTCTTGGGGCACGCCTTTCGTGCATTTTTGATTCGCGTGCCATCTGGGGGTTTATAATTCCTTAACAAAGGTGCATATGATTTGCTCAGCCGCTAAGCGCGGCCAGTCACGTGCCAAAAGGAACAGAAAAACCCACCGAGAACCCCTCCGCCATAAAGCTGGCAGAAGTCATGGGGAGAGGGGGGAGGCGGGGACTACATAGGAGAAAGAAAGTCAAATGTCATGTTTATGTCATGTTACCATTTTGCTTGGCTCTTTTCGTTTTCGCCCAACAATCTTCTCCACTCTTTTGCCGGGCTTTTGTACGCTTTATTTCACCCGGTATTGTTTGTCTGCTCAGTGCGCGTTTTTGCGGCACATTTCATTTTATTTGTTTGGAAATATTTCACTTACTCTGACATCCCACCAGCGACGACGCTGATAAACTTGAAGCAAACGAAATGAAATGGGACGAAAGTCTTCGCCTCAGACGAGCCGACGCCGAGTCACGCACCCTCTCGTGCACTGAAGGAAATTTTCTTATTCTTTTATCTTCTTGCCAAAAAATATTTGAAATGTACTGGTAATCTGTTCTGGGAGCTCTCTAAATCAAACAGAAATTTATATACATTTTTAATTTCAATTAAAAGAGACTTAAAACTTGGTTGGTAAAATATTTTCTCTATTTCTTTGTTTTATAAGAAAGCAATGAGAAAATATATTAACTAAAAATACTAAAAATGTAAAGAAAATTTTACGTTCCCTTTATTTCTCTCCGTGTACCCGCCAACCCAGCTCAGCGACCGGCAACGGGATCAGCATTCCATCTGCCATCTTGGAAGCAAGGCACAAGAACCCACATCGCTTTATGACATTTACCTTTATGACAGCTGTTTGGTGCGTGTGTTCGCCCAACTAAAATATTAATTTCCCCCTTTCGCGACTCTTCGGTTTTATGGCTGAAACACACACACACACTCCGACAGAGCTGGCACATGATTTATGGCCAGCATCGCGAATGTGCAACAGGAGGCCAAAAGGGCTTTCTTGCCAGAAGTTCAGGGATTATTTCCCCCGAGAATTCAATTTAGCATATGGCCAAAAAGTTGCCTTGTCTTTAATCAACATCGAAGCTGAAGCTGGAGCTGTGAGCATTTTTGGAAAAAAGCGGGGGGGAAAAATGAGGGAAAAAATAAAGAAAAAATTAAAAGATTAAACTAAACGCCTGGCTGCGCATTTCGAGCCATAGATAAGTAGCAGGAACAGGAGCAGGAGCAGGAGGGCGAGAAGCGCAGTAAAAGGAATTAATTCAGTTAAAAGTTTCACATTAAAAGCAAAAAAAAAAAAGGAGGAAGACAAAAAATAAGGGAAAGAAGCGTTTTAAAGGAAGAGCAGCCATCGGATGCGGATGGCGGAGGAAAAAGTCGAGAGTCGAGTCGAGTCGAGCAACAATAAAAATGAGAAATAAAAAATAAAAAATAAAGGAAGAGTAGCAAAGTTGAAAAACAAAAGTTTTTAAATATGCTCGTCTGCTGGTTGGCTTTGCCTTTAACTCCTTTGGCCGCTTTGTTTTTCCAGCTCCTCCGCTTACTCTCCCTTTTCTTTTCTTATCCTTTTTATTTTATTTTATTTTTTACTCCCCCTTTATTTTGGAGGGGGGAGGGGTGGTGACTGCAGCAAAACAAATTGCAAATTAAGAACTAATTGGCTTACACAACCTAAAGCAGCCATTAAAAGGGCTGAGGCTGAGACTGAGGCCAAAGGTAGCGAGCGTTCACTTTAAACTTCTTAGCCAAAAGTTTCTGCAGCTCACAGATCACAAGTTAACCGAAGGAGAGGGTGGGTAGGAAAGCTTACAGAAGCGAAGAAAAAGAACTCGGGAAAGCGTAAAGAAAAATCAAATAAGCAGCAAACACCAGCGAGGAGTGTCCAGCTGCCAGGACCTGTTGTTCTACATAATTAAAAGTGAAACAGCACCTTGACGCCCTCGTGAACTCAGCGAAATGGAAGGAAGAAGTGCGCTGTCCTCTGACAGTCCCTTTTTCGCGCCGGTATCCCTTTTCAATTATTTAGATAATTATTTTTTGCACACTTGCGAATCGAATTCTGGCCAAAGGCTTACCTTTCACCTGCCAGAATCAATTATCACCTGGAGATTACATTACGCAGTCGCCGAGCCACTTCACGCACTCCAAGTTTTTCCGCCGAGTACGTGCATTTTCACTTAATTTATGCAATTAATTTACACTCTGCCATGTCAGGCCCAGCCCCCAGTCCCTTTATCGTCCTTATATTATGGCCAGCAAACAAACGACATGAAAATGTGCGAAATAAAAAATGTGAAAAGGGTGGAAAAGCAAACCGAGGAACTTGCAGTGACAAGCTCTGTCACTGGATTGTGTCCCTGCAATCAATGCAAACAGCAGCGTAATCGCATTGACCAGGCCAACGCCTGACATTAACTGGACAATATTGCTGCTGACAGTAACTGCAACTGCAGCAGCAGCAGCATCAGCTACTGCGACAGCAGCAACATCAACAATAATAAGAATAATGCATCGGCATAAATAAACATCATGGAGCACGCTTCAAGATGAATTGCCTCCGAAACAAAAGCTTGAAATGCATTTAAATTTTCTGCCATTTCCACAGAGTAGCAAAGGTCCTTCAAATGTCAGTTCTTAAGATAATTAAATCCTTTTAAATGATTAAATATATATCTTTTTAAGTGAAATGAGTAATTACTTCGCTATACTAGAAAGAGTCATAGCTGTTTAAGTCGGGAACAGTAATTAGAACAAGAATTATTTGTAACAATAGATTTCCTCAGTATTTTCTGTAACTTGTAACTTGTTTTCAAATATTAAATATAAATAAATTATTTATATTTAATATTAAATATCTCTTAAAGTTAGCAAATTAATATAATTTAAATAAATTTATTTTCTAAATTGGAAAATGCTAATTTATTATTACTTTTATAATTAGTATTATTTATTTTTCAATGTAACCTAGAAACGCGTATTTAAATATGTATTATTTTAGTACCTAGAATAATTTCTTTTTCAATAGTACTGTGAATTCTCTAAATATTTTTAATCTTATCATTTTTACACAAATAAAAAAATACACAAAATTAACTCCGAGTGATAAGTTGTTGAGTTAGAACAGAAGTTAAGAGAGGCATTTACATTTTTCAGAAATTTCCGGACATACTCTGGCCAGCTGAAAAGTTGGCCAGCCGGGTTCATTGAGCCACCAAAAAAGCCCGGCCAGAACCTAAGCAGGCGAAACGAAACGCATTAAAAGTGCAACAGTTTTCGGGCAAAGTTATTCCCGTTTGACCGCTGGCCATTCGCCGAAACACAAAATGCAAAATAACAAAAAAAAGTACAAAATAAAAAAGGGCGTATGAAAATAGCAGCTTTTTGCGGCAGCAGCTTCGCCCTCCCTTCCTTTCCTCTTTTTCGGCAGCTGGAAAGTAATCACAGCAAAGGGTTTTGTGTTATTTCCATTTGCTCCGAGTTTTTGAGCCGGACTCCTTTTCTGCTTGTTTTTTTTTTTTCTCCGGCACGGCTGCTTTCGGGCGGTTTTTAAAAATTAACACATAACAACACAGAGGCGAGAGCAATCACTGCACTCACTAGCTGCCAGCACTTCCGCTCCGAGAGAGCTGCAGCCAAACATTTGAAAACTTTTCACATTTACATCAAGCGTTTGCTGTTAGAGCGTTTTATTAAATTATTACGCGAACACACACACACCGAGCGAAGAGGGAGCAGAGTGGAGTGGGGAGTGGAAAATTCATAGACCGAAAGTTGGGGCTTTATGAGCTGCTGCTCCTAGTTTGGCCTGTTGGGTCGCATAAATTTCCGTTTCCGGAGACTGCAAATGAGCCACAAGCGGCCGCAGTCGCCCAGTTTGGGGTCAGTCCATACTCCGGACACAGGAGCAGGAGCAGGAGCAGTAGCTCCAGTGGCTCTACTAAATTTGTGGCCCTTTCGCGGCACGCATTACACGCAGAAAAAAATAAAGGCTTCAAAAGATGTTTTAGTATTAAATAAGCCTATTTCCTTTTTTGCAACAAGGCAATGATAAATCTATTACGTCTAGAACTAAAAAATAAGTTTACCAAGTCAGAATAATAATGATGTTTATAATTTCCTAATCTTCTAACAAATTTGTAGACAATTTTTCATAATGTAAAGCCCAAAGAGTATACCTTTTTCTTTTCCAAGTGTGGGTTTGCCACTAAATTTGTGGCCCTTTCGCGGCACCCATCACAATGCGAAGCCGAAGGGAAAGGTCTGGCCAGCAGGAGGCCGGCAGGAGTCCGAGCAGGACATCAGTCAAGCCGCCGAGCTTAATTAATTATGTCGTCTTTCAGTTTAAAGGCGTTTAAGATGCCCATAGCGAGAGGAAAAGGCGGAAAGGCGGCAAAGGGATTGAAAAATGCGGCTGCCGCATGCCGACAATGAAAAACGCGACCGCAGCAGCAAACAGCAACAATGCAGCTGACTAACTGCCGCCAAGTGACCCAAATTATTCACGACGAGGACGATGACGATGACGAGAACGCGATGATGACGAGGAAATGAGTGGGGGGCTGGACGGACGGACGTGGTGGAGTCCACTTCAGGGTCTCCATCGCCAGCCGGCATGAATTATTTTATTCTTTTCCCCTTTACGCTACTTTCACTGCGGCGCGCATTTCCCTGACAGCAGCAAAAAGCAGTCAAAAGGGCGTGCCACATTGTGACGAGAAGTGTTAAGGACCCGCGTTCCGGCTATCTTTTTCGCCAGAACTTTAAACCAAAAGAAATTATGATGCAAGTAAATATATGGCCAGAAAGGTTTGTTATTTACCAACTTATACTTACATATAAGTATTTTGTTATGGAATAGATAATCACAATTCAACATTATTTACCAATAATATATTTGGTTAAAAATATTTATTTATATTTTGATTTTCCTTCACTATTAGCTGCTTAATTTAATCACATTTTTTAAGTTTCACTACACTTAATTCATATTTTAATAATTTTAATTTTAATATTAAGATTTCACAATACTATCTTCGCTTGAAAGCGAATTGATTTTATTATTATTTCTGTTTTAATTCTATTTTATCTGGTTATATTTCAATTAAATAAGAAATAATATTTATATACATTTTTTTAATCAATAAATTAATAACATCTGCAAAAAATTCAACAGGTAATTATCTGGATATGGCTACAATTTATTAACTATTTATCATAAAAACTAAGATTGTTAACAGTAAATAAATATAAATACATTTTTTAAGTGGCTGAAAACATTAAAATAATTTATATACCACAAAAATTCCGCACACACACAAAAAAAAACATACATAAATGCCATTGCACAAGCGATGTTGTTAAATTGATCCTTTAAGGTGGCAAAAGGTGATGGAAATGAAAATGATTCCTTTGTCAATCAGCAATTTGGTTGGCTGGCAATCTTTGGGAAATCAGTTTCGGCGGTTCACACCGCTAACGCCGACCCTGCCCGCCATGGAAATCGTTTAGCATTAATAAAACGCAAATAAAAACTCTGTCAAAGCGCGCGCCAGGATCTGTGAATGGGGCACAAAGCGACGTATACTTGATACGGGCTTAGCTTCTGCTGCCGCTGCTGCTGCCGCTGCTGCTGCTGCTGTGTGTTTGTGTGCGAGTACGACTTTACGTGGGCGAATATGCCTGTGTGTGGGTTGAGGGCGGCACGCAAAGCATTTTTGATTAGGCGACGCTCTGAAGCGCGCTACGTTTTTTGACTTTGGCACACGGCGTATACGCAATGTGAACTTTTGCCCCCTGCCAGCCCGGCCCAGGCCAGCCCAGCCTGGCTTGGCTTATTTAAGCGCTGCCATCAATCCTTTGACAAACCTCTTCTCCTCGCCAAACCTCCTGCCTGCTGCCGGCTTTCTTTTACGCGCTTTGACATTTTAAAAGCATTTTTATGTAGGAGCCTTGTATGTATATGCATAAGTATGAGTGACTTTTTGCGGTTTGCATTTGTGCCAGTATGAAAATGTATGTTTGCGTTGAATAGCCTGCATTGCACCCGCCCCCGTTTGCGAGCTCTCCTATTCCTTGCCATATTTTACTATTTATTTTTCACCTGCTTACTGAAAGTACAACATTATTTCCCCCCTTATTTATTTTGACTTTTTAATCATTCGCAGTTATTTAAACCATTTAATAGCTGTTGTTTGTATGTTAATTATGAGGGGCTACTCCCCAAAGCCGCCAACAATGAGGCGTTTATTAACAACTAATTGCCAGTGGCAATGCGTAGAAAAAGTCTGTCATTCCAGGTCAACGTGGCAAGCATTTGTTTTTTCAGTTGTGTTTCTGCAGTTACTGGTATTTAATTTAATGAAAATTGATGATAATTGTTTGTTAAATTAATTGAATATTGTTCATTTTGTGCGGTTTTGCGCATAGAAATTGCCGCTGGGCTAGAGAACATGGAATGCTGCAGCAACGTTGATACTATCGGCAGCAACAATTACGATTAATATTAACAACTCGGCGGTAAATGGGCCTGATTGGAATCAAGGTTTATTAGTTTTCCTTATTTTGAGGGTGCCATCTGGTTTATTATCCTTTTTTTTCTTTTTAGTAATAACAAAGCAGTTCTGATTGCTTCAGTCTGGTCGATAGGAAACGCAATTCCCGGCCTTCTTGCATCCAATTAGAAACCAAAATATTTAATTGATGAAAGTTGCACCAGGATACACTAGTCAAGATACCAAATAACCAGAGTATCTACACAGAAAATATTATTTTTAAACTTTAAACTTGATACAAATATTTCTTTAATACTAATCTTTCTATTTAGTTTCGAGCAGTAACATCCTAACTATTTTAGCTTAAAAAGCTGTTAAAAATTAGTTAGTTACCTTGAAAGCTTTCCGATGAGCTGTTCTTTTTGTGCAGGATCTCGATTCGCAACTATCTGCCATCTGTTCATTCATCGGAGTGTAAACATCTTCCAATGCGTCCGCCTCCTCCTTTTTTGCCGAGTTTTTCTTGCGGCAGTTGTTCCACCTTTGCTTGCCATTCTCTATCTCTCTCACCTCATCAGCTTCGCAGAGATTCCATTTCGTTTGCATTTTCCCAAGGGTGCCGGGCCACGCCCCCTCCAGCCAGAACCGCCCACGTGGCAGCTGGGAAAGCGCATGCCATTTATTAAGAGGCAACTATCAGTTTCGCCCTGGCAAACGGCGACCGTGTAAAATACTTTTCGAAACTTTTCCTAAGCTAACGGGACAGGAGGAGCAGACTGAGGGTTGTGTGGAGGGGAAAACCCGGGACCGGAAAAGTGGAGGGGTCAGTTGCGTCTTGCGCTCAACTTTCGCTTGCATGCACTTTGCTCACTTTCCACTTTTCGCTCCGCCGTTTGACGGTCAAAAGTCAACTCGAAGTCGAGTTCACTTCAAGTTGAATTTGTTTGCCGGGCCAAGTGGGGCCAACTATGGGGATCGGAATGGGTATATATATAGTACACTCTATATATATATATATATAGACTATGGCCAGAGTGATTCATTACTTTGATTCTTTGACTTCTATTCACTTAGTTGTCCTAGTTGCGTGCCATTTTCGCTTTTTAACCCACAAGCACCACTCGCCACTCGGCCCTCGCCCCTCGCTCTGTCTTCCCTCATTTCCTGGCAGTTTTAAGCTGGCCCAGAGACAAATAATGACTCCATTTTTTAGGTATTTTTATGCACGTTTTGTAGTTGAGCAAAATATGTTTTAATAAAAGTTTACCAACCACTGAAAACTCTTGCCGGCGGCAAGGAATGTCACATAACCACGCGCCCGGGGTTGGTGGCTAAAACTTTTGCCAGTCTAATAATATTAAGCGTATAGCATAAATATTTAAATTTCATTGTCACCCGCTTTCGAGGGAGGGTGCGCTGCTGGGAAGCCCCGCATTTTTATGCAAATACTCGACAGCCAAAATTTATACGCCTTTGTCACGCCAAAAGAGCCGAAAAACTAAGGCCAAAGCCAAAGATACACATGATTCGGTGGCGGAGTTTGGCAACATGCGGTGGCCCACGGCAAGACATAATGGCCATCAACTCTGGCCAGTCGGAAATATTACCAGTTGTAATAATATTTGATACCCTCTGGCTGTATATTTTTGCGAGGTATTTTGAACTCGTAATCTGCTTTAGTTATAAAAATAATGACTAATAAAGCTAGATTCAAAATAAGAAAGTATGTACGTACTTCTTCTTGTAAAGGATACTCATTAAATATTTTAAAATATTTACAATGTAGTAACTTTATTCCTCATGGAGAAACATAACATTTTTAAAGTCAACAACTGCCTGAAGGTTCCAATAAACATTCAGCAACCTTGTCTTATTTAATTTAAAAAATATCCAAAAACCTCCAGGTAATTTCGGGTAATATATGAAATTCCCCTCCCGAACCCCCCAAAAAAGGGTATTCAACCGCAGAACTGCCTTCGCCTTTAGTTTTCCTTTTTTTCGGGGGCATAAAACAAAGGCCTTCTTGCTGGCAGGCAGTTGACTCAACTTGAATTGAGTTGAGAGCGATGGTCGGCCTATGGGTGGCGGCCAAATGAAAACATCAAATGGCTTGTTTGCCTTCTGCCACGTCTGCCAGGTGGGTCGTCCAAATCGCTGTCGTTGTCGTAGTCTGGCTGATAACTTGGCAACTTCCATTGCTGAAATTATGCCGCCAGACGCGGACGGAGGACGACGACCGCCAAATGACGGTCGGGACAAACAAATCCCATGCACTTGACAAAAAAATTATACTTTAAGAAGAAAGCTACCTATTTTAAATATTAAAAATATTATTTAACTCTTTTTTGGATGTTTTTTAGAAACTAAAATATTTATTTACAATTTTATAGGATGGTTTTGTATGAACATTTTGAACATAAATTAGGATAACATTTTATGTTTTCTTAGAGGAAAGGTAAACAGAAAATCTTTGCAAACTGAACATACTTTAGATGCAATTTATTTCTATAAAATAGAAATATTCTTAGCTCTCTTCTCTATGTTACTTTTCGGCTATTTTATTTCTTTTAGTGTAGCAACAGACGCTGGCACAGACAGGACGCAAACAAGGACAATTGCCGAACGTGAGCGGCGCGACATGCCAAAATCGAAAGTAGGCAACATCAACATCAATAGTGGGCGGTGGGCCACGCCCACACCCATACCCACACTAATACACCCATGCTCACCCACCCGCAGTGGAAATGGCGGCAAAAAGAAATGAACTGAAATAAATTGTACGTTTCCTGAGCAATTTCCATGGCCTGGCCGTCCTGCAGGATCCAGGGCCCCAGTAGCCCATACCCAGGCCCCTGGTCTCTCCACGTTTTTCGCCACTGCTGTTGCTGGCAGGGCATTAAATAAAACGTCAGCCAGCTCCAACAATGCTAAAAGTGCCGGCAATCAAATAAATTCAAACGTGACCAAAAATATCCACATATTCGTATTATCCACGGACGTGGACGAGGACGTGGTGTGGATCCGGATCCGGGGACTCTCTGTACTCAGCACTGTTTGGACTCTGGACTATGGTTGCATTGTGCAGATTTGCGTCGCGCCATAAATTTCCGAGAATGTCCACCATTGACCAGCTTAGGCCACATCATCAACAACAATCGAGGCAGCGTCTAGACCGACCGACAATAATTCCACAGAATAGGTAATCATAATGGAAATATTGCTGCCAAAAACTGTTACACTGAATCACAGTTGGGAGTCGCCGGCTAAGTGTGGCCACAAAATGTCTGAGAGGGTTCTCTCCGAGCTAAGCAAACTTTGGCGTAATCGATGAGTTACAAAGTTGGCCAGACACAGAAAGAAAATATGAGTATTAAGTAACTAACTTTTTCTTAACTAATTATTAGTTTTGTTTTGGAGGGGGGCGGCCTTACCCCGGAATTGTACGGGTTAAGTTAAAAACACTGAAACCGTTCGGTTATTTTTATATATAATGGACTTTTTAGCTGACCGGCCCTGTATTTACCGAGGAATTTTCTAATACATAATGGGAGATAAGGATAAGGATAATTTGGTGTAAATGCATATATTTTTATGTAATTTTGTGTGGACTATATGGAACGAGCTTTTGTATTGTACATATATCTAGTCGGAAAATGTCCAGAGGAAATTACCATTAACATTACTTCACTTTCCCAGATAATCTCCCAGTTGCAACCATATAAAAAACTTGCATCAATTTGAGCACCTTTACAAATGGAATTATTTCTTTTTATTTTGCGACCCCTCAAATGCTTTATTATTTAAATCTGAAAATGTAATTAACCATCAATATGCGATTGACAAAATGTATATTTGCATTTTTTTCCACTTTGGCCGATCAACTTTAAAGGGATTTTTTTGTGTCAGAGGGCGAAATATGTTTTTATCCCCGGGAACCAGAACAAAGCGGTTGACATTAAATAAAGAACGGCACGACCAAAGCCAGGAAAAACAAAAACAATATAATAATAAAAAACTGGACCATGACACATTTAATACGTGTGTATATACATAGGCAAATGGCTTTATTAACACGGCCAACAGATATTGATATTGTGCCCCCAAAATATGCAACCAAGTTGGGCGCAAAAAAAAAAAGGTAAAAGGCAAACACACGGAGTCGGCGGAGGCGACATCGGTGGCGGCTACGTGACGTGCAGCTGAATCCGTGCATTTTAATTGAATAAAATAATATTTGCCCTGCTAATGGCTCCATTGCACCCGTCTAAGGCAGCACAGCTCTCTCGACAATTACCGCGCTTTTTAGTTCACAGAATACTTCAAATCTGATTCCGTCGTGCCGGCATTCACTCCGCGCGGCTTTATCCCTTACAATAACAACAACAGAAGCCGGGATCCGGCCAGGACACGGCCAGGCAACGGACATTGTCCGGACAGGAGCTGCAACCGCAGGGTCCGTAGGGCGGCGAGCGAACCGAACGGAAAACCGAATACCGTCGACCAAAACCCAAAACCGGACCCCGTGCTGCGGTCCAGCCCCCGCTTCGCCTTTCGTCCTTCGCCCTTCTGCCCTGATAAAACGGATTAAGCGCTAAAAGCAAGGATTTAATCTCTCTATAAATGTCATTCCACTTGGCACACGAAGACACGCCCTGAGTTGCATGCCGAGGCCTTCAATTTCGTACAGAGAAAGGACAATTTTCAATCAAGTTTGTCAGTTATCTAATATAATTACTTTTAATAGTATATTGTCTTAACTTAAGTATTAAAGATTTCATTTAAATTTTGATTTATTTAAGTTTAATATAAAATATGATTAAAAATAAAAATGAGAGTTTTTCAATCACTAAAACATCTTTAAATAGCAAATAGCTCAAAGAATTATTTTATTAAATCTTTTGAAGTTCTCATAACATTATATTTGAACATCTTCCAAGTGCTCATATAAATTTCTCGCTGTGTATTCATTAGTAACCAAGAGTATGGAAATTAGGGTAGGATGGTGACCCTGCTGGTGTGGCAATGCAGCGCTGTGGTGGGTGGCAGGTGCCTCGACTCTCAGCAAATTATATTTTGTATCTATGATAAAAATCATTTAATGACAAGACGCGCCCGTCTACACAATTAAGCCATTTAATTTAAATGAGATTAATCATAATTACTAGACACGAACCGAAGGCCACGACACAGAGTGTGGGCCCTCTTGGGCTTGCTTGGATGGGGGCTGCTGCTATTAAGTGGCCTTCATCTACACAGTCTTGGTTTTTATGGCTGTTTTGCCTTGACTGCGGTCAGAGGGCTGAGCTCCGCGACTAGGACGATGTTGATGACACTGATTGACAGAGGCTGCCGCCGCTGATGGCTGTGGCTTCCACGTGTGCAGGCCGCCTGCTCTTGTGGCGGCCTGCCACCTCTCTGCACCTTTGCTTGGCTCGAGTGCAGCAAGAGTTAATTTAAACACAAGCCGCAGCAAATTAACCTAATGCCAGTCGTGGCTCTTGGCGTTTGCATTAAAATCAAGTGGCTGCCACAACGCCCCGCCTCGCCCCGTGTGGCAGGCCTCGAAAAGAGTTATACCCTTCGGCCGAGTGTGTAAGGCGAAATAAAAAAATAAACTACCAATTGAAAAATCCCAGCCACACTCTCTGCCTTCTGCTTGGCCACGCCACGGTTACTGGCTGCCTTCTTGGCGCAATGCAATTTATGAAAAATAATTTAAATATCAAAAGGCTTTCGTTTTAATTACGCGCAAGACAAAAGCCAAAAGGAGAAGTCAGAACCAAAAAAGGAAACGTCAGTTGTCGGTAGTGCGGGCTGGCGACCCCAGTTCTACTTCCAATATTTTCTCCTCATACACTGGGAGAAATATATTCAAAATCCCTCACCTAAGAACTATCTTTAACTAGTCTTGAACTAGACTTACATTTTCCAGTTCGCACTTTATTGTTTCCCCAAAAATTTACTTTAAGAAATATATCTTTTTCTGTATTAAGTAAATTAAAATTGACTTTATCTTATATTATTTTGTTCAGTGGCGTTGCCAGCTTGGCGCTCCATCGCTGCTGCTTTAATTCCGGGCGACGACGCCATTTCCATGCCCGCTGCGTTTAAATAATTAATTAAGATTGATGCAGACTCATTTGTCTTGCTGCGCCAAGGACGATCCTGCCTGCCAGTATACCGCCTCCACAATGCTTACCCTCATTGCTCCCCGGCATCACTGTTTCCCCGCTTCCCGTTCACTTTGCATTTTGCTTTTCAATTTATTTTGTTGATGTTGCCGCCTGCCGCCGTTCCTGTTGCTGCGTTGCCGTGTTTTATATCGAAAGATTTTGCATTAGTTTGCATTAAAATTTCACTTTGTTGTTTGCCGCCTTTAAAATGGGCCAAAAACCGTGGCAAACCAAGGCGGCTGAGAAGGAAGAAGGGAAAATGCTCGGCAACTCCGGCTTTTACATAAATTTTCCCATGGCTCCTGTTCCAGACAAAGTTGCATTCGCTGTAATTACATTGTAATGCTCGATCCGGACCATTGCGCCGCAATATACTCGTACTCGTCCTCGTCCTCGTAATGGTTCGTCCTGGCTTTTCGCTTAGTAAGCACGCATCGCAGTCGCTTGCCAAATAGGCGGATTACAATGCAGAAATGAGTTTATAAACAAGCCCCATCCCGTCAGCCCCAAACCGCACAGATAAAAAATAATTGCAATTGCCGGGGCGGACGGCCGAGGCTCAATCGGATTGGAGGATTACCCACCAGACCATAAATCTCGGTAGCCTTTTGTTTTCCTTCTTAAATACAAATCAAATATAAGCGAAAGTTGCGGCAATTTCATGTTCTCTTCAAATTATAAAAAGAGCATAAAGTCTTCACAAAGAAAATTACTTAGTTTAAACTTGTGCCAGTTGCTTATATATCTATAAATATATATGGAAACTTTATTTAAATCCTTAAATAGTATTAATCTTAACTCATTATTAAATGCATTTTAAAGTAGACATATTGAAAATAATACCATAACAATATTATTCCTTATAAAAACTCTCCCTTTTTATTGATTGACTTTCGCCGCCTTCTTTGTATTTGTATTGACGAATTTAATATTGATTCGTAATGTATTTCTCTGGGTGTACATTGCTATTTGTCGCCTTGTATTATTTGCCATATGCAATTATATATTATCCCCATTTGGAAATGTAAATTTCTGTTTGGTATGGCAGTTTTTTTTAATGGCGCCGCAATGTACGGGCTGGCGGCAAAGCTAACTTCTTGATTTTTACCATGCATTTATTTATTTAAATAATCCCATTTGTTTGGCACCGGCTGGCGTATCAAAATTTAAATTTAAATAATAATTAGTGGCGCGAAAATCGCTTTCGGTGAATCGAAGCCCCAGCGCAAATTGGCAAATAGCGCACAAATAATGGCGAATAAAAACATAAAATTAAAAAACAAAAGCCCTTTGTTGTTGTTGTTATAGCTGCTGTTGCTGTTGCAGCATCTCTCTGTCGCTACTGTTGCTAATGAAAACGAAATTAATTAATTTAAAACAACAATTGGAAGGTCTGTCCTGGCCTGGCCATTACGTGATCGGGAATGGGGTAAAACGGGCAGCCAGCCAGCCGGGGCATAAACGTATTTTCACTAGCACCCACTGTGAACCTGACTTCAATGCAGATATTTACAGATATATATATATGTATATATATGGGATAGTATCTGTGTGTGCACGAGTATATTGCGAGCGATTGAAAACGCCCACACTTTGACTGGGCTGTCATGCATATGTAATTATTTCATAGCAAGCAAAACGATTCGCACGGCAAATGTTTGGGCCGTGCAAACAAGCTTTGAACGAGAGCGCCACTCGGTGGGACGCCGCCCTCTTTTTCCAGGACCAGCCACACCCCCAGTTTCGGTCGCTGGCATATTAAAAAAAAACCAAATAGAAGGGGAAGTAAATCTGTACACCGAACGAAACATTCTTGGGTTTATAATTTGTATATTGCATCCACTGCAACCCTGAATATATATTTTTAAGTATTTTTGGGTATAATTTTGGGCCTTTATTTATTGTTAATTATTTCTTTCTTTCTTCATTTTTTCCAGTGCCTCAAAAGTTGGACAAACAGCGTTGAGCAGGCAAAAATTGTTGCATATTTTTTTGGGAAAGCGGCGCAGCACCAGAACGCGAATCCCAAGCCCAAACCAAAAGCAAAAGCAGAGCCAAATCCAGAACCAGAACCAGAGAGCCATTGCCATCACAGGGCATAGCTGGCAGGTAAAAGACCAAAAGCACCAAAAGACCACGTACTTAGCCTGATTTACACGTTGCCATGGCGCGGAGGAGCAGCCGGCGAATTTGCATCACAAATGTGTCTTTTTCAGGTTGCTTGACTTTGCATAACCCCTTTTTGCGAAGCTCACACCAATTGGGACATGGGTGGCGACGGCGGCCTTCGTTCGGGGACGACTCAAAGTAATACATAGAGCAGCGGGCGGGCAGGCGGTCGGTGGATGACTTCATTTCATATTTTTCTCGGGCATCATTTGCGTGCGATTTGCATTACAAAGAGAGAACTCTTTTTCCAACCTTTCCAACCTGCATAAAATATCTAATGCCGCTGCTGCTCCTTCACTCACTCATCTCGAGTTGGCTAATTAACAAACATTTCTAATCTTTGCCGAGGGCTTAAGTTAGTTAAGTGCTTTTTGAGTAACTCTGACAACATCATTTCGATATGGAATGGAAATAAAATCCCTCGGTAGTCTTGTAATATTTCTATTCGAATATTCGGCATTTTGGTTCTCCAATTCTCTGATTTGGTTATGTGTGCTTCGGTTTGCCTTGGTTTGTTGTTTACTAAATTTGTTTGCCATTTGTAAAATCAATTGAAACTACAAACGGAGCTCGACGGCAGAACATTCATCAACGCACCCAGGACCCACATGAAAAACATACACAAAAGGATATCCAGAGGAAGTGCGGGAGAAACAAAAAGGCTCGACTTGAAAGTGATTTATGGGAATGCATATTGATATTGCCAAATTGCAATCAAACTCGAATGAATATTCGGAATTACAAAACCCTTAAAATGTGTCAAAACAGAACTTACCTCACAAACTGTGTGTGTCTTGTCCAAATCTGAAATGAAAATAAAGATAATTCATTGTAGTAAACATTATGAATTTCTTGTTAAAATATTTGAAGTGTAATTTATAGATCCCTTATTGATTTCGGTGGGTATTTTAAATGCAATAAAATGAATAGCCCAAACTACAATTATTTTAAAAAATATACAGCTTTCAATTAGATAATCGGTTACAATCGATAAACTAAATCAACACTTTTAAGGAATGATTTCATACTAGATAAAAGGTGATCATATATCTTAATTAATTATTGAAACCATAGATAAAGTGTTTTACATTTTTATATTTCAAGCAATCGATACTTTAACTTATTATCGAAACCAACAATTTAATTATTCAACAAACTATGCTTAGTCCATGTTTGGATGCCTTCTAACATTTGCTTTGTCAGCTTGTCCAGAATGTCCTTTCTTTGTATTTGCATTTTCCGTGTTTTCCTATTTGTTTAACGCTCAGACACCGCCACATGCACACCCACACACACACATACATTACATTTGTTTAGACGGTGTCCAATGGTCTATGAAAATTTTCCAACATGGCGCCGCGCGCTGAAAGTTGGCCAAAATGCCGGAATTGGGGGCCATCGAATATACAATGGTGTCATCGGCAACAGGACTGGGGAAATGGAAATGGGAAAAGGGGTAACCGAAACAGCGACCACTACACACTTGCAAGTGGATCAATAAGTGAGCTTATCGTCTGTTTTACACAAATACTTTTGTCCACTGGACATTGCAAATTTGACGGCTTTTAACGAACAAGCCCCAGCCTCACCGAACGACCTCAAGCCCACTTTTTACTCGTATTTGTACGGCACTGTTTGACATTTAATTCCAATTGCTTTTACCTGCAAATTGACATTTCATGCTACACATATGTGTGTATATGTAGGTACTATATATAAAATGACAACCAATATATATTTGGCTGAGCAGCATTCCCGAAATCAATTCAAGCCGAAAAGTGGAATTATAAATGAGCCGAGAAGAGCAGTTTCGAGTGGAATTTAGTCGACGGTTTCGATTAATGGAATACACTCACACCCACACAGAAGGAAGCATACACATCAGGCAATTGCCTTCATGTCATTTCAATTTCCCAGTGTCTGCATCTCTTTTTCTTGCCACTGGTAGTTATAAAAAATAGAGCACACTTGCTACATGCTTGGCCATGTATATTTTGCATTTGATGTATTACCTTTTTAATTGCCATAAAGCATTTTCATGTTGCTAAAAGCCTGTCCAGCTCGCTCTCTCTATCTATCTATCTCTTTTTTTCTACCTGCAAGTGTGTACACCTGTCCATGGGCTTATGCATTGTGAACATGCAAGCTAATAGCTGCAGAGCAACTTGTAACTTGGATTGCTGATTTGCCGTAATTAAAACCTTCTCCGGAGGGGTTGTCACTCTGATGTCTCGTCTATCATGCGTTATGGCGTATATTTTTTTATTATTATTTCTTTTTCTGCTTGCCATGGACTTGATTAAGTTCATTAACATTAGTATCCAGGCCATAATCATATTAACTCGTATTGATTGACTGTTGTGACATAGACTATTTGCTCATCAGTGTGTCGTCCGGCTGGGTTTTCTAGGAATTTAGTATAACTTTCGATAAACCAAGACAAATTAATTTAAATAAATGTTATTAGAAATTAGAAGATTGGTAATAAATAACAAATCAGTCCTTCATCGCCAGTGTGTCAAATCTTAAAGATTTTGTTAATACATTATTTTTATGAAGAAATAACCTAAGCGTTCCATTCACACTCGCCATTAAATTTTTAGCACTTCATCGTAAGCTTATAATAATATATATAAGATTTGATACTTGATATATTTAAATTAGATTTTTTCAGTGCACTCCGAAGCGTGTAATTTGCTCTAACAATAAGTACGAATGTTTACAAGCTATAAAACTACCCATACAATACCCCAACCTTCCGACTCATAATGATATATAGACCGCAAATGCTGCACACATTTACAGAACGAAGCGAGCGTGCCAGTGGCACACATACTCCCAGCTTTAATTGTTATTTTAATGATAAAAATGGAGACAAATTACAATTTCCCCCCGAAAAAGCGGATAATTGTGGGCGGAGCGGAGCGGTGCCAGCGACCATAACAATGCCAGCAACAGCAACAGCGAAAGCGACAGGACCAGCCATAAAAACTAATAACAAACAATAGCAACAGTTCATTACCGCCGTCTGACTGCGTCCCACATTAGGCCCCATTTGGTAGACGAGTGCCGCCGGGCGGGGAGCCTCCACTCCACTCTCGTCCTGGCACATATCCTGCGCCCATGTTGTATACCTACAAATCGACTCATTCGGCAGATTTATCTGTTTGCATTAGCGGCAAAGGAAATCGATAAAGCACCGCTGGGGATTAATGAGCGCACAATAAGAGATAAGTGGGACAGACAGTTAAAGGATTCTAGGGGGGCTTATATTAAAGTAACATTACAACATACATAAGCCAAGTGAATTCAATAAAGCAGTATTAAAGGAGTATGAAATGCAACACAATGCATTGCTTAAAGAATCAAAAAAAAATATATTAAATATTCTACCTAAAGAACTTCATAAACTCTTAAATTTATGTCTCATGAAATTGCAAGAAGTAAAACGGCCTACAGGACAAAGGAGCTAAAAAAAACCGGAATGAAGGATGGGCGTGGCCTTTGCTTGCATGTCAAATGTTCATTTGACAAAATCAAAATAGAATAATTTAACTTTTAATTGGCAAGGAGCTGAAAGTTCACGTTCTTGTTATATGTAAATATGGCAAAATGCCTTACCGTCAAAAGTTTAGCTCTAAGATCCAACTCTAGGCCAGTCTGGGCCCTTTGATCCCACCACTTTAAAACTAGTTCTCGGCTCTCTTCAGTTCTCCGGCGAATCGCTGGCCATAAATTCCTTGGCCCAAATGGGAACCAGCGAACATTCCCGTCCCCTGCCACTTACGAATTCATTTCACTGCCGCACTTTATCACCAAAAACCGGGAATGTGCCCTGGCCATGGCCAGGATGTGGGTCGGGTTTGTCCAAAAAAAAAATTGAATAAAAATGCAGTCGGCGTGCAGGAGCAAAGTGTAGTGTGTAGCTGCTACTACTAGCTACTACGTGTATTTCAAGTGCATATTTTGTTTGATAAATTGTTTGCCACGTTCCGAGTCGAAACAAAAAGGGGCGACGAATGGGGGATAGCCCAGGAATGGGCGCCCGGGGAGACACAAATATGGCAGCGGCCCGGCAAAGTATATAAACGTGCGGGCTCCCAGGGATCCCAGGGAGATCCAGGGGATCCCCAATATCCCATTCCCACCAGCCATTCGCTGAGCTACTACGGCTATATGCAAAGTAAAAGTCGGGCCCCGAGGCGGTAAACAACCTGGCGACGACGACGACGAAATATGAAAGTGTTAAATGGCCCAGGGAGTGGAGCACGAGCAGGAGCAGCAGTTGGAGTCATGTGGGGCTGACTAGCATTTTGGCCCTTAGCCTGCCGACTGTTGCCACCGCTTTTTTAGCCACTACCACTGCTACTGCCAGGGATTCCTTGTGAGCTGCCACAGAGAAAAATCATCGAATATATACTTGAAACCCTGGGAAGGGCTTTAAAAAGAGGCTATCCTTGTGCCAAATTTATTTACTCTTGAGCTGAAAATAGTAGAGAATTTAATCCATATTCTTAGATATTCTCTGCGGTTAGATACAGTTTGTAAAGACATTTTCTTCACTCAATTCCTTGCTGATATTGAGATGAAATAAATCTGCAATGAATTCCTCTCAGTGCTAGAACACTCGGAGCAGTGAGCTCATATCTTTGACTCGTGTCTATGATATTTTGTTGACAGAATTAGGTCATTGCCTGCGAGCAGCGCCCACAAGCCATGGCCAAAGATTAACATGCAAAGCAGTCTTGGGGGCAGCCAAACGTGGAAGGTAGAAAACCAACCGAGAAGCAAACTTCAGCTCAGTATACCTAGCATAGCAGCAGCAGTATAAAATTCTACACCTATTTACAGCATTTTTTGTTATATCGCCGCGATGTCCGAGTTAAATTCTCGCCAGACAAAATCTGTGTGAATCCATGAATTTTAATTGCAAACTTTGGAGCCACACTTGTCGCCACAGAGAAACCCTCGAAATTAGCCAGAAACCGCATGGCCACAATTATATGGGCCAGCCAAATATTTGGAGTGTCATCCGTTTCGCTCACATCTGTGCTGAGCGCGGCACAGTTGTAAAAATATTGTGGCAATAGTGTGTGTTGTCAATTTGAGCTTGGGGTTTTTGCTAACAACCAACCACCAGCCAGCCAACATACACAGCTAACACACACAGCTAGTATACAGTCAGCTGCATATCAAAATATTTGCGGAATTCTGTGACAGCTGTCCATGGCTGGTCGGGAGCCCCGAAAAAAAACTTCCTGGGCGGCTGCTCGGCGGCGTCTGGTTCTGACACCCGCGTTCCAGAAATGGGTCAGAACGGGACAGGATAAGGGAGGTGGCTGTCCTCCTCTAGCATGGTATCTGGCTGAGGTCTCTCCTTTTAATGAGACGCATTTCATAATCAGCGCCTGTGCATGGCCCCTGCAATTGACGCCGTCATCCGGCTCGCATTTCCGTGTTTGCCATAAATTCGCATCCCAAGCGTTGCCACTTGAAGGCAACTAGAGCTGTCGGTTGGTCGTTGCCGTTGTCCCCCCAACTGCACTGGTAGAAAAAACGGGGCAACAATCTAACTGGGACATGACAACATCGCAACATATCTGTGGGCATATCTCTTAGACATTTCAGACAATATCTAGTATGATATGTCTGCATTTGATTTACATTTTCAATGTATGCCACTGATAAAAATATCAAGTAACTCAAATAAATGTATTTTTATGAAGAACTTAACAAAAAAATATATTTTAATAGACTTTTGTGAACAATTTTTAAAGTTAACCTAATGAAGTTATATTCTGTCTCCGATAGTGTTTGCTTTTCTCTCCCTGTAGTGTCGTTGTTACCACTAGAGCTCATGTGAGCAGTGTGCCGGCACGATGACAGCAAGGCGTAGCCAACTCATATTAGTAATGTGTTGGCGGCGTTGTGTTGGCCTGGATCCCCAGGATAACCATGATTTCCCCGGGCTTCCCTTTGGCTCTCCTTTCGTTTCCATGGGATCCTTGGCGGCCGCTTCGTGGGAGTTGCATTTCAACTAAGCTATATCTATGTATGTGACTTTAAAAAATCAGCAAAATGCGGGCCTGGCCAGACGACGACTGTTGACTTCATTTGTTACGATTGCTTTGACAATGTTGCTGCGTCATTTGATGCCCATTTGCTGCGCTCGCTTGAACACAGCAACATCACGCATACGCAACGTTACTCGATAGGTATTGGTTCGGATTTGGCTTTTGCAAATTCTCTGTGTGTGCTTTGGCTCAAGTGGATTGCGGATTTTGCATTTTCCGAGCTGGGATTTGATTTTTCAACTGGGATAACAAACAAAGGACTTGGGTAAGCAAATGAGCAATGTAATTGAAGCCACAGAGAATGGGAGCAGCCACAGTAATGGCATTAACGTGTTTGAAATATAAATTCAAATTTTTTTACTGCTACATTTCCAAACAAAATGAATTAC
Source organism: Drosophila kanapiae (assembly GCA_008042475.1). Classification (NCBI taxonomy): domain Eukaryota; kingdom Metazoa; phylum Arthropoda; class Insecta; order Diptera; family Drosophilidae; genus Drosophila; species Drosophila kanapiae. The sequence continues at coordinate 841,180 of VNJM01001909.1, read as the reverse complement.
TAGAAGGAATAATTTAAAATAAATAATTCGCAACCTTAAAAAGTACAAATTTTCAATGCTACTCATCCCCTTTAATTATTATCTTCATTATGGAAATTAACTAGTTTCCATTCCACCTCATTGAGCGGATAGCTTGTTAATTTTTACGGCCAACGCCCACAAATCGATGGCTGCAATCAAGTTGCGTAAATACCCTCACAAAGTAGGCACAAGGAGGGGGAAAAAAACTGGGATTTCGGGGCCTGTAATTTGGCCAAATTGAATATTACGCATACGCCCCGTTAACCAATCAAACGACACTTAAAACCCAGCAAGAAGGCCAACAAAGAGCAACAGCAGCTACAGGGGCGGGGACGGCGCTAAACAGCGCCTAATCAGACACACTCGCACAAACACACTCACACACACACACACACATAAGACAAACACACACAAAGCCAGAACGAGTGTTGCCTAAGGGCGACTCTGGGTGAGGCGGGGTTGTGGGTCTGAAAGCGGCACAAAAGCGATGCCGCCGCTCACCGTTTACCAAAGGCATTCGAAGTCGCTGTGTATGTCCAACATACCTGGGGCACATTATCCACTCTATTAACGCGATTAGTTACACAAATACAAGGGCACAAAAGCCGCACTCACACTTGGGGATGGGGGGAGAGACACGCATGGCCGGAAGTTGGAAGCAGGAAGTAGGAAGCGGGAAATGGCGAAAGGAAACAAAACATCGCCATCACCAGCACCCATGGCCCCATCGCCCCTCGGCCTGGATAACCGGTTGTCCGCCTCGAGGGCGAACTTACTTAGCAAATAAACATTGATTAATTTGTTGACAATCCGCACTCAGACACACACGTATTTGCCAGGGTGTTTGTTGCACCGTAAAAAAAACATAACTAAATAAAGCATAAAATCTGATTTGAGGATGGAGAATGGCTTAAAAAACATTTAAAATAAATTGTAGTCAGTTCTAGAAGCTGCGCTATAGGTTTTACTCTACATTTTTTGAACCATTTGATTAGTTCATAAGAAAATATTGCATTTCCCTTTCCAACTAGTTCATTTTTCCACAGTGTGCGTATTTGTGTGAAGGAATTGAACGCTTGTCTCCTCGGCCATTGAGTAATGGGTGTGCGCCGTCCAACGCATACCAAATGAAAGCCCCAGGAATTGGATCAGACCTCAATAAACTTCAATAAATGTTAAAAGGTTATGTACGCGTCCGCACACACCCAACCGTCTGGGCAGGCAGCCAGCCCAGAAAACTCCAAGGGATCTGACTTAATGGATGTGCCGCATCGAGGCACATAAATCTTGGGACGAGAGGCAACTTTCGGTTCTTTTGCTGACAGGTGTCACCCGGTGCGGGATTATGCTGATCAACAGTTTGCCTCCTTGACAATTATGGCTCGATTGGTCAACTGGTTGCGGCGCCGTCTGATTTGTGGCAAGGATTAATCCAACAACGACCACTCTGACATTTATCATCGGTCGTTGGCCGGCGGTCGTTGGACGTTGGCCGTTGCGTGAGGGTCGTCCCTCACTTGTTGGCACGCAGAGCAAAAGCATGTCCCTTTTCATCCTTGAGTTGATTTCTAATAACGCATTTTGACTCACATAAAGAGGATATTAAATCAAAAGCATAACTGTGTTACATTTAAGCGAGGATGTGACGGCCAAAAAGCAGGCAGTGATTTATTTTAATGCAAAATATTTACTACATTACAGAGGGTTAAAGGTTGTTTAATTAAGTGGGGTAATAATATGGTGCTTAAAATAAGAAAGCAATCAAACATATATTATTAAGTAAGAATATTTAATAGTTTTAAACCAATGAAAGTCCAATTAATATCCGTCCTGTATTTAAAGGATTTTAAATCAATTAAAATAGGTAAAATAATTGATTGCATACTCCTAGACGCTTTCCTAAGTGATTTGGGATTCTAAACTCTTTTTTACAAATACTTTTCGTTCCCCGCTTACACTTTTTCTCTGCGTCCTAATCAAATTATCGAAGTTAGGCAACAAACTAAGTGGAGACAATTAAAGCAACTTGATGGCCAGTTAACTGATGGTATTGATCAACTGGCCATATCTTAAGCGGAACGGAGTTAATTTGTTAATGGCATTGCTTAGTGCACTTCATGTTTAAACCGAGAGAGAGAAGCAGCAGTGGCATTTCCGATGCCTTTATGGACAATTGCTGGCACCGCAAACCTCATTCAAAAGCAATTTAAATGCTCATTACGGCTTTAAGCAGCAGCGGAAATTAATTGAATTGCCGTTTTTCAACCGCACATACACATACTCTCGCAGAGCCATTTCCTTTACACTTACACGCTCACACTCACAAATACGAAGGCATTCAAGCCAAGCCGCAGCCGCAACCGATACGACACTTGAACAAATACACACACACACACACAAAACAGACACAGCGCCTGGGGGTAAGAGGATGGTAGGAGGTTGTAAAGGGGTTAACTTACAGCGGCGACGACGACGAACAACAATCACATCGATTACTCTGCTTATTTCATTAAGCAAAAGTTTCTGTACAATGCAAATTAAGGGAAAAGAACAATACTAAACAAAGATAAAGCCGCTGCGGAACAAAGACAAAGGCAAAAGCAAATAGAAAGGCTTGGCAAAAAGCGCAGCGAAGCGCAGACACACCAACGGCAACAACTAAAACAAAAACAATCAACTTTTACTCACACTCGAACTATTCACGAATTGATCCGCTTTGCGTTGATTGCTTGAATTTCATTTAAGGCAAAAAAAATATCAGCAAACAGTGGGAAAAAATAATTAAGAGATGAACTTAAATGACTTTTCCGGGTGTCTAAAACTGATAGTCTCTGAAGATATTTTGAGAAAGAACTTAACTGAAAAACATTGATATTTGTTTTATTTATTACCTCCAATTTCCTAAATAATCTGACCTACAATAAGACAAGATAATTAATTATTTTTCTAATTAAATTTATCTTTTTCTTTAACTCTAATTTTCCCCAAGTGCATGGGGGATTTGCACGGTTGTTCGTCGGTTTCGTTTGATGTGTCCATCGGTATTAACCCATTGAAGCCCGACACCGAAATCGAAGCCATCACCTTGGGTTTCGTTGAATGCTCTTCAGCCAAGTAAATGTTTGTCGGCGGTTTAATGTTAACTGCAATTGGAGTTGAGTTGCCATTTACCGGGGCATCTGCTCTGCTCTGCTCTGGTCTGGCCCTCCCAACCGCAAAGCCACTCAATTATTGGGTTCGATTTTGCCATTTGCTTTGAATCAGCCGAGGGGCACCCAGCCCTCAGCCCCCTTGGTCTGAAAATCCACAAGGCAGCAAGGTGCCGGCCTTAATTTATGTACACAAACTGGCACAAACGTCGAACGACATCTGCGATAAATTTAAATACTCATATCCTGTCAGAGCGAAAGGGAGCAGACGATAAGAGCTTCATCCACCCAGGAGTCTTCTGCCTAAGGTCCTCCTCCATCACCACTCATGAAGGAGCCTGTGCCCCTCCTGGGGCTGCAAGTGCACGCAGAATATTTATTAGAAAAATATTAAGAGTCGTGAGTTCGTTTTTAAGATATTTAGGAAGAAATCTACATTATTTATGTTTATTGTTTTAATCCTGCTAAAGATATTTAAAGTTTGTTTACAAAATATGCTGGATATATGGTTTCTACCAATACATAAATAATTACAGTTAAATTAACCAACTTCAATTTATCAGCAATTAGTTTCCCAATAGAAATAGTGCATCTTTGTTATTTATAATAATAATATAATATTATTTACAGAGATTTTTTAAGTTCCCCTTTTATAACTATAGTATATATTCATTAATCAGAAAAACTGAAAGCCTTTTCTAAAATCTTTAACTTTTTCCAAGTGTGTGCCCAGCTCGTGGCTGACTGAAGATGCAAACGCCTCCATCGTCTGGCTGGCTGGCTGGCTCAAAGTGGAAATTACTTTGGGAAAACCACTCGAAACGCTGCGCTGCGCTGCGTTTATTTAATGGCCTTGCAGAACTCCCTCTTCCTCTACCCTACTGTCACCACCGCCCACTAGATTTTGGCCTGGTCAACTGGCAGTTCCCTCTCTCACTCTCCTTCTCGCTCGCGTTGCCAAAAATCTTTCTGGGCGTTGGGTAAATATTTGAGCGCCCAGGTTTATTTGGCCGCCTTTGATAACCAATTAAAAGCAGCATCACAGTCGGCTGCCCCTGCTGCACCCTTTGACACTTTCCTTCCCCCCTGCCCAAGAGTGCAGAAGAGGGGGCTGAGATTTATGGCGCAAGCCGTGACACTAAACAGCTTCCGCCATTAAACACGAACACGAGCCCCATATATGGATATCTCGTTGGATACGAGCACAGCAGAGGCTGAGATTATATAATTCTGGGTTTTAATTTATTTGTTAATAATATGATATATTAAATTCTGATATTGGAAAGATTTAACCTTCATTTTTATTTCAAATTCTTGTTTTTTTTACTTATAAATATTTGGAAAATATATTTTAAAGTCAAGATTAAAGATTTCTCATAAAATCATGTATAAATTTAATAAACTTAAGTTTGTATTTTTTATATATATAATTAATTAAGTAAGCTTAAGTAATTTAATATTTTGTTTAATATTTTAGGTATTTTTTAAATTAGAAAAATGTGATTATTAGTAAGTGGGGAAATAATTAAAGGAAACAAGAAATTATTAGGAAATAAAATATTACTTATGTAAATATAATTTCATTATTTTATGCTTTGACTGCTATTTTCGCCGATCTAGGTGTAATATATATCTGCTTGGATATATGGACGCCTTTGGCCATAAAACAGCGCGTTGTTGTTATTGCCTTTTGGTTGCTCGCTTGGCGACATACTAAACTCAACTTAAATATAAATTATGAGCATCTTAAAAAGCCACAGCGAAAGGATAATTTTCATAAATATTCCAGCCGTGGTGCAGTGATGCTGAGTGTGTGTGTGAGCCAGAGACAATATCTCTTTCTGTGCGTCTGTTTGTGTTTATGCCATATTTCTGAGGCAGCTGAGCGCTTTTTGGCTAGCAACCAAGCCAGGCAACGATCCAAACCTGACTCCTGTTGGCTTCCGCTCTTAAATGCTTCTCCTTATTTCTCCGGCGCTCTGTGCATAAACACACAATTAAAAATAATATTTTCAACGCGGTGGCAATTAATTAGGCGCCCGTACACACATACACAGATGCAAAAATGGAGACTGTGCACATGTGCCGCGTTAGAGGAAAACCAGAGAAAACGCCGAAATGGGGGCGTGTCCTGAACCCCCGCCGATTATCGCGGCCACTTTTTTACTCCAACTTAGGCGGGGCTGAGGAGATATATATATACGCGAAATAAATGGATGCTATTAGCTGCGGTTATAGCGGGCTCCCTGATAATGGAAATGGCTGCCAGCGGGTATAAAAAATGAAGCGGAGTCAGAGGAAAGTTATGAGACAACCGTGCCTAAAGAAGATCAGAATTTATTTGCATTTGGGAGAATCAAACATGGATTCTGGTTATTATTTTAAATTTCCTTGGGTAATTATTTATTATTATTCATTCTGCCACTTCTCCATGCTTAATTTAAATATTTATACCACTTCCCTTACCTTTAAAGGTTTAGTTTATCATCTCTTTTCTTATAGCTTCGAAATTCCTACACAAAACCGAATCCAAAGCTCAACAATTGATCACTGAGAGAAGAAAGGGAGAATAGGAAGAGAACATAACCGCCAGAAGAAAGGAAAACCGCAAACAAAGCTCGTAAGTCGTGTGGAGCAGTCGTGTCTGGGCGAAGCTTTTCTGGTTTTCTGTTGGTTTTGCTTGCTGTTTTCCTTATTTATGTCGCCATGTGCAGAATGGTAGTAGCCCAAGTCTCCTCACCTTCTACGTTTGCTATTTATTTCTATTTCGCACTAAACACTGCGAGAAATAATATAGGATACTTATCATAAAAATAAAAGCATAGAAAATCCTTCAGAATTTACAACAAAATGTATTTAATGCAATTTTTTCTCTCATCAAGTAATTTTTTTTGTGCACCTACAATTTTTGAAAGCGCGAAAGTCGGGCAAGGAAACTTGCAAGTAAATCTCGTATGGTTCCTGCCCGACTTTCCTTTATTCCTGCCGCCGTCGGTGTGTGTGGGCGTGTGTTCGCGGGAGCGCTGCTTAGCTCTGATATATCACTTACTGCTGTTGCTTCCTGCTCGCAATGTCCTTGTTGTTTCGGCGGCAGTGGCGGCGGCCTTGTTGCTTTTGGCAATGCTCACATTAAAAGTTCATTGCTTGCGCATAAAGTACATCAAAAGCTTTGCGTACTAAATAACCGCAGTTTGAGTTTTGTCGCTTGTCGTTGCAGCCATTAAATTCATACACCCAGCGACACACACACACACACAGCCATTTTGGGGGGTGGGAGGTTTGGGTATATTTGTATATTATGCAAATCCAAGTTTTGTTTTGGTCGAGCGCTCGTAAAAACTTTTTGGTGTCCGCACGTTTGTCCGCTCGGTTTGATAGTGATTCCCCCATTCCATTACATCCGGGGGTCCCCCAACATTATTGTTGCTATTTTTCGTGCCGCCGGGCCAAATCGAATTTAGCATTTTCCGGGGAGCGAGAAACATTAGCGCATAAATAATGACATCTACGGGCATTTAAATTGTCTGTCATTGGTGAAACTGAAACGTGCCATTAAAATGAAACCAAGGGTATGTAAATGGCATACTTTGCCTTTTCAACTCACTGCAAACTGTGCAAAAGTGTATAATCGGAAATGTTTTTCGGGAACAGTTTTATATTTATAGCATCAAATGCTGCTTTGATGTCTTTGTTTGTTTATTAACTGGAATTTAACAATATATTTCGGGGAGAAATATACGGTTGTCTATTTTAAAGCTACTAAAACTGAGTCAATATATATATAAATATATTTATAGAAAATATTAAAGATTTCCGTTATTTAAAAAGCTTAAAATAATTAAAATTTAAAAAAGACTGCGAATATATATTTTTTAAATAAAGGGAGAAGACAATGTATTTTCTTCCATTATTTTTCCAAAAACTATAAGCGAAAATATAACCCAAAGTGTATGTATATTTACACGTTAATGCCTACCTCAATTTCCACCTTAATAGCCACCTTAATATCTTAAATACCCCTACCCAAACACGATTTACGAATTTACCCATATATTGCCCTACTTTCACATTAGTTTTGTTGGTTCTTTTTTTTTTAAAGAGCTCTTTCCTTAATTGCTTTATGGCTAACCGTAAATTGTTTTAGGGCCCTTCGCTCAAATCGGTTGCCCCGTACAATTAGCCAACTTCATTATGCCGGCTGCTACTAATTGCAATAACAAAACACAAGTCTACGCAAATGTGTAAGCCATAAATGATAACCGGAGCGGGGTAGCCACAACAACAACGACGACAGTAACCGAAAATTGCCGCCAAAAGGTTGGAAGCGGCGGTGGTGCCAGGAGCGATGGGCCACGCACACAGAGGAGCCAGCCACATCCTTCCGAGCCTCGTACCCCGTGCAAATTGGGCAAAGCCGCTTATAAAGGTAAACGCAGGGCAACACACTTTCTGGCCCAGAAAGTAGCACACAAAGTGGCGTAGAAAAAAAAGTGTAAAATCCACCAAAAAAGCTCCACTCTCCGACCAAATACAAGGCACCCAACAAGTTGTGAAAAAGTGGCACACAAAATATATATTCATGTATATGAACGAGAAACCAAAAAGAGTTGGGTCACGCCCTTAGAAAAAGGGGCTGTAGCTTTATGCCTGAAGCAGCTACTGCTATGTGCGGTACCTTGTTTCAATTATGACGATGATGACAATATTAAAATGCCCCAAAACTTTCCACCCAGACACTCGGGGAGGGCTGCTAATTAAAAGGCCCGAAAGCTGGGCTCTATCTAGGAGCGTATAAGCCAAAAGTCCAAAGTCACCATGGAGCAGGGAGCACGGGTGCCTGCCGTGTTGTTGATAACCCGAACAGGTCCTTGAGCACACAAATCACATAAATTCCAATTGAGTGCATATTCAACGAGTAAATGTGGAAAATACAAAATTTACTGTGCAGTCAGTCGTTGACTGGGTCACCCTTTCCCTCCCAGACCCAGGCACACAGTGCGTATGATTAATTTGCTTAATTTTCTATATGTGCGCAGGGAGGGAGGCAACCAAGACGAATCCCCATTTAAACGCCTCTGACACAAGGCAGGCTGGCAAAAAAGGGAAGGATAAAATCAGGGAACAAGTTTCAGCAAATTCATTAATTAAACAAATTAAGCTAATGGCTGCGGCTTGGCGGCAGCCAAGCAAAAAGTGTTGCCGTTGCCACGGAAAAACTCTTCAAGGAGCAGCAGCAGCAGTAGCCTGACTTAACGAAAAAGGAAAATCTCTACGGAAAACTGCAAAATGTTAAAAGGAAAAAAACACACAGAACGTCAAAGAAAGTCATGCGGCAATATTTATTTACTCTTGCCGCAGGCCAAAACCGGAAAGATCCATTAAAAATATGAATAAATTGGTAGGAAATAAATCGAACATGCCTGCTTTTTATTGACAGGCAACACCAAGGCTAATTTCACTTCGAGATTTAAAAATAGAAGCCACTTTATTAAGACAAGCTGGAGAATTTATTTCATAAAATATTGCCTTCTTTCGGGGGTAAGGAATTTTGTTTCCTAAAACAGCCCAGGGCCTGCCTAATGGATATATAAAGTGACAGGCAAAACAGCAAGGAATACAATATTAATTGAGACATTTTTAGCAGTTTTATGATAGTAAATGTAAGGTTTTTTAATAATTTCCTTTTTATTTAAAACAAATCTTATTTTTTACATTTTCTTCAGCAGTAAAAATATTAGAAATATACAATTTTACTCAAAGAAATCCTTCTTCGTATTTTCTGTAAAATAAAATCGAAAAATTAAAATTTTGTACAAGTCTTATCGCGCTCCTTTCAAGAGCTCTCCATTAACAGGATCCTTTTGAAAAGTTTCGGCGTCACTGGCAGCAAATCACCCCATATTAAATGTTGACTATTGAGCCTTCTGTTCCGCATTTGCCGCCTGCCTGAGACGGAGCCAGAGCCGAAGCCGGAGCTTCTCGCTCAAGAGTGTATCCTTTTGTCTTTAAATGGCATTTAACTTCAAGTGCCTGATGCCGGCTCAAACTTTTGCCAGTCAAATTTGTGAAATTAATGCGATTTTACCCCAGTCCCGCTCCCCCGTCCGGCCTGCCAGCTTCCGAACATTGTCCCAGTGGCAGTTGTCGTCTATTAAGTGCGGTGTTGCGGTTGCCCCCAAAGTTGCTTAAAGTTTTTGCAGCCAGCTTTGCAGCTTGCGAGGTGGATTTTCAGAGCGGATGGTTGGCGGTGGGGAAGCTTCCCGGCCCTCCCAGCTCATCCACTCCCGGACAAACTTATGTCATGCATGCATAAATATATTTATAGTTACGAGCAGAAAAATGTGCCAAGCGGCCCCCGGAAGGAGGCGAAGCGCTTTTCCAACTGCGTGCCAAAGATTTATTGTGGTGATTTATTTGCCGCCCCCTCTCAGCAGCTCCTTGCAGGCTCGCCTCTCATCTCTCAGCTCGAAGCTTATTTATTTATTCATTTTCTTATTTATTGATGTTTGTCTGACCCAAAGCGTTCTGACCCCACAAGGAGCCCCCTCTTGGCCAGCAGCTGTTGTGCTGATTAGCCCAGGACCTCATTGAGTGCCGGGCACTTAAGCGAACGGAAATTCCCGAACTTCTAATTCCCGACCAATTTAAATCTGAACATCTCTCCGAATTCCTGTCTTTATTCATGGCAAAGTTCACTCAAAACTTGTTCGTTATTTAGTTTCCGCCGCTGGCACTTTTCTGACTTCTTCTCTCACACTCAGTGAAGCGTGAGTTTTTTTCAAAAAACAAAAACGATGCTCAATTATCTGAGCTTAAGCTGTGGGCTCTTTGGAATGTTTGGCCATCAAATGCATATTTAAGCCACCCAGATATGCCGCACTCCTCCCATTGAAATCCGTCAAAGGCTTTCCGATTGACAAACGTAATATTTGGCTTATGAATTTTACATAGCCCCCCGCATGAGAGGGGAAATTGCAAACTTAAAGGTGCAGCAGATAATAGGAATTAAAGCTTGTATATTATTCAAATAGATCAAATGTAAATATAAGGAATTTCTTAAATAGAAACAAGCTATGAAGTCTAGATTTTTATAGATATTAAGTCTCTCTGTTGTTTAAGTAAATTTTTAGGTTGAAAAACAACTTGAATTCCATGAAATTCGTGATACTTCTAGTTTCTTCTAATTTCCTATTTTTTTATAATTTATTTTTAACTTTGTGTAAAATTTTTGTTCTCCGTTTTTATGCTCTGCAGCAGGCGATCCAGAAATTTCCATTTCGCGCAACCACAGGACTCGCCAGGAGCAGAGCGGTGTATCCGAAGGATAACATGGATTTTTGATATACTCCCGCATTGCTCCATTGCTCCATTTGGCGAGGTCTTTGTTTGGAGCACCGACTGTGCTCGTTGTGCCTCGTTTCGTTTATTTGCCTCCACTTGCCTCTGTGTGGTATTTTTTTATGCATTTGCATAAATGCGAAATGTATTTCTATGCTCTGTTCTCCTGGCTTCTCCCGGGACGCGGATAGACTGCTTTTATTGCACGTTTCCCTTTTTGGCCATTACCGCACACAGTTGCATTTTAATGAGCGCCAACCAGCCAGCCAGCGTTGGGCACCTGTGCGCACGTGTGCAGACTTCTTTCAATCACTGTCTGCCTCGGCCCTCAGTCGGTGTTCGTTCGTTTGTTTGTTTGTTTGTTTGTCTTGCCAGCGATTTGTTTGTAGACGAGCGTCTAGGTGCCACGCCCCACGCCCTTCGCCCCCGCCTGGCATCATTATAATGCGGCTGCAACTTGAGCTGCACTGACGCCTTGCCCTCGTCCTGTCACTTAATTAAAAGGTTGGAAAATCAACACAAGCAGCTGAAAAATAAAAAGCAAAAAAATATTATTCGCCTCACAAGAGGCGAGTTCAGACTAAAGCGGAGTCCTTCGAGTGGTTCCAGCAGTGGCGCAGGCATGCGTTTTTACAAGGGGGTGCTTTTTAGAAATGATTTTTCAATGAAGCTTTTATGAGGCAAATGCCTCTGCCTTCATTAATAATTTTTTTAGGAGAATTTTAATTATTCTTAAAACATTTGTAACGGGCTGATGAAGGCGCTCCATTTAAATGAACTGTAATGTGAGACAAATAAAAAATGAACAATATAAACTACCAAATTACGGATTTTTTGAAACTTAGAAGGTTTAATGTGTTGTATATTGTAGAAAAAGTATTTATATGAAGATGTATTTGCAACTGCTTTATTATTTTGTGATGTCTAGATTTATGCATCGTATTTATGTTTTTTAAGGAGTCAAATGTGGTAAATGTCCCAGGAAATCTGTGTGTTATCTCAAATTTATATTTAAAAGCATAAGTTTGGTGTCAAGTTTCAGGTTTTGTTATTTCTCTCTTAATATCTTATAAGACCGACCTCTTATTTGAACTTCTAATACATTAATTCCTATTTAATCTTCAATGCTAGCTGCAACCCTCTTTCGTAAGCCTCTGGCCTTTCCCGGGGTCTGAGTTCGAGGGGTCGCAGATTTTATCGCGCTCGCCTTTGGCTGATTGTGCCAATTATGCAGCGAAATGTCGCTCAAGTGGTTTATGCACTTTCAAATCATAATAATAAATCCGAGGGGCGGTCCCAACAATGGAAAGGCCGGGCTGAGCAGCGAGCTGAGAGCTGCGAGCTGAGAGCCGAGCAAGTGCCATTTGGGTTTCTGCCTGGATGGGAATGATTTAAATTTATTGTGAGCTGCATTTCACGCCCCTGCACTCTCTTAATCAGCCGACGCCGTTGTTGGCATTATCCGTGGCCCATTTTCCGCCGCCACTTGGCCAAAAACCTTTCGAAACGGGAATATTGAATATTCTTCTTCTCCCCTTTATTATTATTATTATTATTATTATTATTATTATAACTTTGATGCTTACCCGTAAGAGCGAACTTTCCAGAGGGAAGGAGGACCTGCAGAGAGGTAGAGATGGGAATTTTAGTTTGCGCCAGTTTAAAGTTTAATAAAACAAACAATTTATATTGAGTGCATTTCCCCAAGCCCGCACTTAATCCCGGCACTTGCAGAGGTAATTTACACATTTTGTATTTACTTTATTTATACATATTTATTTAACCATAACTCATTTGACCAGCGTGCAGTCAACAATAATTCATTGCCCTAATCAGAGCTCAGCGAAATGCTATTTTAATTTCGCTGCAATTTGCAATGCAGATTGGCTTATTTTTTGCTGTCCTTATTTTTCCATTACAAAAATTTGAAGCCTATATAAAGCATTCATAAACCATATATATACATATAGCTATATAGCTTCATATTGCGTTGGCTGTCATAAGTGATGTGATTGATTGATGATGTCATTTAAAGCGGCTCACGAAATGAAACAGCAGGAAGAGCAGCCATGGCAGGGAGCTAACGTGCAAACGTGTAAATAAATAAATAAATCAAATAAAAAATTATTGAATCAACAACGTAAAATAATTAAATCAACATGAATGATTTAACGCTCCAAATGTGTTGAAACAAAACTCATCTGACACATCCCCACCTTCCTTTCCCAGCCACAAAGCATCCAATCACCCACGAAGCACACACCTGGGCGGATTGGCGTGAGCTGTGCACCTTTTTGCGTTGACAACTGCTGACAGGACGAACAGCAACAACAAATAAAAAGGACTCGGCACGGCGACAGCTACAACAGTGTCTATGAAATGCCATACCCATACTATATATATACAAAACATATGTATATAAATGCTGCAAAAACCCCAACTAAAGTTATGGTAAAGCCAGCTCTGAGAAGGGTTCGCTTTGGGATAAAATATATATCGAAATATGCAAGAACTTCAACTAATTACTACTTAACTATTTTGAAGGATAATAAATCTATTAAATATTTTGAAATTTCCCTACTTATTACAATTCAATTTTTAAGAGGGATAAATTGCTTCCCTCTGAATATTTAATTCATTTAGAAATATATATTAAAACCCTCAACCATTATCCCTTAATTATTTGGTAAACCTTATATTAAATTATCCAAATTCTCTAATCGTATTTTAATTCAGCAATAAACTGCCACTCGCAAATATCCTACTATTCAAGATTAAAAAAACACCTTTGCCATCCATTGAAGGTCCTGGTATAATCCACAAATTGTTCTATTTTTTTGTATATGTTAACAATGGCTGCCCTAATTAACCGATTTAAGCCTGGTTAAATAATCCTTTTATTAAAAGCAATACTTTCAATTCATCTGTGCAAATTCCACCAATGCACACACTCTCCGAATACAAAAGATATTTTATACAAAATTTTTTCCCACGATTTCTTTGCTATTCAACAAAATATGCATTTCTCTAACCCACAAAAAACAGCTTTTGGTTTTGAACAAAAATATTTGAGAGTGCAGCAATTGTTTCAAATTGCTTTTATTTTCGAGCAGAATGGAAAACTGCGGATATTTGGTAGCTTGCAAAAATGCATTTAAAACGCGAGCGCAGGCGAGGGAGTGGTGGTAATAAAATGCCATGACAAACGTTACGCATACGCCGCGTGGTCCGCGCTTCGGAAATGGCCGCAAAACGGGATACAAAGATGAAAAAAAAGAGGTGGATGGGAGACCAGCAACTTTAATCAATATTGAAGCAGTTTTTGAAGCCAATAAATCATTTCATAATCAATTTTGCCGCTGACATGTTTATGTGTGTGAGTGTACGTGTTTGTGTGTGTGCGAGAGGAAAATGCAAAAAGGAAGCAAGAGCAAAGGGAAGAATACAAAAGAAGCAAGGACAAACACAAAAACTTTCGAGCCACCTTCTGCGCTTGTGTGTGTGTTTGTGTGTGTGATAAACAAGCCACTCTCGCACACAGGCAAAGGCTGCACCGGGAAGCACAAAAAACAAGCGAAAGAAGCGCCAAAATAATCAACAGATGTTGCCGCCAACAGCAACAGCAACGACAGGGTGGAAGCACAGGTCAGGGGTCAAATACGAGCCCCCCATTCGTGGTGTGTGCGTGTGTGTGTAAATGAAAAGCGGATGTTGAAAGTTCAGCGCAACTGACATCGCCAAGCATAGGGCTGCATCAACAATGACAGGAGCAGCAGCAGAAGCAACAGCAGCAGTGGCCAGCCCCAAAAAGTATGCTACGACTGCGAGCGGAAATTAAGTGTGACCTCTTCGCAAGGCAGCGCGAAAGAGAGGTAGAGAAAGCGAACGAAAGGGGGAGAGGAAGGAACCAATGTGAAGCCAGAATCAAGACAAGCTATGTTTAGGAGCGTTTCCCGACTTTATGTTACCTGTTACTCGATGGGAAGCTCTTACAGATTTTGTGGAAATATTCTCAAGGCTACCAAAAGGAAATATATAAAAAATAAACCGTTTAATCATTTTTACTGCATAAAATGTGTAGATTATTTACTAGTTATTTATCTTATAATAAGCATAAGTCATTATCTTAATAAAGAAGATATTTAATATTGAACGCTACAAAGATGTGAATGTTTTCGATTGGATGCCTCATCAGTTTCCTTTCTGAATATATTTTAATATAAATTTATAGTTAATAAAATATCTGCTTTTTCCTAAAAACTAGATATCCTGCTTACTCCACTGGTACCGCGTGAAAAAAAACCGCGGCGCATATCAATGGCCAGTTGTAGGGACAGACGACAGGCGAATGGACGGACGATGGCCAAGTGCTGCTCCGACACTCCATTTTCTGTTGCATCCTAGCCCGCGTCAGGATGCGTACATGCCAGGCCAGGACCCCAGAACCCCTTCAACTGCCAGACGGACCTCCATTCGCCCCGGAGGACTGCCCTGCCCGCCCATTTGTGATTGTGTTTGCGTGTTGTGATGCGTTCAAAATTGTATTTGCCTAGAATTGTTTCTATGGGAGAGGAGGGAGCGCGGCGCGCGGCGAGTGAAACCCATTCGCGGATGCAACTCCAATTGGGTTCCGCTTCTCCCGGATTTTTTCATTGCATTTGATGAGTACCTATGTACGTACGCCAGAGTTCATGGCCCGAAATGGTTCTGTTATCAAACGATTTTGTTTGGCAAACAACCAGCAACCGGCTATTGAAGTGGGCCCCTTCGATCTACATGAGTATCTATAGGAATTCACGTGTAATAAAGCCGCTCCATTGAAGCCAAAAGCCACGCCTTCAAATACAATAAACTGGCCGCAGGGGGCACGGACGGATCCAATTGAATTCGCAGGCAATCAAAAAATATTCCGAATTTGCGAGAGGGGGCACTATAAGCCAAGGCTAAGCCCGACCTTTAAACTTGATGGATTGGCCACCTCCGTATCGAAATTATCTCATAGTCCCTGGCAAACAGGCAAAGGACACGCACACGTGTCGGCGAGGGTCCTGGGACTAGGACTAGACACAAGAACAAAGGTAAACGGAGCGGGAAAATAAACTACGATAAAGTGCTATTACAAAGCGCAAAGTGCAATGATTAATCAGATTTATTTGTCAGTTTTATTTCGTGCTAAAAGTGTCAAAGAGAATATTTATAAAAGTTTATTAACACTAAGTACTTGGGCACACTCGCCGATCCAGGAGCAGAGCAGCCAAGGCAGCCGCGGCGGCAGCAAGCGAAGCACATTAGAACTGACCATAAAACACAAGCAAAACAGTTGCCAAGAACAACAAACAACAAGGACATCAAGGCGGCCAAGACGGGCGGGCAAGTTGAATGCCCGCCAGCGATCCCCCAGAAGCAACGTTGCCTCTCAGCCTCAAGTGCTACCAGAAACAATACCAACAACAAAAAACCGAGAACACCAACACAACCCCAACAGCAACAAGGAGCAGCTGCTGTGCGTGGGCGAATGAGGGGTTATTTGGGTGATTTGCTACACGGTAAGAACTAACTTAAATAATCAAAGAATATTAATCAAAAAAAATATAAAGATTTGCAGAAAGAAAGAAAATCGTAGACAACAAACGTTGGATTGCCCTTCATTGTTAAGTTAATACTAATCTAAGAGATGTACTTTCACCAAAATGGGTTTAAACAAATTAATTATTAGTAATTGAATATTTCTCCAGGATAAGACGATTTTTATAGGAATTTCTTTTATGATTCTCAATTAATTTTCCATTTTTATTAAATACCTTTAATAACTCCCAAATGTTTTCCTCTCTGCAAGCTAAGAATAAGAACTGGCACAGTGCGAAGTGCACAGAAAGTACTTAGGATGTCTTTAAGTTCAACATAAAAAACATTGGCGCTTACAACTTGGCCCCCAAACCATAAATCCGGCCAACACACACACAGCACACAAACAGTCGCACAATCGCACTCGACATCTCCCGGCAGCGAGCGACAACACATCGCACATATTAAGACGGATTTTGGCCAGAGGCGGCCATCTCAGCCAACTCAGCTGGCCTGACCAGCATATTTAGGCGGATATTTATGGCCCGGAGTTGAATGTGAATGGGCCCCACTCTGCTCCTGGCAACACATGTATACATTATCTGTGGGGATGTGTGTTTCCTAGCTGCAAAAGTTTCAATAGCCAAATGCCTATTGACGGCGAAAGAGGCAAGGAAGCGACCCCAAAGCGAACTTGACGGGAAATGAGATGCTGCTGTTGGCTGCAAAAAAAAATACCCACACACACATACAAATAAAAACAGAAAAAATATCCTCACTGACAAGTGGCAAATGCTCGACGAAGGACACACAATCTTACATAAATCTGGGCAACAGTGGGGCACAGAAAGTAACAGAAAAATAAATTGCACTTTAGATGCAAATTTAGAAAAAATAGTAAAATATAAATATAAATCTGAAGTATTTAAACTGAATTATTTGAGGCGTAAGCTTTACTATATCTTAAGGTGGTTCTGCCATTTATGCAATACTTTCAAGGCTCATAATTAATGACATAATGCACTAATTGCTTTTAGTATACAATATATACATAAGCTAGAATATCCTTGCGGATAAAGCTTAGCTTCCCCTTATTAAATAAATATTTAATAAATTAAATCAGCTAATAATAATAATATAATAAATAACATCTATAGAACTATAGAAGAAATCATTAAATTTGTAAGATAAATAATATCAAATCCTTTTTTGTACAAAATAATACTCAATTGTCCTGGTATTTAATATTTATTTATTTTACTTCCACTGAAAACCTCTTTTCACGTTCAATGCTGGCCTCTTAAGCTCTTGATAGCCCAAAGGAATTTTCCCTGTTTCGATGGCTACCGAATAGCAAATATTGATATGATGCCCGCACCCGTGGGAAGCTGCCACCGTCCGTCCCATTCCGGCTGCCAGAGTGCGTCGGGATGCTGAAGCTCAGTGGCAATTTTGGGAGCAGAAGGAGCAGCAGTTGTCACATTCTGTTGCTGTTGCGGTCGCCGGGGCAGCTGGAGAGAGCCGTATGAGTAACTTAATAAATTTGACAACAATGCCGCACAAAGGCAAACACACAAATGCAGCTAACGTCCAATCCCGACCAGAGCTGTCACCAATTTGTGCAGCTCGGCGCTATTGTTGTATGTAGTGACCTCTGAACCCTCGCCTGCCCCTTCCCAAACTTGTTGTTATTGTTCGTGTTTCGGGGGGGCGTCGTCGTCGCGCGGTGCATTTTCAATTTGTTTTCGTGCTCTGCGGCGTGGCTTGTAAACAAAATCCGGCGGAAAATGCGAACAAGCGGCGCTTACGAGAAGTCAAGCGGCCAAAAAGTGCAGAAGGAAATGCTATTTTGTCGCTCTCACCCCGGGAAAATCCGGCAAAGTCCAGCAACAGCAACAGCCCCAGTTGGTGCCCCTCCACCTCCCGGCGGTATCGTTTGGTCAACGTTGACAAGCGTGTGTTAAAGTCAACACTCGTCGTCGTGGTAGTGGCCCCTCAAATATGTACAAATTGCCCACTGTTTGTTTGCTTGTCGGTTGTACTACTGGAGCTGGCGTTAAAAACTGTTTTCGACTTCTTTCCGAAATGAATTCCATTTGAAATGGCCATCCAGGGCATGTTTTTAATAAATATTCCAAAGCAGAGACCACAAAACGCACTTTGGCTTATTGAAATTGCAATTGCAATTGCACAATCCGCTCTACAAATGTTTTTCGGGTGCAAAAAGAAAAACCGAAAATGTGAATAGGAAACGCATTTACTGGCTCTGGATGACTGCAAATTGATATGGCAGTGGTCAGGATGTAGCCAGCTCAGAAGCTCAATTAGCACGGAACCGGAGCCCTATCCTTATGCTCAGAACACATCCTCATCCACCTGGCAAAGTCCTCGACAGCGTCGCCTCATTAGCGGATCTCGTCAAACAATCCGCGAGTGTGAGCCCCTGGCGCTCTGTCATCTGTCATTTCACATTTGTGAGCTATTCTCACTACTCTCCAGCTGGATTCGGAAGTCAAAGAATATGCCGTCTTTCTAAGGTTTTTAAATTTGAAGATCCTGCTATTATATTTCAATTTTTTCAAGCCATTTAATTAAATTGATATTGAAAATATTTTGTATTTAATTATTACTAAATTTCCAAGTATTTTGTCAGTGAAATATATTAAATTTGAAGAAAGGAAAGGAAGAAATCTAATTAAGATAAAATCCCAATGAAAAACCTTCCATATAAATGCAAACTTTACCCATTGAAGAAATCTCTCTTATGGAAAATGCAGCACTGCTGTTGGGCAGTGGAAACAGTCTGAAAAAAACTGTATTTTTTAGTATTTGCCCAGTGCCTCCTCACGTCTCATTCGCACAAAAGCCACCTTATACATGCTATTAATGACACAGCCACCTCGCTCTACACAGCCACTCTGTGTGTATAACTAAACATTTACATTTCATTAAAACTAAAAACAACACACAAAGCAGTAAGCACGACACGAAAACGAAAAGCGAAAAGCGAAAAACGTAAAACGAATACGCAAACTAAGCAAATACATATGCAGCAGGAGAAACTGAGACTGAGACTTGTAGTCGCATGTTAGCGGATGCACTGCACAAAAAATATAATAAAAGGATTATGTAGCTATAAATAGAATATATAAATTACCATCAGTCTGTCAAAAAAAAAGGTTTAAATAATATAAATCATTACGACAACTATGAGGGAAAGAAAGAGATGTAGTAAGGTAGTAGAATCTAAGGCAAAGGATTGGAAATATTTAAGAAATATTTATACTATAACGATCCTTAATTTTCTACCGTGGAAATATATATGCTACAGCCATAGTTTTGGGCAAGGTAATGCGGCACAAGTTGAGTGGGTGGCCAGGCTGGTTGGGTAGTTGGTGCTTCTTCACCTGTCCGCCGCTCGCGATGAGTGCCACTCGAGGAGCTGCAGAGCTGAGCCAGAGAGCTCAGGGATATATGGCCAGGGATGAGGATGTGCCTCCGCACCGGCACCGTCATCTGCATCTGTATCTCTGCTCTGCCTTCCCTGTATCTGTATCTGTGTAGCCTTGTATCTGTTGCCCTGTTGCTTCGAATCGCTTTTTAAAACGCAAAAACACACATACCGGCACACACACACATACCGAGTCCTGAGCGGGGACATACACATACTTAACTCGACGTTTTTCACTCAACGAGCTTTTTACATAACAGGCAACAAAAGTGTAGAAGTGTAACACCAACAACAATGGCTTGCATTCCACCTGCTTCCTCCACGCAAAAGTTGGCCCAACATCAGAATGGAATGTGGTTCATTTGGGGCATAGCCAGGCCAGCTCCTCCTCGGAGCAGCGTTCAGTAGCGAAATAAATAGTATATTTTACCCGAGTGCCACTCATGAAAATTGCAAAAAAACAACAAGTACAGGCCGGGTCGAGTCCCGTGTGTGGGCCCTTCGTCTCCGAGTGTATGTGTACACTGAACCGAAATTATAGACTTTCTTTGGAATAAGAATTGGCACTCCTTTCTTTAAAATAATAAAATTATAGTGTGCCCTGGAAAAATTAACGAGCTCTAGCTGGTATAAGATGTTGAAGAATATTTGTGGCTTCGAAACAGCTTTTAAGATTTACTCAATGTCTTATCGCAAAAAACTACCAAAAAATATTTATGACGACAATTAAACTATCCCATAAGAACCCGAAATTCCTCTTATGTCTAACTAAACTTGTATATAAAACGCAAAGCATAGTACTATATTTTTGAGTGCACTTCCTGTGCCTACTGCTTGCCGAGTGCCAGTCAAATATGAATTGGTAGTTGGCTGGCCCGGACCCGGACCCGGCTTGGCTTTCCCTGGCCTGCTGCTCGCTCTGACTCTTGCAGCATAATAACAAGAAGTTATTGTGCCACTGTCTACATGCAACTGCAGCAGCAATGCAACAAAGCCGGTCACTCCGTCGCTCCGTCGCTCCGTCGCTCCGCCCCTTTGACCCTTAACCCCAACTGGGCCCCCTTAACCCATTGTTTTCGACCAAACGCTGCTGCAGCGCGCTGGTGCAGCAATTTCAGGGAATTCAGGTGGCCTCCAGTGAGCGGGAAAACGGAGAAAAATGAAGCCTAATTACGGCTCATGTTTAGCCGCTCCTCCATTCAATTAAATGGAATGCACGTGCCCCAAACCCCAGAGAGCCCGAATCCGAAACCCAGACCAAAACCGACCGACACAAAATCCAACAGGAACAGAAAAAAATGCAATAATCATGGCGCACAATGTATGTATGCTCGGGGAGCATTTCATAAATTGCCCGGACTGCACGCTCTGTGTGTGTGTGTGTACGGGTCTGATGCATTTGGGAGCCGCAGATTCTGCTGCTCTCGCAAATGTTTAATTAAAAATTAAAGCAGCTACTACTACTGTTTGCCCGCGCTCTGTTTGCCTTTGAGCTGCAGCGCCGGGAAACAAAATGCAATTCGTTTTAGTTTTGGGCAACAAGGCCCCTCCCTGCACTTTTGTTGCTGCAGCAGTAAGTTATATATAGTATAGTATGTTAGAGTTTCCATTTATTATTTTTATCCATGTAAGCATTTGACACTGGCTTTGTTACGGTTGGTAAAACGTGAAAGGGTTCTCCTGATGCTCTTACAACAAATTTTGGGGAATTGTTTTTAGACATGGAAAGGGAGTTGTTTCCCATAATAACTATATTTTAGTAAGTTATGGGAACTTAAAATGTATTACGAAATAGCATTTTTTTGTCCTTAAATAACTTCAATAAAAAACAAGAATTACCTGTTTTTAAACAATAATAAATTCATTGAGGTAAAACACTTAATTAAACAAAAGTTAATCTAGATTTCTATTAAATAAATTAATAAGAACAGATAATTAACGATTACTTACTATCCCGATATTCTGTCAACTTTTCAAATAATTTCTTTACTTGATTAATTGAATTTGTAATCTAAAAAATTAGCTTATATAAGTTTATTTCTTTCCTAGCTTTTAGTGACATACAAAGTCATGTTTAGGCTTTGGTAAAAATTATCAATAGTCTCCAATAAAACCTTTAGCATATTTTTAAAAACCATATTCCTAAGAAAATATATCTTTCCCTATATAAATCCCTAAATTATACCCATCAAGCTGACCCAAAAAAGTATCATTAGCCGCTGTTCGGTAAGGGTATAAAAGAAAAGCGTCAAGGCCTGCGATGGCAGCCACTTAGCAGCCAATAAATTGTAATTCGACGGTCTAGCTAGTTGGCGACGGGCGACACATGCAGTGTCGCTCACTCCTTTTCCTTGTGGAATGGAAAATTAATTTTCCAACGATTTCGTTTGTCGACGGCTTCGCTTCGACTCGGCCCCGCTTTTCCTTGTTCCGTATTTTCTTGAAGCTGCCAGGCCAAAGTGTCGCTTTCCACTCTTTATATATATATTATATGGCTCGTTCTTTCATTTATTTCGTTTTATTCGCCGAGCGGAGCAGAGCGAAGCGGATCGCATGCCACGCCCACCCCGCCAGCATACAAGTGGCAAATAAATTCATTAGTGGCGCAAATTAGTCGCATGCAACGGAGCGGGTCGGGTTCCCCGGCTCCCAGGCTCTCAGGCTCCCCTCAGTTCCCCAGTTCGAGACCAGGGGCGAGAGTCAGGGCAAAAGGACACAAAAGTGCTTTCAATTTCAATTAAATTCGCCACTCGCCCAGGATCCTTTTGCGTCCTTGGCCCTGGCACCCCGGAAAGTGCAGCTGCAGCTTGCAACTTGCAGCTCGTGTGATTCTCTCTCATTGTGCGCCTGCTGACTCAGGGGCACATTTAAAGCTCGTTTAAGCGCCCGTTCCGCTTCATCTCCTGGCCTTATCCTGGCAGCCTGATTAAGTAATCAAAGCATTTGTCAGCCACTTAATCTATCGTCAGCCACTTGGCCACCGCTGCGTATGCGTAACTTGGCTTGAAACAATACGAGAAAGGAGCTGTGATTGACCAAGGAAAATACAAGGAACTTAAGCCCGGTTACTAATTGGATTAGATGCAGTATTTAAGCATTTTCTTTTTGTTATTATAACATTAGAAAGAGAGATGATAGTTAAATAGAGATATTATTGATGTTATGTTATATTTTAATATTAATAATAAATAAATAATGATAAAACCAATAGGGTGAGCTTGACTAACCTTGATTGAAACAAATATTAAGACAATTTATCTTATTAAATAATGCCAAAAACAAAACTAATCTTATTTCTTAAAGTTACAAAGAAAATATACGGTTTATTATCTTTAGAACTCCGAATTAAATATTTATACAGTAAAATATTATGAATTAAGTACTAACTACGACAAATACTAAGGCAAATTAAGTAATTAACTCATTATTAAGCCATATGTATACATCTTTTGATAGTTTTTGTATTAGTATTTCTTTGTATTATATTTCTTAAAAAAATCTCTACTAAAATTATTTTGTAAGACTGTTTAATGCTTATTAAAGTTTTTATCGCTATCTTACATATTTAAATATTATCTTAAATATTTAAAATACCTAAAATGCCTTTATTTTATGAAGATTTCACTCATTACATTTAACAACTCTCTCTTGCTTACAAAAATAGACACTGCTTCCTCAAAGTTGTTAGTCAAATGCTGAAAACAAGTGCTCTGCAAATTGGCTCAGATTTGTGGGTGTGTGTGTGTTGGCCAACTTGAGAGGCCCAAAACGGTTTTGTTGGCAATCAGCGGCACCTAGCGACATGTGAAGGCGGCCAACAATCAACAGGGATGTTATAAACATGTGTACGCAGCCTCATCCCTTATGCTCCTCCCTCGCATTTGTCAATACCGAATAACACACTCACACAGCCATATTTGGCTTGGCCTCCACTTCCGGCTCCGTGTTTCCGTGTGACCCCGAGCGAAACAAGCGCAAAAACAACGCAAAATGTTTTATATACATCGACATACATATATTTGGCGAAAAACGCGAAAATATGTTGCGGAAATATGTTTTGTGCGAGTCACGCGTGCCTTCTGCTGTTAAATGTACTTTAAAAATCACTTAACGCGTTTAGCATTGATTTTCTAAGCCAGGCCCGGCCGTTTTATCTCCTTACGCCATATTTATTTTGCATATTTTCATCAAGGATTATGGCTGCACCCTAAGCATTTGCCCATTTCCCCATTTCCCCATTTTCCCATTTCCCAGTTGCCCCATTTGCCTCATACGACACAAAAGGCGGGAGCGGTCTTTGAGCAGAGTGAAACCATTAGAAAACTGATATTAAATTCAATTCAATTTGGCGGAATTTCTGCCGCTTTTTGTTTTTATGTATAGCAAAATGAAATTTCAAATTTTAATGAGCAATCAACAGAAAAGAAAAACCGGAAAATAATAAACGTAAATGGAACCCACGCAGGATACAAGGGCGATGCGATGCGTTGGAGCGGGGAGGAGCTCACCGAAAAAAAAACAAAGCAAACAAAGCCCCAAATGCTTAAAGTAAATTCAAATTTAATTAGGATTTTTTTCATATCATTCTGGGGACTCCAAAAGTCGAGGGACGAGTCGCCGCACGTGGACTTGGATGGGGGGCGGGCGGCACCACGCCCCAGTGGACTAAATGTAAATGAAAATTGACGCAAGGCAAGTTTATTAAAATGCGATTTGCATAAGCATGTGGAGGGAGCGAAGGTGAGCGAGCAATGAATGTATTTCGAGAGGCACAGGACACTCCGGAGTCCGGAATGAAAAGTGGCAATGAAAATGTCACAAAAGTCAAACTGGCCGCATTAATTTTCTCCCATTTTCCAGCTCCACTCGCCTCCCTGCACACGCACATTGGAAACCCAATTAAAAGTGGCCCAAAGTGGAACTCGTCCATCTCAACAGGTGACACTAATGGGGTCCATTAGCTGAGCAAACCAGCTAGGCAGGTGGCTTAAATAGGTTTCAAATTAATATAAGTCTAAATATAGTAAACTCAGTGGCTACAAGGACATTAAAAAGATTAGGTTAAGGTATTTATTAAGTCAAAATAAAAAACATATAAATTATTCAAGAGAATAAAATAAATTCTTAATAGTATCCCCTTCAAAGTTTAAAATATTTTTTAAATTATTTCATGTCTTAATAATCGAAAATTAATATATACTTTTATTTTTCTTTACAATTACCCTTTATTTTAATTATATTTTCTTCTCTTCTTAATCATTATAGAGCATCCTAGAAAACTCTTAAGCCAAAGTTTCCTTTTACCGAACACAGCTTATTTTGGTTTCTTTTTAATTTCCTCTTTTTTTTGGGAATAAATTACTGAAGTTTTGCATCTTATTTTCTGGAAAAGTCTCAATGCCTTAACTGAGACTTAAGCTCTCAACGCAGCCCAGACAATGGAAAATTATTATTGCACGAGAGTTCTATGAATTCCTACGCAATCATGCTTGCCACAAAGCGAATCAACTCAATTCATGTCAATTTTCCCCACACAACTGGCAGAGGTATTGTGTGGCCCTTGTGCCGGTGAAAATCTGGGGAAGAGGGTGAGAGAAAAGCTTCGAATAAAAGGACAATAAAAAAGACACCCACACACATGTGACGATGGCATGCAATCAATGCACTTTTTTAATTGCTTAGTATAGGAAGTGGGCGTGGGTGCAACAATTGCATCCATTTCGCTGGCTGCTTCCGGTATCAGTTTTGAAACCTCGCAGCTTGCCAATTGAAAAGCGATGCGACGTGGCCAAAAAGACGGCGAAATTGACGTTGATCCACCTAACAAAGAACCCCTCTCTGTCCAGCAGCAGTTGCAGGAGAAAGTAAGGCACGCAAATTGAAAATTGTTGTCATCGTAAATTGAGAATAATTATTTTTAATTGTATGCAGTATGAGTGTGTGTGTGCGGTAAGCGAATTGCATGTGAAATATATAAGTGCCTCACGGCAGCAGCTATCATTTGTTGTATCCTTTTTTTTGTTTTGGGCCTGCCCATTAAGCATACGCCGCGTGGAACGCACTTTGAAAAATAATATAAGAAACAGGCGACTGTTTAGGGTTTTGTTTGGCATAGTTGTAGGCTAAAGCTATTTTTTATAAATGTTACCAGGAGGTAAGATATAGAGATCACTAAGGCTATGAAATCCTTTTAAAATGTGCCAACAATTAAGCTACAAACTATATATTGTATTTTATAGAATACTTTTAAACATCTTTTTAAATCATTTCAAAACCCTAGTAATTTCTGTGGCACCGACAGTATACTTTATTTTTCAAGATTATGGAAGTAATAGTTTCGGACATAGAGCACAGAGATATGATAATATAATGACTTCCGGACCTTTTCCGGCCTTCCTTACCTTCTTTTTCTGAGTGCACCTGCGAGGAATGCGAGTGCATAAAAATTGCATTAAGCTAACAACATTAAAATTAACTTAAATGGGCAGATACATATAGAGGAAGGCCAAATGCATTTGACGCATTTACTTAATCGCATTTCACCGAACTGACTCTCCAAATGGGATTTTTCAAACGAAAACTTCGGTAATGCAATAAAAGAAATGTATATGGGATATGATGGGAATATGTATGTGTTTGATGTTCGCATTACAAATTAATTACATTGGCCAGAGCCAGTGAGACGATGGTCAGGCAATTTTAATTAATATTTGTCATTGCATTTTGCATTTTTCACCGGCGTATTGCGTTTGCCGTAGATATACTTAATGCTGAAATGTATATTCCGTTTTGCTTAGATAAATATTTGTTTGCAAACAGAATGCAGAATTAATTGGAATTGTTTCTAGTTACATCGGATTTTAGGTTATTTGATAGGCCAAAGCCAAAGCAAACAAAGCCAAATAATCCCCATTCCCCCATTGAAACTTCAAACGGAATTAATTTCCGCAAAGCAACAAAAAATAATCATTCGAATCATTTCTCTCTCACCATAATTGCCATTCGATAGGCGAGAGAGATCAAATTTAAATTTAAATTAATGTTTTCAACTGCAGCGGCAGCATAAAGGGGTTTCTATGATAAGTTGCAGCTGCGAAATTGCCTGATTTGCATATTGGCAAAGAAGATATACATACATACATATCCTAGCAACACAATCTGCGGAGAAATGTTCAAACTAATAACTACTATTAACAATTCAAGGAGCCTCCTGTCACCGCTCATTAAGGAAAAGTCCAAGCTTGAGTCCGACAATGTCCCAATACTCGAATCTTTGACATGCTCATCGCAGGATACGATTTCTGGGTGGGGGGTATGTATGGTAAAGAGGACATTTGTTTGCCCAATTTGCAATGTTTCCAGCTTCCGTTTGGAAATGTCGCAAATATTTGACAATGCAATGCACAAATTGCCTTGGGGGCGAGTGCCACAGCCATCGAACTCGTATTTTTGGCGAAAGTGTAATGGGCGAGAGGGAAATTTATATTGAACGCAATTTGTTTGTTTTGACGGAAAGGGACATGAAATCGATTTTGTTCCTTAAACAAGGACCATGGCAGATGAAAGGCAACAATGTAGCATTTTTGGCAACATCGGATAGAGATTATTAATTTAATAATGCATTATTTTATTCAGACTTGCTAATATTAACTTATTTTAAGTATATTATTACTAACTGCCTGGGTGAACTTACTTGATGCGATGTGTTTTATAGTATTGTTAAAAAAATAGGACAACTTATGCCTGAATACATATTTAATATTTTATATCATCAGATTAAGCTATTGCCTAACTATTATTCACTCTTTTCAACGCTAGTCTTAAACTTTTAAGCTACGATTTTAATACACTTATGTTATTTTGTTTTTATTTACTTTTAAGCTACGATTTTAATACATTTATGTTATTTTGTATTTATTTGTAGTAGTAGTAGGTCTTAAAAAATATATATACTATATATATATACATACATGTTATGCTAGAAATTAACAGAATTTATACTTGCGTGTTGCAATGTAAGAAATTGTTTAAAAACTACAAAGCTTCTTAATCTGCTTCTATATATCTCAAAAAAGTATTTATAAACTACCATTTCCCGTTAATACGATGTTCCCTTTAATAGCCACCTCCTATCTACACTCAATTACCCCAAATTCCCATTTTTCTTAACCTTTTAAATGGCATACCCCTTAAACCAATTACACCTACTAACAGTTGGCTTAACCAAGCCTTAAAATACAAGAAATAAACTGCGCAAACAATAAACCCAAATGCCCCATTTTATTGGCTTCGTGATTTATAAAATACCCCGTGAAACTTTCAACTTTTCAAGTTTCCACTTGGAGATGAACTTCGAACTCGATCAGTGTCACTTACCCCGAAAAAAAAACAAACTTTTCACGTTTCCAGCTCACTTTCGGAGTGCAAATTAGTTTTCTTTGGCGGCTAATTTGGTTTTTTTTTCTCGCAGGCTCGGTCTGTTTTGGACACGTTCTAAATTTGGTGCTGGCTCAATAAATTAACCGACAATCGGGTTTGTTTTTTTTTTGTTTATATAGTTCTACTATGTCCTGTGTCCTTTTTCTATCTATGGCGCACATACACACACACAAACACAAGCAGGAAGCGCGGCAGAGTATTAAAAACTCATTAAGCGACCGACGAGGAGGAGATGAAGGATTTGAGAGTGTGTTCTATGCTCTTTATGCTTCCTTTTTTCCCCTTTGCTTTAATTTATGCAAATATCGACCGCACACATATGCAAAAGATGAGGCTGAGGCGGAGGATGATGATTTTCGGGAGCTGCCAAAAAAGTCTGCGGGAAGTGTTCTTCCTTTATTATTTTCTTCTTTTATTTCTTGTCCGGTAACTCGGCGAAAGTAAATCGAATGTCAACCGCACACATGCAAGGCGAACACTTAATCAAAAGCACACACCACACACTCGAAAGCCGGGTACAGAGAGCAGGTCCTGCGGGGGAGGTGGTTCCTGCAGGGGACTCCTCTGCCTCCTGTCAGAAACACGTGCGATACGTGACCTAGGCCAAGCGTTAAATTCACGCGCCAATGTTCCCGATTTCTACTTGCTTTTTACTTGGGTTTCGGTTTTCTTTTTTTTTCTTTTTGCTCTGCCAAATTCCTTGCTCTCGCTCGTCGAAGAAGGATCCTCCTGCGCCTGAATCTCAACCAATATATATACCCATACACATATACACACGTGTCGACCAAATCCGCTTAGGACAAACTGACGACTGATTCTGCAAGTTGGCCAAAAACTTGGCACTGGCAACGGCACTCGGCTGTTCTCGGCGTCAGCCTCATCCTCATCATCCTTCGGCTGAGGTCGTGGTCTCGTGGTCGTCGGGAGCTCCGGGTTGCTCCGGCTGTCCACGACCTGCCGCACAAGGGAAGAGAGCGCCTAAGAGAGAGCGTTCCATTTCCCAGGGCGTTTCGCCGAGGAAAGCGCAACTAGTTTTGCCAGCTGCCTGGAAGGTAGATGCGAATTGAAAATGTGTGGCATTGGAAGCGCCTTTCCGATTTTCCACTTCCCCTGCCGCTACGCGCTTGTTCCCCGTACTCCCTGTAAATATACCGGCACGGCCGCCCGTTTTGTTTGCCCAATTAAATGCCACATATGTCATAAGCATAATAATCTCTGCCTTCCCCCTCCACCGGCGCCCCATTTCATCGCTGAAAGCACTTTTTTTTAATTAATCATTAATAAGAGCCACGCTCGGCTGGCGACTAAAGCAGATAAAAGCCCCCCAGTCCGCTGTCTTCTGTCCCCAGTCCTCTGTCCCGCAGAATCCCAAATTGCAGTTGCACTCCGCCACCCGGCACCGGGCAACCGGCACCCGGCATCGGGGGCCTTTGATATATCCGCTTTTGCAGTCGCCGGAGTTGGAGATGGGGTTAGGGGCAACGGGACAAGGGCTCCACGGCTCCGGCCGCAATTAGCAAGCGGCGAAAGAGCGTCCCAGGCCGGGCACCCTAACCCCGGCTCAATTGCGGCACCGGAAAAAAATGTATACTTATTTACAATGGATAATATTTATATATCAAAGTAATTCAATTCTCAAAACCATAACATTTTAATCGGTTCTTTAATTTTCGGCTCTCTTTTCCTTAAATATTAACAAAACTTCCCAGTTCGAATTTATTCATTTATTTATTATGTACCTTGATGTACATATGTATCAAAATGTATATTAGTTACCACAGTTAGACAAATTATAATCTAGTCAGCATGAGTTTTTTAATATTTTTATGACATGTTTATTTAGTACTAAATGTTTTATAATATGCTAATGTAAATGTGAATGCGTTGATTGTGTTAAATATATAGAAATGTATAATTTTAAGTCTTCATATTTAGAAAGACAATTAAATTCTTTGTTATGAGAAACGATAGTTTATTTAACGATCACTTTGTAATAAAATAAAATAAAATAAATATGGAACATTGGATAGTTAAAGTTTTTGTCCTCGTTTCGTTCTTCGTTTTTCTACCTACAAATTATAATCAACTGAAATATTTACTTGTTTTGTATTTAGACACCTTTTTAAGTGTTTTAAAAATGGTAGTAATTCCATAAGCACACCCTAAATAAAGTTTCTTTCTGGTTAAAGATTTCTCAAATTTTGTATTGCATTAATTAATAACTTTTTTCAGTGCTTTTCCTGGTCCCAGTCCGTTTTGCAGATGCGGCAGCGAAACAGAACCAGATCACGTACTCTGTTTCCCAGAGGTCGCGGGAAAGAATTTGAAATTGCAAAGAAATCTAAAAATAAATAGGGGAAAGACAACTTTTCTTTAGAATTTAAAATGCTCTTAATAAGAAGAAATTATAATAATTAAAACTAGCTTTAAATATTGGTTTATTTATACTGATTTCTACTATTTTCTCCTCATTAAAATGTGTTTTATTTTACTTATTCTTATTGAAATCATTGGGAAACGAATATTAAATTTAAAATTATTTTAAAATGTTCATAATTTTATCTAGAAAAAGTGTGCAAATATCTTTAATTAAAAATCTGGCCAAGTACCCTAAGTACCTCGCATACTCCGCCTAATGCAGGGGAATCCCAAACCAGACACCGCACACAACATTCGGCCACTTGGATGTCGCCTCCAACCCTCACTGCGGAATCGATTGTGTAGGCAGGAGGAGCTCTATTCCCCGGATCCCCAGTTGCTCCGGGTTCCTCTCCCTCTCGCCGGGCAATTGACCCGCGGGTCGACTCGTCCTCCTGCGCCTCAACTGCTTCCATATGCTCGCCGGGTGATGTGCGGTAGTAAATACAATTTACTCCACTCGGTCGCACACACATTCCGATGGCGCATAATTTTATTGGCTTGCCGGCGACGATGCACTGGGATGCGTTCCATTGCGTTCCGCGTTGACTTCGATGACAGCCAACAGAATCAACAGAGTCCCGAGGTGGCACCAACCCTCCTGACCCTCCATCTTCTCCTCTGCCGCCTGCTGCAGT
Organism: Drosophila kanapiae; assembly: GCA_008042475.1. Classification (NCBI taxonomy): domain Eukaryota; kingdom Metazoa; phylum Arthropoda; class Insecta; order Diptera; family Drosophilidae; genus Drosophila; species Drosophila kanapiae. The sequence continues at coordinate 810,161 of VNJM01001909.1, read as the reverse complement.
TCCTCCGCATTCTAATGAGATATGGCCCCGGAGTCACGATGCATTTTTCTAGGCCCAACATTTGCAAACAGCAAGCGGATGGAAGGGGGCGACCATCTGCCAACGGCAACACCATGGGTCATATCCATGAGATGGCTCCCCTTGTTCCGGCACTGAGAATAAATATTCGTTAACTAAGAAACTTGAAAAATATATTTAAATTACTTTATTTATAAGATGATCAATAGAAATTGTTTTTATTTAATACAAAAGGTATGAATAAATCAAGTAATTTAAGTCTTCATATATTGCTATCTTATAATTAATTTAAAATGCAATTACTGCAAACATTCGGTGCTTTAAACCACCAATATTTTCCATATTTTATATCAGTAAGAAATCTATATATTCTTTCTTTGAAAAACTTCAAATACAGCACAATATTTCCTTTCAATTCATCTACCTTTATTTATTTATTTATTAATTAAATTAAACATGTTCTTATCCTTTCAAGGGACTTGGCAGTTATCGCCAAACAGTCAAAATATAACTTATACTATCTATAAGATAGACAAGTCAAGATTTATCAAAGGTAAACAATTAGCCAAACACCAGCCTGCCAGCCCTTTAAATATCTTTCTCATATCTTTAATACAATTTTTCTTTGAAAATTGTAAATTTTATATTTTTTTTTTCTCATGTCCCTCCTTTTTAAAATTTATATTTTTAGTTAACGTAATTTTAGTGACATCATTTCACAAACTTAGTGCTCCTAAAACCCTTAGTATCTGTATATGTAAGGCAATATTTTTGTTCACAGTGCATCGGCACTTATGGTCTGCATATGAAATCGCGCCCATAATCAGCAGGGACACGGCGAACTCTGGCTCGCATTGTGACTCTCGGGATCTCCCCGGCCGCTGGCAGAAATGCTAATTAGGCGTAATTCGCATAAAATTCGCAAACATTTGCTGTCACCGGGAGGAAGAGTCGTTGCAGTCAGTCGCTGCGCTATGTAGCTTTTGATTTACGAGTTGCAGGACGCGGACAAGGACCCAGGGCTGCCAATCTGACCAATCCGGCCTATCAACGGCTCATCAACGGCCGCGAGGAGACCCACCTTCCAATCAGCGGTCCATCCGTCATCAGCTCTGCCCACGGCCTGCTTAATTACTAAGCGTATGGGTGTGTAAGCCGATATGATTCAGTTTATTATGGGTTTCGGCTTTTGGTTGTTGGTTTTGGGTCAAGCAGCTCCACTATTCCAACTTTCCAGAGATTAAAAGTCAAAAAATGAAGGCAATTAAAAAGGGAATCTAACTTTAAAAACAGTTTAAGCATAAACTTTTCATTACATTAACTTTAAAACTACTTACCCTTTCATTAAACTCCTATTTTCTTTGGAAACACTAAATTGACAATAAAAACAAGTCGTTAAGTAGGAATTGAAAAAAAATGTAATTTCATTTTTTAATGTACATTTGTTGGAAAATGTTCTATAAACTATTCTTTCCTGTTTTTTACTACCAAATAAATGTACAAATATAGCAGTAGCCAACTCAAGTTTCTCTCTTTTGTTTGCATCTGTTTTCTGGCTATATAATTAAGTAAATCTATATAAAATAGATCCCCCCAGTCAGATTGATAAATCCATTTGCAGTTGTTTCTGTTAATTAAACAATTAAGTTGCTAAGCAGGACTTTCGGGCGCTGCTCTCGATTCCAATCGAGTTTGGCATAGTTTCCTTGGACGGACATTATTCACTTAACGCCGGCACTTGGCAGTGCCAACACCGCGGGGTGGCAACTATTGTCGTGCCTCCCCCATTGTCGCATCCGGCTGAAAGGATTTCAATGTCACACCGCAACTGTTCGGCGGATGGTCCTGCTCGCAGTCGCGGTCCATTACATTAACCCACGGGCGGCGCATCAAGTTCGCGAGCGAGTGACGGCGGCGACCACAAAAGCGACGAAAATGAAAATTCATGAAAGTTTATCGCAGCGAAGGGCCGCCCTCCCAAGCGGATCCAGGAGGAGATCCGGAGACACGGATACGAGATGGCTGGAGCCATCCATTCGCTCCACTTTTGTGGTCAATTAACGGCCCTTGGCCAGCTCCGAGTTTGTTTTTGTGTAATGAATTTAAATGACCCACTGCGCCGGCTCATCAAGTGCTGCAAAGTGTTTTCCAACAGGACGCGGAAGGACAGGCCGTAGTCCTGCCTCAACAGTCTAAGTCCGCCCAGATCCCGCCCGCACTCCCTGTGACAGCACCTGTCGCCGAAAAATTTCCAACAATTTGGCTAATGACTTCACTGGCGGTTAAGGGGGGCAAGCAGAGTTGCCAAGTACATATATGAAGCTAAGCAGTTAGCTAGAAACCGGAGAATATAAATCAAACAGGCTCTTATTTATTCTCGACATAAATGTTCCAAAGATTTTCTTTTGTTTGCTTCAAATGAAGAATTCCAGCTTATAAAATAAAGAAAAATATAAATGTAAAACTATTTATTTTCTTAAACTATTTCTTAGTATCTCAGTTTCTTGTATTCTTTCTCTCTCTCTTTTTTTTATAAAACAAAGTTATAATCAACTCATCAATTCCAAAAAAAAAAGGCCCCAAAATTGGCTTGAAAACCGCCGAGGTGACATTCTAGATGCCGCCTGGGTCTGAGTGTAAATACCAAATTAATTATATTCCATGAAGAGAAATTAATCAAGCGTAGCGCTGGCCAAACCAAAACCAACTACACGTTCCCAATGAACTCTATTTAACCCCAAAAACAAGCCACGCCCACCCACGGCACAGGTGTGAGCCGGAGTTGTGCCCAGCTTGCGGCCATTTCATTAATCACACTCAACACTTAGCAGGAGTCTGGGCCGGGACTTGGACTCTGGCCCCGGGTTTGGGTCTGAGTCTGGGCCTGGGTCTGGGTGCTTGGTTTTTGGACGGACGGGGCTGAAGGTAAGTAAGCCTGCCCGTGGCCAATGTCAAATGGTTTCTCGGGGGCGCTGTCTAGGCCCACATCCGATTATTTATTATTGTGCATATTCAAGGTGCTGCTGCAATTCCATCGAAGCGCTTTTCATTATTTTTAGTCTTGATTTCTGTAAAGTAAAGTAGTGTCCTTCATATTTTAATTTTTAAGGAAGTTATACAAAACGATTTTATTACAAAAAAAAATAATCTATGTTTAAACTTTCAGTTATTTATTACCTTCTTTAATTTCAATGAAATTTGTACAATACCTGCTTTCAAACTCAAAACTCTATAAAAGTTGACCAAAAGTCGGCAACAAAATTCTTCATTTTATGTCCATACTTTTCGGCACAGTTTGCCATAAAGTTTTCACGTGTCTATTTTATAGTTCTAAACATTTTTATCGAAAGTTAGCATAAAATGGCGAACTTACACAGTGCCATCTATTGTGAAATTTTCTTTGGTTTTCTGCTTTCACCGTATTGGGGAAAATGGCGGCACTAAATAATCGAAACTTGGTTTTTTATAGCAAGGAGCTTCCACTCAATTTTATGAGTTTTATAGCTCATAATTATGTCCTGTATATAAAAGACGTAGCTTTTTAGTATAAAAACCATTTATATACACAAAAGCGAACGAAAAAAGCACAATTTCAATAAGCGTTATTTTCCTGCAAAACTTTTATTTTTGTTCCTGCCAGGACATTTTTGACCCAAAAAGTTAAATAATATAGTTTTAAAAACATCGCAATTTTCTTAATGTATTTATGAAGATAATTTTGTATTTATGTATTTACATTTTTTGTTTGTATTTGTATAATGTTATGCAGCCACAAATTTAAAACTAGAATAAAGATAAAATTTGGAAAGAAAACGCAACAATTCGTTAGAAATTCAAACAAAAAATGATCAAATAATTGTATTGATCGATTTCGTAGGCCGAAGGACTTAACCTTCTTCATTGTATGGATTACGAAGTCCTTGGGCAATGTCAAGCTCACACTGGGCAGATTCTCTTCAGAAATTCTCAAGGTTCGTTACACCAATACCCTCTTTTTATCAACTTTGAGGCACTGTACCTCAAAAATAGATAAAGAACGCGCTCAGGATTAAAGTTCTTAAAATTATGTTAATATTTGTATTAAACTTAAAAGACATAAATATCAATGAATGGCATCACATAACGGAAGAGTTTATATCCCACACAAAAATAATATCATTTCAAGGATTCCCTTGGTATTATCCATTTCCAAGCATGGCCAGGGATCGATCAGGTGCGCCTCTTGATGATTGCCGTGTTGGCCAGTTGCAGGACTCGATTAAAATCGACCTTGACATGGGCGCGCCAATATTTACAGCGTCCCCAGATGACGGCAGGATAGTTGGGGCTCGTGATCCCATGGAAAATGCGGGCAATGTTCCGGCCACTGAACGTATTGTCCGGATACATGTTGATCAGCGCGTGCACATCATCTGTGATGCTCGCGTCCGGCACATTGCTTGGCTAATAAGTAATTGATAATTAATAATAAATAAATAAATATAAATGGGCCCCTCGCTAACCTCTATTTCGAGCTCGAGATCCTGCGGATAATCGTTGAGGAAGTAGTTGCGCACTATGGCCTTTAGCTGCTCGCCGCGATCCTGCGGAAAGTCGGCATTGCAGCACTGGCCGCAGGAGCTATAGGCCACCGCCGCCAGGCCATGGGCCACATACTGCAATTGGATGAGCTGGGTGCGCTCCTGCTTCACGGACCGCGTGTATAGCGTGTCCAGGGCGCCGTCAATCTCCGTTTCCGTGAAGTCGCCCGGCACCTTGATGCGAAAGCCCAGATCGTAGAAGCTCACCGTGAGAGGCGATCGCTTGGGAAATCCATTAACTGGCAAGTAAAGTATCTATGCTATTAGGATTCAAGAAATTAAAGTGAAAAGTAACTTACTATTCACCCATTCCAGATTCTTCAGCTGGTACTTAACCACGCCACTGTTCCAGCCAATGCCAGCGGCTATATCGGTCACCGAAAACTCAATAATGTTCGAGTCCTCCTTGAAGGTCTTGTCGCGGATCTGCAGGGCAATGGCCATGGCAAGAGGTGGGCATTCCTTGGCAGCATGTCTGAGGATTAGAAAGTTTGTTCTCAGGTAAGCTGTTAACGCTCTCACTTTACGCAACTCACTTGAGGTACTTGGGTCCGCCGTAGGATATCACCTTGGCCATCACATACGCCGAGCTGAGCACGCTTATGCACCAGCGCGGATCCAGCTCCATGTAGCAGAGCAGCGTGGATATATTCTCCGCCGGGATGTCCAACATCTCGACTGTCTTCTCCACCGAGAAGCCGATCTCGTGTCCCGGACAGACGTGTTCCCTGGGGCCATCGTCCGCTGGGGCAGAAACTTCTCCCTTGTCCAGCTTCTTGGCCAGATCTCTGTCGCAGCTGCACGGCACAAAGACCTTCGCTAACAGCTTGCGGATCACATGGCGATCGATGGAATTGGAGTAGACATGACGGCGCAGCTCGCTCTGATCACCGCCCTTGGCATCCAAAAAGAGATGACAGTGCGAGGGCAAGCCATCGCGTCCGGCGCGTCCAATCTCCTGCACATAGCTCTCGAAGTTACGCGGCATATTGTAGTGGATGACAGCCCGAATATCGGGCTTATTGATGCCCATGCCGAAGGCAATGGTGGCCACCACGATGCGCAGGTCGTTGCCCATGAAGGCTTTCTGCACAGTCCGACGTCTCGAGGCGGGCATGCCCGCATGGTAGGGCTCCGCCTGCCAGTTGACCCGCTTGCGCTTTTTGCCCTGCTCCTCGGCCGGCTGCCGGCGATCTTGCACGCAAGTCCTGATAAAGCCAGCGATCCGTTCGCACTCGTCACGTCGCGTGCAGTAGATAATGATGGACTGGCAGGGTTCAAAGCTGGGAAATACAGGAAAAGGAGTTGAATTTAAGGATTTTCTAGGAAGCAAACTTAATCCCACCGTTCGCTGTTTAGCAGCTGCAGCAGCGCGGCATCTCTGTTCGCATCCTTGGAGACGGACAGCACCAGGTTGTCCGGCAGTGGCGTGTCACTAATCACGCCCCGCTCCCCGTCAGCGATGCCCAGATGGCTGATGATGCTCACCCGCGTGGGCAGAGTGGCAGTGGCTGTTAGTCCCAGCACCGTGTGCACGCCCAGATTCTTGCGCAGCACCTTGCAGATCATGAGGTAGCTGGGCCGGAAATTGTGGCTCCACTGGGACACACAATGCGCCTCATCGATGCAGGCGAACGCAATGGGCGGCAGTTGGCGCAAAATGGCCCCGAATCCCGTGGCCCGCTCACCGGAAACCACGGCCTCCGGCGAGACCAGCAGGATGTCTATCTCTCCGTTGGATATCATCTGCTGGATCTTTATACGCTGCTGCGGCGTCTGGTTCGTGTGCAGGCAGTGAGCGCGCAGGAAGTGCGGCACCCCGGTGACCTGGTCCTCCATCAGCGACACCAGCGGCGAAATGACCAGCGTGATGGCTCCCAGCTTGCGGCTGTAGAGGTAGGCGGGCAGCTGGTAGCACAGCGATTTGCCGCTGCCCGTGCTGAGGGTCACGAGCGAGGAGAGGCCGGAGAGCGTGCGCATAATAGCCCGATCCTGTCCCTTCCTGAAGTTGCTGTGGCCGAACATGTGCAGGGCCTCCAGCACCTCGGGCGTGGTGTCCTGAACCGTTCCGTCCGGCAGGAGGTCGTACAGCGGCTTAACACCGCCATGCTGGCTGCGATTCGAGGTGGAGGCGCTGGTGTCCAGGCCGGCCAGCTTGAGGAACTCCTCAGGGATCTTGTGGCCCACGTAGGTTTTGATAGGTGACGCCGGCTTTTCCTGGCTCTCCTTTTGAATCAGCGAGGCTTCCACGGCGGCATCCACAGCCTCGAAATCAATATCCGCATCATCGCTGGACCAGTCCGGATCCGGCTGCACCTGCTGACTCTCCCCCTCCTCCTCATCGCCGCTGCCTTCGTCCTCCGAATCGTCCGATTCCTCCTCTGGCTGCAAGATGGCCGCATTGGCCGCCTGCGGCAGCCTAGAAATATTGCGACTATGGGCCACCAGAGCGCCCTGGCTGGCCATCTCCTGGGCCTCGGCGAGCGTGGGAAAGGGCGAGGGATCCTCCTCCAGCTGAGCGGACAGCGGCAACAGGCTGTCGCCCTTCACCTTGCACTGCTGGGCAAAGTGACCCACGCCGCCGCACTGGAAGCAGGTGAGGACGCCGCCATCACAGCCACCCATGTCCATGTCGGGGCCACTCAAGGCAGCCACTCGCTTCTTGTGACGCCACTGCTGCTTCTTGTACTTGCTGAAGTTCACCGTCTTCTTGCCGCGCACAAACTTCTTCTTCTGTATGTTTATCGTAACGAAGTTCTCGTTCAGTTTCCCAGCAGCGATGCGTTCCTCCATCTTCTTGCGGGCAGCCGCTCGCTTCTCGTCCACCTGAATACCAGACGCACCTCCTCCTTCAGCCAGGGGAGCCGCTGCAAAGGTTCTTATGTAACGTTGTGCGGTGGCATCGGCCATTTCCAGTTCCTGCGCATTAATGCGCGGCACGGAGGTGATGTCGCCCGCCTCCAGAGCCAGCACATACTTCAGATCTTCTGGATTTAATGGCTGTGCGTGCTCCTCTTCCTCCTCTTCGGGTTCTTTAGAAGACTTGGCCGCAGCAGCCGTCTTCTTGGAGTTCCTGGGCTTTTTCTCTGCCTTGATTTTGGGTTTCTTCTCAGCTTTGGTTTTGGTTTCCGCCTTGGGTTTGGCGGTTTGCCTTTTTCCGGCTGCCTGCTTACGTTTTGCCTTCTCCTTTTTGACCTTTTCAGGCTGGTACGTGGCGTCATCAGCATCCTCATCGACTGAGAAGTCTGGGTCTGCTGACTCTTCGATAGGCTCTGCCTCGGGCTCGGTTACGGGTTGTATTTCCGCTGAGGCTACTCCGTCCGTAGATCCAGCTATTGTTGGCATAATACGGCGCCTCTTGGACAGCTGGCGGTACTCCTGCGGCTCCGGCTCCTCGTCGCTTTCAGCCACCACGGAATCGGAGTCTGAATCGGTTTCCTGCTCAACAGGAGGCGGGTTCTGTTTAGGAGCAGGTGGCTTCGGAGCGGCCACAGGATTCTGGCTGACGATGGGAGTGGCAACAGCTTCAGTCACCTGCTCTTTAACCTCCTCCTCCTTAATGGTACGTTTTAGTTTGCTCAAGTCCAGATTGGCCAGCCCAAAGTTGGTCTTCTTGGCAGAAGCAGCATTGTTGTTAGGTTCCGCCGACGTTGTGGCCACCACCTCCAGGGTGTTCTCATTGGTGTTGCGCTGCAGCCAGCCATCGTCCACCTGCGTTTTGATGGCCTCTTTGGCCGGCAAAGGATTGGCGGCCAGCAATGCCTCTTTCTCCTTGTACTGCTGGGCTTTCCGTATCAATATGGTCTCAAAATCGAGCAGCTCCTCACCCATATCTGTATTTACCAAAGGGTTGTGGGTGGAGCTGGAGGCATTGAGGGATCTATGCGATAGCGGTTTGCGGGGATTGCGCTTGGCAAATCCGCGCGCGGACTGGAAGAGCTTGGCACTCAAACTGGGCTTCAGGCTGGCGGGCGCCTTCAGCTGCTTTTCCTGCTGCAGCAAGGGAGCGGAGAGGGAAGCCTCCAGAGGCTGCGCTGGCTTCAAGCTAACTTTGGATCCCCAGGCCTTGCGGTTAATGGCCAGCTCCTCAACGGCCTCGAACTGACGGATCACATGTTTCTCGTCGCGATTGGCCAAATTGGTGAGTGCATGCGGATTGGGCAGCTCCTGGAGATTGGAGAACGCGCCACCGCCGCCCGTCTGTGGCTCCACGAGCGCAGCTATGTCCAGCGGCAGTTGGGGACCACCGTTCACACTGAGCTCCTGGTCCTGGTCCAACAGTTCGCTGGCCTGCGACATCTCCAAGATGTCGTAGCCATCCTCGTCGCAGAGTACATCGTTGAGGGTCTCCTCCAGAAACGAGGTCTTCAGCTTGTAGTACATCTTGTAGGAGTCCCGAATCTCCTGGCTGGCCTCCCGAATATCATACTGTCCCCACAACGGATCAATTTTTACTACTATATCTTTACTAGATTTCTGCGAAAGTCTCACCTTCGATGGCACACGTCCTGTTTTCTTTTTGAAATCCGTTTCCCACAACTTGACGCGGAGCTTGTACTTTTGGTATTTCTGCTTGAACACATCCTCCATTGTGGCGGCGACGGCTTCTTCCAATAGTTATTAACATTAAGAAGCGAAAACCATTTGCAAAAAGAAATTTCCGAAAACTAATACGAATGCAGCTGATTTCGCTGAGCGCGGTTTTTTTTGGCCAGCGTTGCTACACTATTGCGGTTTTTAAGAGTTGCCAGACTGCGAAATAGCTACAGTAGATATAGGTTAGAAATGGAAAATATATATATATATTATTCGTAACAGTACATATAATATTCGGCAGGTAAGAAATTTAAATTTCTTATATCTTAAAACTTTAGCTAAATTTTTAAACCTTTTTCAAAATCAACTTAATCATATTTTAAATTGTCTGAAATATTGGAAACAAATTGTATATTCAAAGTTACAATTGAAAATAAAGAATATAGAATATAAAAAAAAAACAGATAGGAAGTTGAATAAGACAAGCAGAGATAATAATACAAAGAAAATTAAAGAAATTTATTTAGCTTTTATTCGATACCTTTAAAAGCAAAAAAAATCGGTGAATCGGTTAACAACCGATTGTTCCTATAAAAGCTAAATATACAATTATTTATTTGTTTTATTTAATAATTTAACCAAGCAAATAATAGTTAAGTTATTAATAATTTTAATCAAGCAATTAAAATAAGACTATTCTAAAAGTTTCGATAGTTTCCGAAAGCTCAAAAACTGAGAGAATAGCTTCCATATTAACGGAGAGATAGATGGGCATGGCTAGATCGACTCGTCTGGTCACGCTGATCTAGAATTGATATACTTTATTAAGGTATCAAAGATGATTTCTTCACAGCGTTACAAAAACATTATCCTCTGCAAGGGCAGACAAAATTTTATAAAAAATAAAAACAATTACAATTGTGTTCGTTTTGTTTTTTATTTGTAGTAAAAAATATCCAAGCTTGGCCGTTGCAAAATGCAGTTCTCACAATGATGCTACATAGGTAAATGTGACTGGCAAGGGGCCTCCCTCGCCAGAAAATAACTGAAGACTACAAACAATACGGAGTAGTGGGCACTACGAGGCGAAAAGTTGGAGAACAAAGCAATGGAGCAGGGAGCAGGAGGAGCAGGGAGGAGGGAGCACAAGGAGCAGGAAGCAGGGAGCGAGGAGCGGAGGAGACAGGACGAAAGGAAGGGCGAGAATGTAAATAGTGGTGCTGATGAGGGAGGGGGCGCGTCTACATGAGTATCAGGGCAATCTCCTCCGGCTGCATCAACGGGCAGCGCCAGTTGTACAGATAGTACTGCAGGTTGCCGTCGCCGGCTCCGAACTTAAGCGGACCAAAGTACTTCTTGTTCTCCATGAGGTCGAGGGCATTGTACACGTCCATCTGGACGTTTCGGGCCGAGATCAGGGCATCGTTCATCAGGTCCAGCCACGGGGTCTTCGTGGACACGTTGTAGAAGGAGTAGGCGGCGCGTACCGTCTTGTGCACTGGATGGTGCATCACGGACGAGGGCAGACAGTAGTAGCTGGTCAGATCCGTGATGTTGCCCTTCTCGTCCGCCACCACGAAGCAGTCGATGATACCCTCCTTGGGCGTGAACCAGTGACGGAACTCCTCCTTGCTGAACACAGGGCGGAGCTGAAACCGTTTCAGGTATTCCTCCAGCAGCTTGTGCGCCTTGTCCATGTCCTTGGCAGTGATCCGGCGATAGCCCTTGGTCTTGGGCTGATCAGGCAGTTTGTACAGCTTCATGGTGCGCTGCATAGTCATGTTGCGGGCCAGATGCGAGAAGCGCACATCCACCAGCTTCTTGGGGTTCAGGGAACGATGCCAGTAGCGACAGGTGGCCACGGGCGTTGGCAGCACCACACCAGCCGTGTAAGCGGCCTGGAATATCCCCGTCAGATTGACCCGACGTGTGATCTCACGGATGAGTACCGGCGCCACACGCTTGCTGCGCAGCTTCTTATGCACGCACAGGAAGTTGATGTCCACAACCTTGAGCACCTTGTTGTAGGCCTTTAGCTTGCTGGGAATGGCCGAGATGAAGCCGACCAGTTTGCTGGACTTCTCCACGCGCACGCCCACGTGCCAGTCACGTTTCCAGCCCGGCGGCTGCAGCGACCACTTGAGGAACTCCGGCTGATAGTCAAAGCGGAACATGGCGTCGTCATCCTCCACATAGTTCTCATTCAGCAGCGTGTACAGCTCCTTGAGGTCGTTGGCATCGTTCAGGTCCAGTGTCACCCACTTGAAGCCGCCGGGCAAGGTGTATGGCTCCGCCCGGATCTCACTAACCTCCTTGTTCGGCTCGATGCACTCGTTGGTGGTCACCTGCTCGTCCAGCTTCGGTACCGGCTGTGTGGACCAAAAGGCAAACTTCTTGGCCATCTGGCGGGTGCTGGCCATCGCGTCGGAGACGGCCTGTAGCAAGGCCTGCTTGCCTGGAAACGAACAGCAGGAGAAGTATTGATTTTAATTCAAACCATAATGGCTACTCCTCCACCTCCTCAACCGCCCAAAAAAGAAACAAACTAAATAATTCTTCAAGCTCGAACTACTCGCTGTAAAACAAGTGGCGAGAAACCACCCTGGTTATGGATATTCCCATTTTCCATGACATTAAACTAGTTTTCCTTAATTAACAAAAAGAAAAAGGCAATAACAGTCTACAGTAAGTATGCTGCCAAAATGGGGTGTTTAAACATGATATCATGAACTCAGCCAAGGTTGACTGTAAGTTCAGCATAAGCGGGAAACCCAGTATAAAATGGTTTTTATAGTCCTCAAAGGCTTTATTTTATAAATTTGAACTCTAAGCTGAATTGAACTATTAGGGCATATGTTTAGGTAAAATATACTCCGAAAATTGCTCCGAAATATTATTTATAGTGAAGAAAATCGATTAAAAATTGACTTAACTACCTGATTATATTCTCAATAATCATTCCATTACATATTAAATATATTTCAAGTTAAAAGCCTAATGATCTCTCAATTCTCTTTCTTAAAATTTCCAAATACCAAAGTCATCTAAAGTGAAGTTTTACTGTAGTTCCCAACCCGAACCTAACCTCATTTCTGGACCGCCCCAAGGAGATAGATGGCTCCCAAAAAAATGGATTCGTCCAGCGTCCAGGCTGAACGCACTTACTTGCTTCTGAGGACACTGAAGCTGCGTTCTTGTCCTGCTCGTCCGCCTGCTCCGAGTCCTCAGTTTCGACCGAATCCGGTTCCGAGATCTTTAAGCCGGTAACGGCCTTCAACAGCATCTCCTCCGAGGCGGCGGCCACCTCCTTGGCCTTCTGCTTCAGCTCCTGGCCAGGCTGGTCCTCCGCATTGTCGTTCGGCATGTTCCGGCACCGGGATAAGCTGTCTTTGAATACTTTGGCAAATTAAAAATTTCAATGAAATCGCAAAACTACAAGGGCAGCAGCTGACTCAAAAAGCAGTGTGGACACAGCGGGACAAAGCCAAAAGCTAGCAGTTCTGGAACCGGGTTAGCAGAAACTATCGTTCACAAGCCAAAACGAAGTATTTGAAATTCTGGAAATCCTAATAGTTTAATTGTCTTAAAATATGTAATCTAATTACATTCATTTACCAAGTCCAATCGTTTCTGTTATTAATTCTTTAAATAATAAAAGCGTGTTTTTAAATTAAGCCCCGTTTACATATATTTAAGCTTTTCGGTTTAATTTTATGCACGCCATTTGGCCACACTGCTTTTGATAACACGGCGTATTGTTTGGTTTAGTTTCATTAGTTTCTTTAGAGCCCAATCAGGAATGCAATGTGGCGATTTCAGTCGCTGATAAGCACTGGGACCCCTCATCACAAAACCTCCGGCAGCAGCGACTCCGACACCCACATCCGACAGCTCCAATGACTGCGACAAAGAAGCGCCTGAAGATTGTGGCCGCCGCCGTCCTGGTGCTGCTCCTCCTGGTCTACCTTTACAGAGCGGTCAGCGTTTCGGCTGGCGGAATGCCCTCCTTTTCGGCCGGCGAGGAAGTGCAGGCCCGCTGGCCGCCCACGGATAATCCGCTGCAACGGAGCCTGCAGATGGCCTACGAGGAGCAAAGCTCTCTGATCCGTGAGCAAAAAGAGGAGCTGCAGCGCACCCGGGAACACTTGGTCCAGCTGGAGGAGCAGATTCGAAGTCTGCAGACAAACACGCCGCGCAAATACCGGAAGGTCAAGTACCTTAACTACAAAAACAGGAAGCGGATTCTGATCACCGGCGGCGCTGGATTCGTGGGCTCCCATCTCGTTGACGATCTGATGGTGCAGGGTCACGAGGTCATAGTGGTGGATAACTTCTTTACGGGACGCAAGCGGAACGTGGAGCACTGGCTGGGGCACGAGAACTTCGAGCTGATCCACCACGACATCGTTAATCCGCTGTTCATCGAGATCGATGAGATCTACCATTTGGCATCGCCAGCCTCGCCGCCCCACTACATGTACAATCCGGTGAAGACGATCAAGACCAACACCATGGGCACCATCAATGTGCTGGGCTTGGCCAAGCGCGTCATGGCCAAGGTGCTAATTGCCAGCACCTCGGAAGTGTACGGAGATCCAACAGTGCATCCACAGCCGGAAACCTATTGGGGCCATGTGAATCCCATCGGGCCGAGGGCCTGCTATGACGAGGGCAAGCGCGTCTCCGAAACTCTGAGCTATGCGTATGCCAAGCAGGTGAGAAGCATATCTATGAGATATCCATTCCCTTACACATATCTCTTTGTCATTGTGACTCTTACAAAGCCATTAAGTCTGTGATTCCCCGCCCCTTTTATCAGTGGGTGGTGACTGGTGCTTGCCAGAATTTCATCACCTGTTTTTTCTTACCAAGAAATGGGTGCCTAATCTTGGAAAATCCCAAAGCAGGTGCCTAAAATGATACAAGTACAGAATCTTGTGCAAATCTACTAAAGACTGTGTCAAAAAGTATACAATAAAATATGTTAGTTCCCAAATTCTTTAAAAATATGGAATATTCTCTAATTTTATAGAAGATTGTTAGAAGAGTCATATTTTGTTTAAAGACCCATTAAGATTATATCAAATTGGGTTTTCTTTAGCAGCTTAACTTCCCAGTAAAACACGAGCCTACATTCCTTTCCCAGAACCACATTCCACAAAGTCAGACCGGAAAATACATAAAACTAGCTGATATCCAGAATTATAGCAGTTCTTTCCTGATTTTATCGGCAGTCAGGCATTAAATGATCTCAATTGGAATGCCATTAATTGATGTGCTCCGCTTGAACGCTTTGCTTGTCACGAGATAAGATTTCCAATCCCCAAGCCACTGACCACGACATGCGTCTCAATCTCCACTCGAATTAATTGTTCATCTTCTGTGTTCCCCCAGGAAAAGGTCCAAGTTCGCGTGGCGCGCATCTTCAATACGTACGGACCCAGGATGCATATGAACGATGGCCGTGTGGTGTCCAACTTCATACTCCAGGCACTGAGAAACGAGACCATCACCGTGTACGGGAATGGCAAGCAAACGCGCTCCTTTCAGTACGTCTCTGACCTGGTGGACGGCCTAATAGCCTTGATGAGCTCCAACTATACACAGCCGGTGAACTTGGGTAATCCCGTGGAGCAGACCATTGGCGAGTTTGCGCAGATTATCAAGAAGCAGGTCGGCGGGCCCAGTGTGATAAGGCAAACGAAGGCCATGGAGGATGATCCACAGCGCAGGAAGCCGGATATAACGCGTGCCCGCCAGTATCTGCAGTGGGAACCGAAGGTTCCGCTGGAGACTGGCCTCCAGAGGACCATCTCCTACTTCCGCAACGAGCTGGCGCGCAGCGATCGCTTCCAGGAGAGCTCCAACAAGTACTTTGATACGCCCTAAGTGGGCGTTAGCTTTAGTTGGTGATGATGATGCAACGTCTCTAGTCTGCAAAATGTAAATATGACCATCGATAGCACTAATTGTAAGCCGTAGGACTACGCGAAGGATCTTCAAAAGCATAGTTCTTCTGTTTGTAAAGTTAAGTTTAGGGGTTGGGTTGTGGGAGACGCCATTGACGGCGCTGTACAAACGCACGATCAAACTTATAGCACTGAAATCAATCGGTATATAGCAAGAGCTCCTTTAGATTTATTCTTTAAAAGTGCCTAAATGTAATTGAATTAGTTTTAATCAAGCCACGTTCAAGTCAATTAAAAACACATTTATTTCACACACAAAAACAAGGAAAATACCCTAAATAATCGAATATTTCCACAGAAAAGTTTGACAACAAAAAAAAAACAAATATTAGTACAGAAATTTATTTTTGTATACAGATCATAATCGCTTTATTCGATTAATTGATTAATTTGTAGGATTAGATAAGATTGCAGTGCTATTTCTTTGACCGCGCTTGTACCAGGCGGTAACTGTAACTGGGACTGGGATAACTAACAATCCTTCCTATGTAGGAGATACTTTCACTAAAAACCTACTGTAGTCCGCCTTGAATTGATCAAATGTGGAGCAGTGTGTGTGCGACACACCTGTCCACACGTATTTATCCAGTGCAAACGCCGCACCCGCCTCCGATTGTAGGCCTAACTAAGTAGGGCTCGGTTTTTCCAGTTGCTGTGTAGTTTGTAGGCCAATTAAACACAAGAGGTTTTTCTCTGCAAACTAATCTTATGCCCGACAAGTATTTTACTATCTATGTACACGGCTTAGCCTACGCTTAATCTACGCTACAGTATACGTCCGTCCTATGACTATATTTGCACCTATTTGCTTATCAGCTACATCAACTACTAGATTGGCGACTGCTCCGCATCTGTTTTCACCTGGCCAGCGGCTCGAGCATCTCCAGAAACAGCTTCTTCATGGTGATGACCTCATCGCGGGCAATACCCCGCCAGAAGCGCCGCAGGATGTCGTCCGCCTGCCGCAGCGATGGCAGCAGGAGGAGCAGCTGTTGCTGATGCGACACCGCCGACGAATGGCGCAGCAGGTAGACGACATCGTTCAGAGAATTGAGAATCGTGTCGCGAAAGGCGCGCAGCGAGCTCTGATCATCCAGCAGAATGTCGCAATTGGCCAGCAAGAGCGCCTTCAGCAGGAAGTACTCCTCCCTGCGCGGCGATATCCGCTCCATGCGCTGGGCTATCTGCACGCAGTGGTAATAGAACTCCGTGTAGCCGCACTCCTTGGCCAGCAGCTCGTCCATCCAAACGTCCGTGGCGAAGCACAGTTTGCCATTGAACGGCAGCGATCGGAAGGTCAGCTGCAGGGTCAATATCTCCGCCCACGACACCTGCAGGAGCTTCATCTGGTCGTTGAGCGGCAGATCGATGAAGCCGGGTATCTGCTTGGCCCAGCCAATCACGCTGACCAGCTCCTTGTCGTAGATGTCACTCAGCACGCTCAGTATCTCATTGGGATCGTTGTTATTGTTGTTCTGGAAAATGCAAGTCCCATTGGGAGGTGTGACAGCGGAGACACTGCTGGACTCCAGCTTAATGCTGCCCGACGAGGAGGAGGCCTCGTCATTCGCACTGGTCGTCGTCGTCGTCGTGTGCACCTGCTGCTGCTGCGATGCCTGCGGCGTCTGGACGCTCAGTGCATCCGGCTCGTACGAGTTCAGCACCTCCAGAATCTTCACATCGCACAGCGAGGTAGTGTTCGACTGGTAGAGCAGCTGCATCGTCTGGTACGAGTTGGACACGGGATTGCGCCGGTACTTCTGTCTTCCTCCTCGGACTCGATCCAAGCGCACGCCCTCCTGAAAGTTGGGAGAATGTGTCAGTTGAGGAGGCAAAGGTTGGACTCTGGGTCTTACCTTGAGCATGCCCATGAGCAGGCACTTTTGGAAGCGACAAGCCTGGCAGGCCTTGCGCCTCCGCTTGTTTATCTCGCACTCGTTGTTCGCTGGACAGGTGTACTCGATGTTGCCCTGGATGGTGCGCTTGAAGAAGGCCTTGCAGGCCTCGCAGCTGGCCACGCCATAGTGGAAGCCGCTGGCCACATCGCCACATACCAGGCACAGGCGACGCAGCTCATCCCGCACGGATCCGGTTCCAGTTCCGGCGCTGGCATTGCTGGCATTCCCTCCATTGGCACTATTGACACCTCCTCCTGTTCCGCCGCCGCCGCTAGTGCCGCTGCCCCCCTTAAGACTATCGCCATCATTGCTCAGCGAGACATTGTGCAGATCACAGGACAGGGAAGTGGTTGAGCTGCAGAGCTGCCTTTCCGGTGAAACCGATGGCGAGGACTTCATACCGTTGCTGCTGCTCTGCGTGGTCGTTGTGGGCTTGGAACTGGGACTGAAGCAGGAGGCTCCGCCGCCCGCGGAGGAAGTGTCCACCTCCTGCTTGATGTGCAAGATGCTGACGCCGTCAGACATATTCGAGCGTTGGCTGCAAGGTGGAAGAAGGAGGATAGTTATAGAAAAACCTGACAAATTAATGGAAAATAGTCAAGTTTTGGCCATGAACACCTTTAAACCCTAATAAAGTTTAGGTTTTTTGCAACCAGAAATGCACAACTATATCAGGGCCCATAAATAGATCAATAACTTGCTACTTATTGTAAAAAATCGTCGCGATTCAAGCAGCTTCTTTAAATTCCAAAGTATTATTACGCCATGAATTGATAAGAACAAAAAAACCTGCAATTAAAGGGCTGATACTGTGGGAAACACTACAAAAATCGCAAAATCACCGCCCGATAGATATCGCTTTTGCTAAAAGTCAAATAGTACGCGCTGCTGCACAGTGGTTCAATTTGCTCCAAGCTGGAAAACACAATAAAATCTAACTGTGCTTTTCGGTGCTGGCGCAATGATTTGCTACTGTGCGGTCTTGGCGCACGAAACCTGGTCACCGGAATGCCTAATGAATGCAGAAACTAATTGTAATTGTAATTAAGCTTGGCAGAAAAGCAAAAACAAACAACGAACAGAGTGCAATGGGTTTGTGGCGGTGATTCCCAATTCCAAATACCCGATCCCCGATCACCGATTTCTTTTTCATACCCTTCTCCTTCGTAAAACCTCATCGTTGGCGATGGAAAAGTACGGAACAGAACTAAACTGGAAGTGAACAGCGCACACGGAGTGCGATAACGGTACTGTGCGTGGAGTACCTTCCCGGCTAACGGTACTACAAATCACGACGCACAGAGCTGACGCTGATAGCAAAAGGCGACAACAATAAATTCAAAACAGAGGATCGAAGAAGGAATACTCTTTCCAAGATGGACTTATTATTATTATTATTATTTAGAGCTTCCCCAATGGAAGTCAAGTGTAGCTTACGTTTTTAAATGAAAGTTCGATGTTTCTCAACCATGTTTTTTTTTTAATTTTAATATAGATGGACTGATATCCCGTATGCCCAGTAAACATGACTTATTTTAGGAAAGGCCTTTTTCATTCTTCATTATCAAATCAGGTAAAACCTAGAAAATATAATAAACTAAACCCTCGAGCGAGTCTTTGGACAAGGGAACATAAGGATATAAAATAGATTCCCCACAAAGAGCACCCCGCGAGTTAGGGTATAAAACGCGCGCTGGCGAAGACAATGGGGGGCACTAGTAGTGTAGACAGCGGACGACGACGTCGGCCAGGTTGCAGATGAAAGATAAGCGCTGTCTCCTTATCAGCCGCCTGGCGATTAAGGCCCAAGGTGGGCCTGTCCGTATCTGTTTACATACTTACATAAAGTATTTTTGAAGATCTTTGTGTAATCAGCTACTACTTCATGCGATTGGCAACATCAATACATATTGGTGATGGCCTCCTTGGTTGTCTGTCTGCATCTTTCGAAATTCGAGTTTTGGATTTGCTCTCCGGCAAACTGGAGTCTATTTTAATAATCGAATAACCCTATTAACTAGGCAGCGTGGCTTTTATTGCTTTCGGGTGGCGATTTATTTAATGCACTTTCCATAAGAATGTGCGATGCAGACAGCATCTGCATCGATTTTGTGCGTCCGGATAGGGATTTAGCACTCGGGAAGGCACGACGTATATTTTGATTGGGACCACGTCACATTCTTTGTGCTTTTTTTATAGTCGACAGACTGCTTTTGCCGAATTATCCGTAGATATTTGCATATTAAAAAGATTAAAATGTAATTTTATTTTTTATTGTGAACCAGGGATGGCGAGCACTGGGACTGGGGATGTGAAAAATATATCAAAATATCGATGATTTTATGAAATACATATATAAATATGTGAAAGTCCGGCAGCACTGGTTAATTAGTGTTTATGTAGCTCTTAGTGGTCTTTCTTGGAGAGCTTCCGGCGTTAATCCGCTGAAAATCACATTGTCCAGCCTGTTAAAGAGCTACGCTAAAATCGTGGAAGCCCACAGGAGGCGGAGGTAATGCCAATTTCCTCGCACAGTCTGGCACGCCAATGCCTTGACCGCTTTAAATGTGTGACCAGCTGCCGTGGTGGGGATAATTGAGTAATTTTAGAAAGTCAAGAACGCGGCCACACTCCATATTGTAAAAGACAAAAATTGCAATTTCAACAAATTGTAGGGTTTAGTTGGGGAAATGTGCAACTAAAAGGCGTAAGGTCGACGCAACATTCACGCAGGTCACCAAACATAGTAGCAGCAGGCAACCCTACAGGCGGGTGGGTGGCAGCAAACAAAGGGAGCGAATCAAAACAAAAACAATTGCGCGACAAAAAAATCCAAATATCATTAAATATTACGTAGTTAGTTAGTTATACGCCCTGCGGGAAAAGAACAATAACTCGAGTGCGGATTTTGTAAATAGTTAAACCTACGATCCAGAGGCGAAAGCGCAACAAAGAGGTAAAAATAATTCGCGTAGAATTCGCCAGGTGCGTGTCTCTGTGTGTGTTTTGCTTGTTGTTGCTGCTTTTATCAGCAGCCCCAAATAGTGTACACACATTCGCACAACCACCTATTAACATATTTATTGCTTGTCGCCCCACGCTTTGTTTGCGCCATTCCTTAATGCGCAATCCGATTCCCCGTGCGGATCGGTGTGGCAATATCACAGAAATCACTTGAAACTATAATCTTTGTATACCCAATCTGTTGCAGGACCTCCAGCCCCTCCCCATCCGACATCCACACGCACGCACACACACACGGACACCATGATGAGCCTGCTAGGGCGCACCGACGTGGATGCGGGGGAAGTGTTTGTCAACTTTAACCAGAACATAACGTAAGCGAACGGACATACGGTTAAAGGACAGCGGATAAAGAAAGTGAAAAGGGAATTGGGGGTATCAAAGCAACGGTTAAATTCGTGCTGGAGATTGGAGAATTCTGTAGAAATCCTCTGGAGAATCTGAGAAGAGAATTTCGAAAACCACGTAAATTATTTCATCAAAATTCAAATTTAAAAAAGTGAACTTTCAATAAACATTGGCCTCAGATTCATGATAAATATTAATAAAGATATCCTTGGGAATTAAATATGACTTAAAGACATCATAATCTTCTTAGATTTTCCCCTTTATAAACTTCCTCACTTAATCATGGTTTCCCTTGAGTTTTATCCATTATTGCAGAATTCTAAATATATTTTATCGTCCTGCAGTTCTCTGGCTGTTGCTACGAGCGGCGGCTACAGCCTGTACAGCCTGGGCTCCGTGGACTCGACACTGGACAAGATCTACCACACAAAGAGCGATGAGCTGCTCCTCATCGAGCGACTCTTCGAGAGTTCCCTGGTGGCCATTGTTTCCCAGCGTGCTCCCCGCAAGCTGAAGGTGTGCCACTTCAAGAAGCAGAGCGAGATCTGCAACTATTCGTATGCTAACTCGATCCTGGCGGTGAAGCTGAACCGTGAACGCCTGATCGTGTGCCTGGAGGAGTCACTGTACATCCACAACATCCAGGACATGAAGGTGGTGCACACCATCCGGGACACGCCGTGCAATCCACAGGGTCTGTGTGCTCTCTCCTCGTCCTCGGAATACTGCTATCTGGCCTATCCGGGCAGCGTGACCGCCGGCGAGGTCCAGATCTTCGATGCCATCAACTTGCACGCCAAGACCATGATCCCCGCCCATGACACACCGCTGGCAGCGTTGGCCTTTAGTCCCTCGGGCACCGAAATCGCCACGGCCAGCGAGCGCGGCACCGTGATCCGTGTGTTTAGTTCGCAGGATGGCAGCCGGCTCTTCGAGCTGCGCCGTGGACTCAAGCGATGCGTGTCCATTGTTTCGCTGTCGTTCAGCACGTGCGCCGAATATCTGGTGTCCAGCTCCAACACGGAGACGGTGCACATCTTCCGGCTGGATCGAAGCGCCACGGAGACGGCCGAGGGCCATGGCGGCAAGCAGTCGAGCGACGACTGGATGGGGTAAGCGGTGTTGGATTATGCTCTCTACTTCTGTTTTTGTAAATAGTTTATTTTTTTTTGTATATTTACTGTGCGGTTAAGGCCAAAGGTCAATGTTTCAGGTGTGGGGTGTTCCTGTACAAATTGCTGTTGCCTTTCAAACCATTCCATTCAACTATAGTTTAATCCATTCTGTCGTTCATTGCATTTACAATAGAGTTATCACAATTATGATTTGTTGGCTTTTCCTGTATCAGTATAACATTTATAATTATGCTGATTTACCTAAGAATAGCATTTAATTTATCTTTTTTATATGCTCCATTAACAATGTCGTCCATTTCCTTTGAAATTACTTATATTGAAAAAGGAATTAGCTTAAGAAGTCTTTAAATATCTTAAATACCTTTACATTTTGAGGAAAATAGTCCCGAATTTAAATGTATATATAATTTAAAGCAACAAATTAATCTAGCCGAAGTATACATATCCCTGCAGTTATAGCAATAATACTTGACAACTGCTATTAGAGTTGGAATACATTTATCATTATCCATTTTATCTATGGTCCTTTTTAGGGACCTTGTGGGAATATTCCATAATTTAGAAATCATTTAAAATTGTCATAACTCGGAGAAGAGATATAATTTTTGTTCTAAACATTTTGCGATCATTTCTATGATAGTCATAGTCCGTACAGACCCATTTTGACATATATACTACATCTGTAATAGAAAGAAGACTATCTGCAAGGTTTAATTCAGTTTAAGTAGAAACGTACAGACGAACATGGCTAGATCGACTCGGCTGGTGATTAAGAATAGGTTCTTAGGTTTTTAATAGGGTTGGAGATGCTTCTTTCACTTGTTCTGACTTTAATTATCATATCCTGCAAGGTATAATGATGCTAATCCTCTGTCAACTTATTCAATCAAGAAACTACAACTAAATTAATGTTGAATGTGTATTCAAAAGATTAAATTATCATTTAAACAAGTTCAATTGAAGTTCAATTAAAAATTGCAGTTGTAGGAAATATCATGGCTTTCAGAAACAATTGACAAATACAGGAATAAGTACAGGATATAGCCCTTATACTTAACAAATTGCATGAAATTAAGACGCAATCTTTGGGGAATCTTCTTTTTACTTATTTTCGAATAGGAGTTTTATGATTCCTCGAAATTTCTGTTCTTTAGTTTCTCGTCGTGTGTGGCATTTTGACATTTATCTATTTTTCTTTTCTTTCATTTTGCGAAACACCACCCGAAACACGAAACAACCAAACCAACCACCTCAACAACAACAACCACAACTCGAACCACTCACCAAAATCTACTCTCTCATGCAAGTTACTCGTTTTTTAGATTCTTGAGCAAAACGGTCACCAGCTACCTGCCCACGCAGGTGACCGACGTGTTTAGCCAGGGAAGGGCGTTCGCATCGGTTACCCTGTCGGAGGCGGGAGTGCGCAGGATGTGCGCCATAACCACGATACAGAAGCAGCTAAGGTGAGTTGGGAATTTCCCTGGACACGCCTTGTGGAAATTACAATAACTGATTCTCTCTGCAGACTGCTGATTGCCTCGCAGGATGGATACCTGTATGTGTATTCCATACCCGCCGTGGAAGGCGCCGAGTGCCAGCTGATAAAGAGGCACGACCTGCGGATGGAGGATCACTATGCCATGGATATTAAAGGTGCTTAAACAGATTCGCTTCCCGCAAACACACAAACACACACACCACACACACACTCACCCAAACCAAAAACTCACAACCAATCGAAACCAATTCTCTAGTTGATTCACCTCAAACTCTAGGCCTTAACAGTGGCGTAAGCATTGGCGGAGCAGCCGGAGTTCCGCCGGGAGGAGGAGCAGGCAGTGCCGGCGGTGCCGGAGGTAGCGGCGATGGCAAGTCAGCAGCGGCAGCTCCTGCCTCGTCCGGCGGCAGTGACAAGGCCGGTGGCTCCTATGCGTCGGCCGTGAAGGGAGACGAGCCAGCCGGCAGCGCCTCCAGCTCCGCCTAAAGGGAAGGAAGATGTTGGTTAACGAAACTCACTCCTCAAAGTACTACGGACGATGATGCTAAAGTGATTGCGATGATGCTTGGCGACTGGCGACGATGATGAAGATGATGATGGTGATGATTTAGCGACGGTGGCTCTGTGGCGTCAAGCGTATTTAAGTAAATAAAAATAGGTCATAGACTTAATTTAGATCTTAACGTTGTCAGCGACGATTCTTCCTCGTTTTTTGTACCAGCAACAGCAACAATTCCCTTGTGCCGCCTCTTCCTACCCCCGAAGCAATTTTTTTAGTTTTAAGCCTCTCCTTCCGTTCGTGGCGCTGCCATTGGAATAGGAAAATGCTTTTTGTCATTACACTCCTAAGTTAGTTGTTAATTAATTAATTTAAAGCGATTTATATAGATTTTCTTTGATATTTTGAGTTGCCTGCCTTTTTATATCAAAATAAACAATGGCCTTTGCAAATTATTTGAACCTTCCCCGCATCTATATATTTCTTTTTGCCTCATCCCTTGACAATCCACCGAATCCATCGATTTAAACGAAAGGTTATCGCGCCCGGCTATTGTTTTTAAATCAAAATATCTCGGATTAAGTGCATCCAACACACACACACATGTATTTAATCTTCAATTAGAAATCAAATCATTCAGCAAAACGACAGACGAGAGTGAAAAATCACACAAAATTCGAAAATATCGGCGAGTGCGCAATGGAGGAACAATTTTCGGCATATATGATATAGGATATATTTTGTACAAAGTCAAATATTTTAGAACATAATATATTAAACAAAAAAAAAGAAAAACAAACCCCGTTTACAAACGAAACTCATACGCTACTTTATTGTATTCAATAAATCATTTGAATTAAAGCACATTCTTTCTATTTAAGTATATTTATCAATCAGGACTAGTAGCCGAACTGGAGCTTATCTGGGGAATCAGTATATTCTAAAGAATTAAGAGAATCTAATTTTAAAATTCTAAGTTGATAAGAAGAGCGCCCACTCCGAACCCGGAACTAGTTTTTTGAACCAGAGTTTGAAAAGGAATATCGTTACACTCGCTATCTTGGTATCTTCAGAGTGTGGTGGTATTTGAAAAAATCCGAATAGCGGTCACACTGCTTTTGTATGTAAACAAACAAGAAGTGCTTAGCTTTTTAAAGAATATGGAAGATTTCGACCCAGTTCCCTCTGAGCTCATCCTTCCTGATCAGGAATATTCTGTAAAACACATAAAAATGCATTTGTAAGTAAAGCCAATGAGTTATTTAATTCAAAATATAGTTTCTAAAATTGAATTCCAGGGATATCTGCAGAGTTTGTCTAAGAAAGTCGGCAGGGATGGTCAACATATTTGAAAACACTCCAGAACTTTACGTTCCTATTCCCGATATGATTTCCCTGGTAACAGGCCATCAGGTTTCCCAAGGAGATTCCTTTCCCGAGAATATCTGCCTCCCTTGCCTGCAGGCTGCGAAAAGAGGCTTTAATATAAATCAGAAATACAAGCGGAGCCAGATTAAAGAGGACTCACAGCAAGAGGGAGACTGCAAGACTGAATTATTGGACTGTGATGTCAAAGTAGAAGGAGTCGCTGAAGAGCTGGAGGACTGTCAAGTGGAGAAAGAGCCACTGGATTTTCTAGAAATAAAAGCAGAAACAGAGGAACCATGCATTCTTCAATGTCAGGCTAAGACTGAGACGTTGGACTCCCTAGTGAATCAGGAAGCAACCGAAGAAGATTCGTTGGAGCGCGAAGAGCTAGACCAGTGCCAAGTTAAGAACGAACCCATCGAAGACGACTCATGCGAGGAAGAGGACTACCCGCTTTCGGACGGCGAACTAAATCTGTCCGATGGCCAAATGAAAGGCGAAGGAATTGAACAGCCCTGCAAGTGTTCCGAGTGTCCCAAGACTTTTAGAGAACCATTCAGCCTCAGTTTACATATGAAAACTCACGCCGGGGTATACCAGTGTCCCGATTGCCCGCAATCATTCACGAAGTAGGAGAGCCTTCGTCGCCATCTGGAGCCGCATGAGCCGTTGCAGTGTCCACACTGTCCCAGGATCTTTGAAAAACCCTGTACACTCACGATACACTTGCATTGTCACACCAAAGAGGGTGCGCTCAGGTGTCCTTACTGCGAAAAGTCCTTTTCGGTACTCTCCAATCTTACGCGGCACCAGCGAACGCACACGGGCGAACGACCGTTCAAATGTGATCTCTGCCAGAAGACCTTTGCGGAGAAGCGTACCCTGCAAATTCACGGTGTTCAGTGCGCCAAGTTTTCGGAGAAATTATCTCTTTTGAAACAAGTACGTTCTCGTCCCTATACGTGTTCGCAGTGCCCCAAGTCTTTTTCGGAAAAGACCGATCTCAACGAACACCTGCTCGCTCATTCGGGGAAGAGGTCGCACAAATGCTCCATTTGCGAGAAGACCTTCATAAAGAACTCCAGTCTTCAGCGACATCTTCGGTGGCACAAGGACGAGCACACGTTCAAGTGCAGCCAGTGTCCCAAGTCTTTTCTGGAAGAACAGCAGCTCACAGAACACGTTCTCATCCACTCGGGCGTCAATCCCTTCAAGTGCTCGCAGTGCCCGAAGACCTTTCTGCTGAAGTCCATTCTGGAGCGGCATTTCCGAACGCACACCGGGGAACGACCTTACAAGTGCTCCCAGTGTGAGAAATCTTTCTCCCTGAGTAATCTCCTTAAACTGCACACCCTCGCTCACTCGGGAGAAAGTCCCTACCAGTGTCCCCAATGTCCCAGGTCGTTTCTCGGCAAGCAACCCCTGGCTAACCACATCCGAACGCATACTGGCGAACGGCCGTTCAAATGTCCGCATTGTCCGAAGGATTTTACGCAAAAGTCGGGCCTCAAAGGGCATCTTAGAAATCACACGGGAGAACGGCCGTATAAATGTGACACCTGCCAGAAGTCCTTTACACATAAACACTATCTTACGAGTCACATCTTCACCCATACTGCGAAGTGTTAGTAAGGGGGATCCCCTTGGAATCATCCTGCGGAAGTGTCCCTTAAGTGAGCCTAGACGGTGAGCTCCTGGAACAGCGCAGGGAGTAACGCTTGACACTCGTCTAACCTTCTATATATTATACAAAGTGGAACCTTATTAACACATTGTTTAGATGTCCATTGTACACCTCCCCTCATTATTGTCAAAGTTTCTAAACTACAGTACACATTCATAAAAGCCTTAAGAATCTGTATATATTATTAATAAATCTCGGGATATTCTACCTAAAAATCAAAATCACAAAATCTTCAACTCAAGCAATAGGCATTACCGAAACTTTTTGCCTTTTCTGTCTGACTTTTCGGTTTTTTTGTCAGGCTCAAAGCTTGATAAAGCGATCCCAGCAGTCGTTGTCTCAACGCTCAACACCTCACATCACACAAATTTCACTGCAAAATTTTCCAGTCAAGCTAAAAGTTGCTAGGAGAGTGCCGCTTAAAAAAAATATTTAAAAAAAAGTGCAAAAAACCACAATCCAAATATCCGGAAAATATATTTTGAACTTTTAAAATCGAATCAATTTGAGCGGATTTCGGTTAACTTTTTATTGGTAAGTCAAGATCAAATATAGCCAAGCCTTTAGTGTCAATGTCAAACAATGCTTTCTAGGCAAAGCATTTGATTCAGTCGGTCGAGTAAGAACGTTTCGAGGTGATATTTTTGAGATATTGAGCTACAGTCTAAAAGTTGTAATAACATTTAACTAAACTCGTTCTATACTACGGGCTGATATTATTATACTCTACTTTATCAAGGGTAAGTTAAAATCGAAAGATTATTTGTAATTACAACAGTAGTAGAAAGGAAACTTTATTTTTTATCAGAGTTTATTTAACTAAAGTGACCAGCACAGGTTGCCCGCGTACTTGATTGAAAACGGAATCAAAGAAACGTCATAAATCAGCCCTTCTCTATCCCCTCTTGGTAAAAGCTCGGTCTTGCCCGGACAGGCCAAACAATTTAGACAAAAATTACTAAAGAGTAGCAAATATATATTGTAAAATAGCTAAAATAACAATATCTCAGGAAAAAATACAAAATAAGTTTACACTGATTACGTGTTGGTACAATTACGTAGTTCGATTACGTTCTTGTTAACTTAAGTGTGACCAGTTGCCGTGGGGTACGAAATCCGTTTTATTTTCTAAATAATTTTAGGATTTCACACTGACCACTCAGAAAAAAATATATGTCTACTCAGCTAGGAATAAACCTTCAAAAGCAAATCGATAGCAGCAGAAGCAAGTCAAGCAAATAAAGCCAGCGACATAAGCCAGAAAATATATAGTATTTCCTCAGTTGTGATTAAAATAATATAAGAAAATAATATACATATAAGAACGTCGGAATCTGATGTAAGTACTAAACTATTTAATGGTAGCTATTTGCACGCATTAAAATAAGTGAAGAGTTAACAGAATTTCAGTTCAAGGTCTTTGTTCGCGTTTTTTTTTCTCTTATTCAACCTTCTGCGTATTTCGAAAACTAGAATTGGCACGCAATACCCACTTCCCATTGATTTTTCTTCAAAACAAAAACACATTTATAAATAAAACTTGCGTTTTAATAGTTTTTCGCCAAGATTTATTGGCAATTGTGAAATCCGAAGTGACGCCATTGAAAGTTCGAGAAAATTTTACATACACACATACACAAGTATACGCATTAGTATGTGTGTTTTGCATTGCTGAGTCAGCTTAAACTTTAAAATAAACTAAATGCGGCTAATTAGTTTCTAAGCTCTTCATTTCGAACTAAATTAATTAGTTCTTCAGTTCAAAGAACTGTTCAATTATGGCCCCGTCAGAAAATTTTCAAATTGCATTTGCCGTGACGTCAGCAGCAGATACATACTGAAAATAAGCATGTATGCATGCAATGTATATGTGTATGTATGTATGCATGCATACTTCACACACACTACGCAGAAGTGACAAATAAACGGAACAAAGGTTTCTCAGTTTCCCTTGTTTCTTCGTTTCTCCGTTTCTCTTTGTCTTTCTTTGTGTTTCGTGATTCGAAAAGGGGAGAGAAAAACCTGAAACGAATAGCACTTTGACCCCTCGGCAGTCAGTATGCTTTGGAAATTACGTTTCCACCGCAGGGGTCGCTTTCCAAACAGAGTCGGTCTGAAAATTCAGTAATCGTGTGATTTTCACCCAGGCTGAGCTCTGCGATCAGATCTGCTTTCTAACTAATTTTCCAACTACAACTTTTTACTCGCAGAATAATCCGAAATGCAGATCTTTGTGAAAACCTTGACCGGCAAGACCATCACCCTCGAAGTTGAGCCCTCGGATACCATTGAGAATGTGAAGGCCAAGATCCAGGACAAGGAGGGAATCCCCCCAGATCAGCAGCGTCTCATCTTCGCCGGCAAGCAGCTGGAGGACGGACGTACCCTGTCCGACTACAACATCCAGAAGGAGTCAACCTTGCACTTGGTTCTCCGTCTGCGCGGAGGAATGCAGATCTTCGTGAAGACCCTGACCGGCAAGACCATTACTCTGGAAGTGGAGCCCTCGGATACCATCGAGAATGTGAAGGCCAAGATCCAGGATAAGGAAGGAATCCCCCCAGATCAGCAGCGTCTCATCTTCGCCGGCAAGCAGCTGGAGGACGGACGTACCCTGTCCGACTACAACATCCAGAAGGAGTCGACCCTGCACTTGGTTCTCCGTCTGCGCGGAGGAATCCAGGCTTAAGCTGAATACATTTCCAAATAAACACAAGATACTAGCATGCACTTTCCACGAGACTCTTTCAAGACCATCAAGCAATAGACGACTGACTCGCCTGTTGGAATTTTCGGGAGGGACCCCTTTTCAAAATTCCAAATTCCAAGATTACTTATTTAGTTAATGGGTTTGTTTATATACAAAATCTAAATTCACCTTTCAAATCATAAATACACAGTTAAAAATAAAAGCATTTCGTTAAACAAATTATTTGGTTTTATTTCGGTTTTAAATGTAGCGGGGCTGGAAATACTGAAAAATACCATACAAATATACCTACTTTTCGTAGTAACGCAGCCCTGGCAAGTGGCGATGGAGGCGTTAGTGCTTTTTATTTATTTACGTTTTGCCATAAATATATTTGTTTGCAAATTAAATTGTAAATAATGGCGAAATTACTGCAGCGAGTGGAAGTTACATTGCGTAGCCTTTACGTATTTAATTCTAGCTTCGGGGAACGTGAAGGCGAGGTGGGTTTAGTGGTTTTAATTGCTTGGAAACGCCCCTAAATGAGTAATACCTTGCAGGAACACAAGAAGATTTTGTTCTATCACCCGAATGACATTGAATTGAACACGAAAATCAAGGATGTGGGACTGAGTGAGGCCATCATAAGGTTTACAGGGTAATCAATGGACATTAGACTGTACTGGGAAGTGAGTTAAACTGCCTTTTTGCAGCACTTTCACCTCGGAAGACGATTGCCAGGCGTTGCACACTCAAAAGACCACTCAACTCTTTTACCAGCCCGAGCCTGGGTATTGGATGGTCATGGTTCTGAATGTGCCCAAGGAGGTGCGCCTGAAGGACGGCGTGGAGGTGAACGATTACCGTGGGGCAGAGATCTCGGACAAGATCTACAGAGCTATCGTAAGGCAGTGCTATCAAATGTTTCGCCTGCAACACGGAACCTTCACGGCCCACGGAATCGAAGAATCGGATGCCGAGAAGCGAAGGGAACTGCTGGCGCAGGAACTGCTTGGCTTTTACGAAAGGTACCTCGCCAGGGACCTCAAGGATCTAGCCCACTGTGATATAATCGATATGCTGCATTCCATACAATATCTGCCCCTGGACAAGTCCCTCTTTCTGCGAGCCCAGAATTTCGGAATGCTCGGCGAAACCTTCCCGGACATCAGGGAGTCGGTAATGCTCTACCAGGAGCAGATCCTGTGCGGCGGAAAGCTCCAGCCGGAGGATCTCTATAGCCTGCACTCGTATATAGTCCAAAACGTATTGAAAATGGAGGCCAGCAACTCTACCCTGGCGGTGAGTCCCTCGCTCAAGCGGAGCATCAGCGAGGGTCAGTTGCCGGGATTTGTGAGGCAATCAGTAGATGAAGAGCAGAAGGAAGATGATCCCCTGAAGGTGTATGTTACCGTGGAGAAGCAAACAAAGAAGTATTACCTGCTCGTCTATCGTGCCCACCACATTACGCTTTGTTTGTTCTTGGACGGTATGTTTTTGGTTCTATCTGCGTTGCAATTTTAAGAGCTTTTCCTTACCGCGTTTCCAGGTGACCAACCTGCCCCCAAACAGGAGCTCTACGATGAACTGCAAACCTATTTGAGTGGCCAGCTTACCTCGCTGGCCCGCGATATAGCCAGCGAGCTGAACAAGGAGGCTGTGGGCTCAACCGGTGGCCAGGACAGCACCAACAGGAGTAGCAGCAGCGAAACGGCAGCCAAGTTCTTGTTCATCAACGAACAAAGCCTGCAGCATCACACGAACATGCAGCGACACCTGCCCCAGGGAATCCCTCGCAACGTGCTGAGCATCATCGCGGATCTGGCCAACGCCAGCGGAAAATCGGACAATCTGGACAGTGCACCCGCCGAAGAGCTGCAGGTAAAGACCACGAACGACTACTGGATCGTGAAGCGGCGCTGCAACTTCCGGCAGTACTATGTGATCCTGTGCAGCAGCAAGTTCACCCTGCTGGACGCTACCCAGGAAGCAAGGCGGATTTTCGAGCAAGAGCTTACAGATGATGTATTTTTTGACAAATAAAGAGGAGGATCAGATACAGGATGGGAGTGCGCCAATCGTGGGCTCTGGGCGGCCCATTTCCGTCCCGCCGCCAGCAGAATCGGCAAGTGGGTGGTCGTACATCCGAGTTTGGGTTTCAAGCCAGCACCGCTCCACTGTCGGAGGCATCGTTGTACACGCTGTTCGACGAGGAGGAGCTGGCCGTTGTGGTTGCGTTCCCACCATTCTGCGACCCGCTGATCTTCACGACGTATATTCGACGGTTGGACATGCAGATGCTGTAGTAGTAGTCCTCGTAGTCGATGGTGATCCGCTCGCAGCTGCTATTCGGCATGAAGGACTCGTCGATGCTGGGAATACACGACTAGGTTTTAACAATGAATCATTATATTTTATAGCTTAGTAAGTCCACCTCTCGGCGACATTGAGCAGGCCCATTATCACATTGGCGATGCGCTCATCGTTCTTGAGTTCTCCGCCTGATTCCAGGACTGCCCCGTCGTCCTTTAGTACCAGGTAGCCAATTTGGTTGGGCACAATTAACTTTTCTTTGTCCATGGCTCAAAAATATTGTATTTATTTATTTGTGTTTTCCACCCACACCCCTGGCTAAGTGTGACCAGTCGGATTATTGAAAATGCTAAGAGCTGGTGGTCGATGATTGTCATATCTGTTTTATTAAGTATCTTCATTTTCTTGTTTTAAATATAAATGTTTTATTAAAATAACTAAGGAACTAAGATATTCTTTTTATATTATTAATTGTTGTCGTTAGGACTGCAATATTTGTCTAAAAAATACAAATCTTAGCTGGTCACACCGTCTACATCATGCGCATTATTTTAAATTAACTATAAATAGATAAGAATGTACTTAATTTGTAATCTAAAAATCTCTATCTATAAAATTGAGATAAAAATAAAAATATATTAGATTTGGTTTAATGTTTTCAGAGTTTTACAATAGAACGGTATTTTATAAAGCCCGATTAGAGAGCAAACAAAAAATCGAAGGTACAATAATGAATTAGTTATTTATATCGAATAATATTATTAGTTATTGCAAATTCAATTTTTTTAGTGGTCTAAAATTTAGTTTTATATTATAACAGCTTTATTGTCTTGATTAATCTTTTTGTCTTCTTTTTAATTTGTGATTGCGCACCAGAATAATAAATAAAAATATGTTAATCGAGTATTCAACAAGATTGTTTCTTATAACTTTAAAAAGGAGCTCCAGCCTACCAAAAATAAGCGCAAAAGGTTGAAAAGATTGCTGCTAAAATTCCCAAGAAACTATGAAACAAAGCAGTGTTAAAAGCTTTTATTTACTTACCTTTTGAGGTGCCCAAAAAGCAACAAAAGAAACCTATATATCTTTACCAGTCCCCCCACAATTTAATAAAAATCATTGCGGTTTGTTTTGGTTTAAAAACTGTTATATTCTTATACTGTTTACATTTAGCATAGAATTTCAAACACACATACACACTGAAACTGATGCCGACTGAATTACAATGCATTGTAGTTTTTTGTTTTGTTTTTATTATTTATTTAGCTTAAATAATTATGAATTTCTCGTCTGCTTTTCCCTCTTAATTGTTCTCCCTCTCGTTTTTATTTTAAGTTTATTTTGCTTGTTTTGTAATTTCATATTTTGATCACATTTTGATTTCGCATGCCCAAAGTGAATTTGGTTTGTGTTCCGAATGATTCGCCTGAATGTGTAAACCTACAACGCTCTCTCTCTCTCTTTCTATCTGTCCGTCCGATAAATCAAAAATATATATATGCTTTACTCGTATGTTTAGGGATTTATGCAAGCCTCTGCTCCTCCTCCTACTACCTCAGTGTATATGCTAATATTCAGTCAATATTATATATTCATGTTGGCCGCTTTGCCCGGGAAGAGCTCGCCGCCTTCAATGGAGGATCGATCGAAAACCTGAAGATCTGTCTGTGTCTGCTCTCTAATGGGAAGAGTATATGTTAATTTCGGTTTACCGAACATGTATTACCTTCAAATGTCATATATAAAGTATGTACAAGTTATTCTATGCACTCTAGCATTTGGAGTTTTCGATGTATGTTGCATTTGTGTTTGGAAATCAAAAGCAGGAGACGTGATCTTGGCATAATATGTGATCTCAACTAAATAACAGTACTAACTTCGTATCGGAGCTGTAACATGGATAAGGCATATGGAGGATTTAATGTAAAATGTCGGAATAATGATCATATTATGATGCTTGGATTATGTGTGAATAGCCTAACTCCACTGGCATATTTCTTCACATTCTGAATGTGCCATTCGCCCCGAATATTTGGTATAAAATACTGAAAAATACCATATCATATAAATCAAACATATTTATGGTTTCATCATACAAAAATCGTCTTAAAATGTACATTTCCATTTATTAACTTTTGAAAAAATGTGCCAAATGGGAATTAGGCTATAAACGGTTGTGTAGGCTGGCAATATGCAAGAATTTGTGTAATTTGTTTTCTGTAATTTATTTTATATACCCTAAAAATTTGTTTACAACTAAATACTAATGCATATGCTTAAAATTGATTAAAAAATATAGTATTATTATATATATATATAAATTTATATAGGTTTTTAGTCACGATGCTATATAAAAACTAAAAAGAATTGTACGACAAAATTGTTGTGGTGAACGGAGAGGATCATCAACCCATAAAGTGAGTGTGTTAACAATTACAAAATGTTGCTGTGTGTGTGTGTGAATGTGGTATTTTTTGTTGTTGTGCGCCCCTAGAAAAACGGGGCAAATCTTCGCTTACTAACTAGGATTCTCAATATATTACGACATATTTAATATTCAATTACTAGGAGAGCTTAAAAACGTTGCATTCATTTATCGTCTGCCATGTATATTCTTCCTGTTGCTGGTAAAATAATCAAAAGGATGTATGTATAATGCAGAGCGGTAACAAAGTAAGGGAAAAAACTACTAACAATTACTGCTTGCGTCTTCCGTTTCTCTTTCTTTATATAATTAATTGTATAATTATTGTTTACAAATAGCATAATTCATTACGTGTATATTTGATGTTTTTTTCTCTTATTTCTTGCTTGTTGTGTTTCTTCTTCATCGTTCGCTTCGTTTTTTGTTTTAAATTATAAAATTAACTAATGAAGAAAAGCATAAAACTAGTTCCTTTTGTGGTTTTGCTGCTGCTCTTGCTTGCTACGTTTTGTTTATTGTTTAGCTTGACCTTTTAGGCCTTCCAGTTGTTCTGGCGACTGCCACTGGCACCGCTCTGCTGCTGGGGAGGAATCATCTCCAGCAGATATTGGCGCTGCAGCTCCGCCGCCCGCTGCACGTCCGCCATACTGCTGGCGCTGCTCGAGTTCTTGGCCGATCCCGAGGAGGAGCTGCTCTTCTTGTTGTTGTTGTTGAAGGCTATTTAAAAGTTACATTAGTAAATCTGTTGCGAGAAATGCTGAATAAGGGGCGGCTCACCTGCCACTTGGGCCGCCTGCGCCATGGCGACCTGGTAAGAGTACAAGAGCGGCGCAAACTGCATCATATGCTGCGGATTGGCGCCCAGACCTTGGCCCAGAGCTAAGAGAACACACAGTAATTAATAAACGATTAAAATAAATATAAAACTACTAAAAACGAACCTCTAAATAGCTGCTGTTGGAAAGCCTGCATGGCCGCCGCCGTGGCAGCTGGCGAGGAACCACCTAGCCCCGAGGCCGCCGCCGCCGCTGCATTGTTTGAGGCCGAACTGGCCCCACCTCCAAAGTTGCCCAGGCCGCCCAAGGCCGCCAGATTGCCCAGCTGGCTGAGGTTGCCCAGATTGCCGAGATTGCCCAGACTGGCCAGGCTGTTGAGGTTGAGGCCGCCCATGCCGCCGAGGGCACTGAGATGAGCAGCCGCCGCCAGCGTGGCTGCCGAGTACTTGTCGTAGCTCTGCGCCTGCTGCTGTTGCGTCTGCTGATCCCGTTCCCGCTGATCGCGCTGCTGCTGCTGTTGCTGCTGCGACTGATGGTGATGGTCGTGCCGGTCGTTGCGGGAGGAGCGGGACGACGAGGCCGCCTCGTGGTGATGCGCTGCCGTTGGCCCGGGACTGAGGATACCCGCCTGCTGGGCGGCAATGGCAGCAGCGGCGGCGGTAGCCGCGGCTCGCGAAGATCGCGACGTGCCCGACGGCGGCGGTGTGGGTTGACTCTGCGGTGGCGGAGGCGTTGGACGCGGCGTCGCTGGCGTTGGCGTCTGGCATTTGGTGGGTATCACCGTCACCGACGGCGGCAGATTGACCAAAGCAGCAGCCGCCGAGGCATGCGTCGCCTGGAGCTGTTCTCGTTCCCGTTGCATGTGCGAGGACGAGTTGGAGCTGCTTACCGCCGAAACGGACAGCGAGTTGTTGTTGAGGCTGCCGCCACTGGAGCCATGGTTATCCACCGGCGAGGGACTGCTCTGGCTGGCCAGGCGCTGCTCGATCTCCTGCTCCTGCTGAAGGGCCTTCACAAACGCCTGTTTCAGTCGATTGGTGTGCTCTGCCTTCAGGGCCTTCTTCACATTGGAGGTGACGCACTGCTCGCAGATCACCTTGGGATCCTTGTTGGCTGCGGAAGGAAAAGGAGTGCTGTCGTCAGTATTTACTTTCAAGGTATGGTATAAGGTTTACTTACTTTGCTTCTCCCACTTCCAAACGGGCGTAAAGTCAATCTTGCACTGGGCACAGCGGAAGGGAGCGGCCACAGCATTGGCCTTCTTGTTGACCGTCAGATAGTCGACGACAGTTTCCAGCCCCAGAAGATACACAAAGTCCGTGTTGCTGGGATTGGGAATGAAGTGCATCTCTGGCGGTGGTGGCTTTGGTGGGGGAATCTTTTCGGGGTTCAAAAATATCTTATTAAGAAATAATTCATGATTTCGTCGAGCAGCTCCACTCACCTGCAGCAGCGTCTTTTCCAGCTGCTTGCGCAGTGCCATTTTAGCTGCCGCCTGTCTTTGAGCGGGTGTCTGGGCGTCCTCTCTCGGCGTAGAGCGATCGTTCTATGAAATTATTAATTAATTAAACTTTATTTTGAGTTAACTTTTGTTGTAGAACTCACCTTCAGATCGTTGAGCTGATTCTGATGCTGTTGGGACAATGGTGGCGCCGGTGTGATGGAAACAGAATTGCTTATGGTCCCAGGTACCTTCGAATTATCCGAAATATTAGGCTGCATGTTTCAACGATTTGTTTTTTTTTTATACAGGAATAGCAAGTACAAATACAGAGTAACAGAGAGGCAAAGTTGCGTTTAGTCGTTGGCTGACTTAATACAATGTCGTGAATGAAATGCGAGAAATGATTGAATATTAAGTAGTGCCACTTGCTCGAAGCCTCCTCGGTTTTTGGTTTATGAAAAATATTTCCTCAGACAGAGACCGACTTCGGCTGATTTGACATGTGTTAGTCAGTGTTAGACAGTGTTATTAGTTGAGTATAGTGTTAGACAGTGTTGTTAGTTGAGTATAGTGTTAGACAGTGTTATTAGTTGAGTATAGTGTTATTAGTGTAGTGTTGGAAATGTTAACAGCAAGCAAGATTTATCGGGAAAGATTTGTCAATTTTTTGCATACTTTTAGACACCTTTTTAGGGATTTTTAAGCTCGTAGTGATTCTGGAGCACCCGAGTATGTTTAACAATGCAGAATTTCAAAGAAAGACGTCGGGAAAATGTAAATAAATGTAGGACATACAGAAAAATCGATATGGATTTAACTAAGAAGTGTAAGGACTAAACAGAATAGATTTTTCTATAGATCTTGCTGCTGTAAACACTGTATTTAGTATTTAGTTGGTTAGTTTACTCTACTGTGTTGGCTAAGCGTGAGTTTTTGTTTCTTGTGTGATTTTGGAATGTGTGCCTCCTTGGACTGTTTGTAAGTTTGGTGAATTTGTGAATTCGTGTACTGATGGTGTCTTTGGTGCTCTTGGACAAAAAGGTGAGAGAAAAACTCGGCGCTTACGGCAACGATTACATTACAATAACTCACATTGCGTGCTTTCAGACTGGAGGGCGGCGCCGAGGTGGGCGTTATGGTCACCGAGGGCGTGATGGTGAGATTCGGCAGGTTGGTGCGCGGCGGCAGTGCGCTGGAGCGATGCGAGGCGGAGGTGGCGGGCGTGATGGTAGTACCGGCGGCCAGTGTGGCGCCCGGCGGCAGCGATGCCCTTGGCGGCGGCAGAATCGAGTTGCTTCCCAGACCGGAGGAGCCGCCCGAGTTGCTGCCGCGCTGCTGGTGGCCGCTTAACGCCGCAGCTGCCGCTGCAATGGCGGAGGCGGCCGCCGCCGCTGAGCTCGAGCTGCCCGTTCGACTGTTGGTGGCGCTGCAAATGATGAGATAAGTGATTAATATAATTAAACATTAAACAAATTAAACATCTTTATGAATATATTTCGAAATACAACAATTCTTTATTAATTATGCCAGTCGGAAAAGAATTATGCCACGCGAGAACATGCCACATATAATTGTCCGTGGGAAAAGCAAGGTGTTTCCAAATCTAAGCCACATACAGATAATGTTTGGCCTTGTGACTTATTAATCCTCATAGCGAATGGCAATCGAATTGGAAATTGAGTCCGTTTGAATTCAATTGGCACATCTTGAAGAATCAAAGGGATTCGCCTCGAAACTTCCCATTCAAAATGATGGCTTCAATGATATTTTTCATGAATTTCTTAATTACTAATCGTGTACCCTGATGTAAGTGTTGGATCAACTTGTTGGTGTTGTTCGTCAATTCTTCTAAGTCGATTAACTATGAATCTGCGCGTTTCTCTTCGTTGCAGTTGCCTTTCTTGATTTCTTTCATCTCGTGCCTCTTGCGATTCTGATTGACGTAACTTCAACATTCTCACACGCGTATTTTCATTATCTTCTGCGATTTGTTCGCCTGATCTTGCTGCTCTTCTAACTCGCACGGCTGTAGTATTGGCCGTTCGACGACCCAAATTGGCCCCTTTGCGTTTTTTTGGCATTTTATGTAAAATATATATAGATGGAATCAAAAATGAAAGTAATACGTCCCTGCTACGATTAACACACAATACAAAATAGCTGAAAAATGTTTAGTGAGGAGGAGACCGGAGTGACAACTGGAGCCTGGGATGATCGATTGATACAAAATAAAAACAACAAATTCTGTCGAAAAAATAAAATAAATTAAGGGTGAACCGGCCTTAATATGAAGATGAAAAATAGATGTTGTCCGATCCTCAGCCCTAACATATCATCCCTAATTTCATTGTTTCATGGCTCTGTCGAGCCATTTCAGAAGAGTGTAATGACACACACCGTGACATGATAATTTTATATATTAGAAGATAATAATATATATATTCAATCCTCACCTGATGCTCACGGCTGCCCCTCCACTGCCACCCAAACTGCTCCTGTTGCCCTTGCTGTGGGCGGGCAGCGGCACCGCTGACGTGGGCGTGACACTGAGCGAACCCTTCGAGGTGAGCGCGGCGGGAATCGCAGCCAGCGGATTGTTGGGCGAGACACTGGTGGGCGTCACCACAAGGTTCTCCTTCATCACCTGCTGCGACTGCTTGAGCTTCTTGAGGAGCATCAGCTTGGTCTCCTCGTTACGCAGATCCTGTCGCAGCTTCCTCAGGCTCTTCTCCCGCTCCTTGAGCTCGGCGTGACTCAGCTCCTTGATGGGCACATACGGCGGCATCTCCTCGTCATCCGTCTCGGAATCAATGTTCCCATTCTGCTGACGGCCATTGGTCCGGGCGGGTAATAGCACAATATCCGGAGCCTCGGCATAGGATTTGGGTTCGGTTCGTGGTCGCAGGACTCTTCTTTGCACCTTGTTCTCGTCCTGACCAATGCCTCCTCCTCCTCCCGAGGCACCTCCTGTTCCGCCCGCTGTTCCGCCCTCGCTGGCATTATTGCTATTTGTGTTGCTGGTGGAGTTGGTGTTACTGCTGCCGCCGCTGCCGCTGCTGCTGTTTGCTGTGTTGCTGGTGGAGTTACTGCTGCTGGTGCTATTGGTGGTAGTGGTGTTGCCATTATTGGTCGCCGGCGCCGGTGCTGGCGTTATGGTGAGGCCCGCATTATTGGCCGTCAACGCTCGCAAGTCCCGATTGCTAAGCGCCGCCGGTGACGGTGCCGGCGTTATGGTTAACGCCGGGTCACGGCCGGAGCCTAAACTCAAGTCGACCACATCGTCGACCTCCATTTTGGCCATTTTCGCTCGTCGCGTCGTCGTGATTCCGTATGTTGGTCAACTGCAAGGACAAGGAAAGGGAGAATTCGATTAGAATATTTGAAAGAAAACAATAAAAAGTATATTTCTTAATCATTACTAAACAGATTTTATTATCTCTACAAGAAGAAGTCATTTAATCACTAACTTAATGTGCAATTTATGGTTTTTAGATGGATTTTTAAAAAGATTTCAAAGATAATGCCCTGAAAGCCTTTTAATGTATTTGTGCAATTAGGAAATGCCAAAAAAAAAAAAGAAGTTGTTCTTGAAGCAAACAAAAAGTTGTCATTTTCCGTAATCAGACCCCAGATAGGGGTTAAGGGGGCGTGGCAGTGTGTGGCATTCGTGCTTCACCAAGGGTTGAAATTGGGTTTCCTCTTCGTCATATATACAATATTTTTTCTTTTTTTTCTTTTTGTTTTCCTTTCGAAAGCGGAAGTCCAACTCTAACCCCTAAAAACGCACGGGTAGTATCTGTATCTGCAGCACCTTTTTCCCGCAATGCGAATGTCTCGGTTTCTGCTCCCCTTTTCGTCCGTGCTGCGAAATAATAAATATATCCTGATTTCAATTTGTGAAGGCGACACCACGACGACCTTGTTGAGGCGGAAACCGATAGCCTCTCGAGAGGAGAAAGTGGCACTAAATCAACTAAGACCAACTCCGATTTGATCGCCGGATAGGCAAGTGTAAGTGGCAGGGAAGCGGCGAGGCCAGAGCAAGAAATTTCTTTCGATTTAGAGGCGGATTTGAGTTTCGGATTCGGACATCTTCCACACAGCCAATCCACAAAGCAAGTCACGTTTTCGATTTAACAAATTTTTTGCATGCAAAGCCGCTGGTTTTGTGGCTGCGCAAAAAAATTTACATGAAGAGCAAGCTCTAGGTGGAATGGGGCGAGACTTGTAATACAGTGGGGTTTGGATAAAACAAATGTACTCTTATCAGTGTGAAATAATTTATTTAATAATATTAAATATTGCTTACTAGTGTTTTAATGGTTCATCAAAAATATATATTATTTTAAAAAAATAGCTATCGTTAAGCAAATATTCGCCATAGTATCACCCACAAAAATATCGAATATAATTTATTTTCCCAATAAATATAAATATTCATCCTTCGTAGGCGTGCTCCACTGTATTTAGTAGTAGAATAACTAGCAGAGACTCGAACCGGCCAAAGCGCACACAAGCAAACACACCGACTTACACACACACAAGCAAACAACAGCTACCTGACACGTGAGAGCGAGAGGTGAATAAACTTTTCAAGCAACTTAAGCTGCAGTATATAAAACACAAACAACAAACGGCCGCAAACAACACAGTCAAAGCAACAAACATTCACCTGCTGCTTGAGGCACACCAACAACAACATCAGACAGGCGAAGAGACAACAGTCAATAAAAAATTAATTTCAACAAGACCACAAATATAAAGCCGGAGCCATAACCGTCACAATTAAGAGATGATAAATAAATGCAGCCCCTCCTAGCAAACAAACAGGTGGCAACGCTGGCCAGACACAACCTCGCCAAAAGAATCCACTTGAAGAATCTAGTTTTTACAGAAGAAGAGCGAATCAAATGGCATAATTACACAAAAGCTGGGGCAACAAAAAAATAAACGTAGTAATAATAAAACAACTCCGCATTGTTGTTGCTTTAAATTAACTCGCTTTGAAAGTTAGCAGAAACACACACACGACCACGCACTCACACATAAGCGTATGAGCACGCTTACTCGTTCGTTTTGCTTTATTTTTTCTTCTCCTCCATCGGCTCCCCTTTCTCCGACAACCCTCCCCTCCAGCCAGCTCCACCAGTCTCTTTTGGCGGCTGTCGACGGGAGTCTCGTTACTTTCGACACTTGTGTCGTCATCAGATTGCGCTGCCCGCCGCTATCAGAGCACAGTGGGTCGTATAGGCGGTTAATTTCGCCTTCGCGGGGTGTACGAGCGATATGTGTGTGACACACAGCAGGAATATGGGAATGTGAACGTGATAGTGGGCGATGATAAGATCAAGCGGTGTTACAGTGGTCGCAAGGCAATGGGAATTTCGCGATATATGTATATAAATATTTAGAAATAAAAAGTACCGAACATTTTTAAATAAAAGAATTCTTTGAAATGTAATTTCTATCCATGCAAATATTTAATACCTAAGTAATAATAGGTTTAATTAATTCCTTTAATTTCATTCATTCATTCTGAAAATTCGAGAATTTTACCAATGCTTTGTCTAATTTTGCCCCACTGTGCCTTTAATTTGTTAGCCTGTGTGTAAGCGCATTTGTGTGCGAGTTAATGCCCGCAGTCTCTGTGTGTGTACGCTTGTGTGCTTTGATGATTTTCAGCTTTTTCTTATTAAATTAATGCAAACATTTTTAAACTTTTATAGATGCTTTTTAATGCTGGCGAGCATTATGCGTGATGATGCCTCTTAACAACCACCCACCATCCCCCCACCCATTAACCCTTATTCGCCACGCGTGGAATCTCGTTGAGAAAAAAAAGGCAGAGCCTTCTTTTATCGATTTGTTGCGACGTTTGGCATTTTGTGTGTGACTATAATTGTGCTTAATAGCGCGCTAAATGAGTTTCAATTAGCGTTGTTGCATTGTGTGATTTACATACGTATATATATACATATGTATGTATGCATGGGAATATGCTTTTGTGTATGTATAGCTTGTGGGTCACTTTATGCCCAAGTTCAAGTTTAAGGGTCGTTGGTCACCCGAAACAGGTACAAAAATGCATTAACGAAAGATGTCATTGGGAGGATTTGTCGTGCGGTCACAAAAGCATATGCATACTCAACGTCCAGATGGAGTGGGGGCTAACGAAAAACTTAGAAGCTATGACGACGACGCAGAAAATAAAAAAAAAGAAAAGAAATAAGGTTAAATCAAAAGTACAGTTGTGTACATAGCGGCGGCGAGCAGCAGCAACAACAACACAAACAAAAGCGAAGAGCAACAGCAAAGCAAGCAAAATGTGTTTGAGTGTGGCTGCGGTGAGAGAGAGCCAGAGAGCGGGCACGCGGGAAAGTAAGACAGAAAGAGAGGCGGCAGCGGCGGCGGCAGCAATAGCGGCGACGACGGCGGGAGAGAGAACGAGAGCCAGAGCAGCAAGACGGCCGAAGAGAGAGCCCGTCGCACACACGCGAGACGACATCAAAAAGTGGAGAGTGGAGAGCTGAGGAACACGGAGGAGAGCCGCCGCTTTTTTGGGGTCTGGCCACCCACAGCACCACCCACTTCCCCCTTCCCCGAACCCATCAGCACCCATCCGCAAATCGATTTGCATATTAGTTGGTTATCAACCTTTCAGAAACGTATGCCCATAATCTCCATCAAAATCTCCCCTCGAAATTATTTACTTAAAATTCCTAACCAAAATTAAGACTATTTTTTTTTCCCTAAAATCTCATGTCAACTGATTGCATTTTTCCGGTAAAAAAAAGTTGCTTGCATCATCATACATATATCTTTATATACATATTTGTATTTTTTGTAAAATAAATTCATTCCGAAGGCTTTTAAGGTGGATTCTTAAAAAGATATTAACTTTACAACTCGTAGATGCAAATAAATTTATTGTTATTAACTCCAAATATTATTTAATTTACTGAAATAATATGTAATGTATAATAAATCTTTCATAACTTTCTGTTATTACAATTACAAATATAAAATGTACTTAAGTTAAGTTAGGCTATGAAATGGGCTATGAATGTAGCCTAGCTAAGAACGCAAACCTATTGAAACCCTTAATTATTATATACTTGATGCTAATAACATACTTTAATTAATATATTTATATAAAGAGCCCTATAACATTAAAGCACTTGTCCAGAGACCCCTTTAATTTAAATACACCTTGCTTAACGAAACCCATCATGATATTAAAGAGAAACAAAGTAAAGGAAAAATTATGATAAAAACCAAGTGGCAGCTTAGCAAACAAACAAACACGGTGGGTTCGACAAACATATTTCTCGCTACGTTTCAGTTCGGCATTTATAAGAAATGCGCATATCTTATATCTTATGCCATTGTACATAAGCGTAGTGGCGAGGGGAGGAGTGAAGTGGGTATTTGAGAGAGCCAGAGCCAGAGCGAGTGAGAGAGCACGACTTGTTGTACATGGCCGGAGGTGGCATGGTAGGCATGGGGTGGGGCGTTTGGGCAGGGGGTTTGGCGACCGACCTTCGTACATATTTACTCATCCATGCTGGGATTTGGAATCACAATTGGGCGAGGTGGAGAAGGGTGCAATGGGGGTGCTCAAAACACAAAACACAATCCCCATCCAATTCCGATTGCAGTCCCCACAAAACGCCGGCCAATTCTAAAAGTGCAGCCCAGAAGTGATGTCATCGTAAACTATGGCGAAACTATCAAATTGCATTCAATGTGCGAAAAATTCGTGAAAGTTCGGGAAGTATTCCGCTTACAAGACTATTTTATTCCAGATATTGTAAATTATTTCACCACTGCTCTTAAGCTAAGATTCTAGAAATATTTCCATTTAATTCCAATTATAATTGGTATTATCTTTGACCAATTCAACAGTACCTAGATCCTAAAAACACATTTAACTATTAATCAAGACCTAGTTGACTTTTAAACTTAGTTTATAAAAAGATTATCCCGTCTAATAGGTAATTTAAAAGTAATAAACCATTAACTGATTCATAGTTATATAAAGGGTTGCAATTGTAGTTTATTCTCTTTTTCTTTGACAGATATAAATTAAATTTATTTTACACAAATTTGGAATAACTTCTCTTAAGTACACTTGATGTAATCGACTTGTGTGAACACCAT
The DNA here is from genome assembly GCA_008042475.1 of Drosophila kanapiae. Classification (NCBI taxonomy): domain Eukaryota; kingdom Metazoa; phylum Arthropoda; class Insecta; order Diptera; family Drosophilidae; genus Drosophila; species Drosophila kanapiae. Next base: position 765,793 of record VNJM01001909.1, on the reverse strand, counting down.
CGATACCACTTCAATTACACGGCCCATTGTACCTCGTCGCGTTTATTTATTTTTAAGCAGCATTGAGCAATTCGCCAGCACTCAAAACGGCAAACAAACAAACACGAAATAAAAAACCGAAATGTTCTAAATGGGTTAACTAGAACATTAAGCGCAAATTAATTGCGTGCACTGTATAACAATCGCGACAAACGAGTGTAAGCTTTGGGAACAGAACAGAGAGTTTCCTGACATATTCTGATTCGAATTTTGCTTATCACCAAGGTATACATACATATGTATGTACTTATATTCCGAAACTGTTTTTTATGGGCCTGCTGAGTAAAAAAAAAAATTATAAATCGCGGTTGGGGGTGCCTGGCCTGTTGCACAGCTGTTTTTCGTGCTCTTGACCAGTGTTGCCAACTAAATAAACAGTAAAATACAAAATACATAAGGAGCAATAGCAACAATGCAAAGACAAGCTAAAAATTAATGACTTTCAAACTGGTTTTGTTTACTGTGGAGGCCGCAAAAAAAAGCAACAGAAAATGAGAAGAAATAAGAAGACGCAAAGCGATGAAGCCGATGCCAAAGCATCATTTAATGCTTTGTGCTTGCCTCTCTCTCGCAAAAAAAAAACGGTGGGTTACATTAAAAAGAAATAAAAGCATTTTATTGTAACGAGATAAGCTTTTGAAGCGGGTGTATAGGTCAGAGGGATTTTAAGTTATAATAAAATATATAAACCACTTTTGCTTGCTTTTAATTCCCTTCAGATCCCCTTATGGTTAAATTATAAAGAATCTGAAATGATAATCTTTAGCTTTTAATTTCTAGAAAAGCTATTTTTCCAAGAAAAGAAAGATTGCAAATATTTTTAAATGAAATCTTATCGGATCCAATAAAACTATATATATTAAGTTTCTGATATTGAAGAAAACTGAATATATAGAGATTTTAAAGCATGACATTTTCTACTGAAACATTCTCTTTATTGACACTAAAAGAATATGGGATATCTGCGGAAACTGTGTAGATTGCTAACAAGATTTAAATATATCTTGTACTATCTGACGGGAACTTTTAGATAAAAACTCCCAGAATTAAGTGTAGGGTACTGCTGGAATTCCCAAGTACGAGTTGAGCGACAAACCACGCAATGTGTTGAACTTGAATCAGTCGGGAAACTTAGTACTGATGAGGTTTCGTGGCCGGAACTGAAACATATCTCAGTTATATATAGGTAACATCAGCCAGAAAATTGATTAATGAAAATAAAGCCGTGTCAAGTGTTTCGAGGTTAATAAACTGGACGAGGCCGAAAACTTAAACAATTTCCATATTGTCAATTTGCAAATTTTGCACATTTGCGCAGGTTGTTATATATATACACACACATACATATGTATACTGAATGAGTGGGGATTACATATGTACATATTATTTGATTCGATACATGGCGAAATTGCAATTGCGCCCACCTTTCCCCTTCCTCTTTTGCCTCTTCTGCTTCTTCTTGCTGTTGCTGCTGCTGCGTCTTTGCTGTTTATTGTTGTTTTTGTACATAAGTCCCAGCCATGTCCCTGTGTGTGTGTGTGTTTGTATTCCACACTCACACACCCGCAGCACATAGGCAATGGGTTCAAGTTGTACATAAAACCAAACGACCGACCGACTCTGCCAGCGTCGCTGTCTCGGCCAACGTCGGCGTCACCGTCTCTGCTTTTGCCTATCCAACCATGCGGCCCCCTGCCTTCCTTCACCCATCTTACCTTCGCTTTTGATGGGAACGTGTGTGTGTGGCTACAATTAAGGTCAATAGATTGGGGATAAGTTCTAATTAAGGAGATTATTAACTAAATTAATAGGCGAAAAAATATATTTTTTATATGTTTTCTTATATTTTGTTGGGAAATATATAAAATATCTATTATTTGTATTTAATATATTTATATTGTTTTCGCTGATCTGCTGAATTTGTTGAGAAAACCACCCTTATGTATGCGACTTTGATGTTTTGCAGGTGCTATAAATTCACCCCCGACTGTGAACCGTATATATTTTATGGGCACTCGGTGGCCGTTGACTGTTTGGCTGGGAAATAAACGGCCAGCGAAAAGGCAACCGATCTATTTATTACAATTCGCCGCCTATGTAGCGTAGCGTACATCATTACGCATTTTGCATTTGCCTTTGCATTTGGCACATTTTTAAATTTTCAGCATGCTTAACTCTTTCTGGTTTCCTGGTTTTTTGTATTTCCATTTTTTTTTTTTCAGCTGCTTTTGTTTTGCCTTTCGCGCTCCCCACCAAGGCAATTGACGCCTGCATTTCGATGCTTTGGAAAAATTCCACTTAATCAAGCAAATTACCAACGCGTCGCAGTCGACGTCGCCGTTCAAGTTGGCAGCGTCGCTATACTTTTTATTTTGGCTATTTTTAGGCTTTACCTTTTTTTTCGGCTTTTTTCGGTTTGGCAAAACAAAGATTGAATGCTGCATGGAAATGAAAATAAGAGAGAGACAGAGAGAGACGTAGAAAAAACAAACTGAAAAAAGGAAGAAGAAGCTCGCACGCGTTAAGAATAACCCCAAAAAGTAACGCGTAAAAGCAGCGCCCAAAAAAGAAATAACAAAAACCAGTTAGCCAATACCTTTTCTCTCCCTCACTCACACACACACTAAGGCACTTAACCTTTTAATCAGTGGCGGGCTAAAAGCAACATTGAGGGGGGTTTGGGGGAACCACCTCCCCTTTATTTTGTTTCTTGAAAAAACTATCTTAGCTTTCTAGATAAAATAATTATTATTATAATTATGTTTTTGGCATTTAATTATTTAAGAAGAAATTCAAATAAGTTCACTAATTTAATCTGAACATCTTACCATAAAACAGGTTTCTCATCTTAACTCACCCCCTTGTAGACGCCACTGCCTGGCCTGTTAACTATGATAAGTGCAAAAAGAAACAGAAAACAAAGGAAATAAAAGAGAAATACTCGTGAATTTCATTCAATTTCTCGGTGAGATTTCAGTTTCGTTTGCCATTAGTATAATTAAGTAAATATCAATCTATAAATAGGCTTATCAAAGCTGCCAACGCGCGCACAAGTTCGGTCAGTGCAATAATAAACTTTAGCCTTGAACTAACCACCACGAGCTTATACAAAAAATCTACATAGTATGTACATATTGTATGTGCATAGAAGCCCATGTAAATATGCAAATGGTGTTTTTCTATGTACACCTATTAGCGTGTAATTGTATCTTAGCACGCGCTTTTCACCTGCAAACTGCATGCTCGCCGGTGACAGGGCTTTTTGAAGGGTATATATGTAGTAGGGGTATGTAATCTATCTATAAATCTATATAATGTGGTAAATCTATACAAGGGCAATGAGGAATAGATGCATTTAGCTACACAGTGTCACCTTCTTATATATAATCAACGGTTCCATGAGTAACTCTTAACTTTAATGTTTACAAATGCAAAATACAATTTAAATACTGCTAGCCTGTTTAACATAGTTATTTTCAAAGAAAAGATACATTATAAACTTGTTAATTATAAAAAGATATATAGAAAACCCCTATACGTTTGTTGTGTCTGCCTTCATATTTCCTATGTGTGTTTCCTGATTAGAAACAGGCTCAACAATCAACCCCTTTGAGTTTAGCGAACGAACACTGTTTGATTATTTACTCAAACACGGCATACATAATTACATCTGGGCCACGTCACTTCCTGCATGAGCCCGAATATGTGGAGAGCAGAGACTTCTCCCTCCCTCCATGCTACTCGATACAGAGCCATGGAACTAGACTTATTTTGGCAAGTTGACCCCTTTGGATCCGTGAGCTGCTTAGCCCCATTGGTTATAGTACATTGGGAAGACATGTAGTCCAAGTATTGTACATTTGCCTGTGCATATGCACGATGTATAAAAATAAATGTCAGCAAAAACAACACAAAATAAACAACAAAAAAAATGGAAAAAGAGAAAACATTTTTTTCTAGCTCTCTAGCGCTGATAAGCAGGCGACACTTACACAATACACACTCTCGCACAACACACACACAGAGACGGCCCGAGTATATAAGCCATATGTATTTAGGGTCTGGGGTCTCTGGGAGAGTACGTAATACTTTCAATTTGGTTGTTGTTAAGGCTGATTCACAGGTTTTCTCCTTAAGAAGATGTACGATAAGTACTTTTATAGCCCTGAATAAATTAAAAATACCATTTACTAGGGGTTCTATGAGTTACTATTTAAGTCTTATCTTCTTTATATGGAATATGAACTTGGCAGGCAATAAGGTTAATCTATGTACATAATATTGTGAAATAGTCACTGGTTTAGATTTAGAAATTACTTAAGCTGAGATAATAAGAGTTCCCAGCTTCGCGGAAGGTTGCTTAAATACTTAAGATTTCTTTAGAATTCTATGAATCAACTTCTAGATTAAATATTATATACTACTTCTTGCTTAAATTCATACCATCATTTGTATTATTTATTTGCGTTCTTTCGCAGAGGAAAGGCAAACTTCAAGGTCTGTGAACTCGTCGAAAAAGCAAAAAGAGAAATCGCGCTGGATGCACACAGAGCGAGCAGCGCCTAACGGTAACCAGAGTTAAGTGATGCTGCAACTGCAACTATATCCACTAATACATCTGCTAACGTCTAGCACTAAAACTAGTATTGGTCCGATGTCTATGTACGGCACAATTACTTTTTTCTTTTGTTGCTTGGTTTGTTTTTTTTTTATGCGCTTGTTCTTATTTTTGCACTTAATGACGTGTAACGAGCCCGCGCGCGTGTTTTCTGCAGTTGTCTTTGTGGGAGCGCTCTCTCTCTCTCTCTGTATATATATATATATGTCTATATACATACATAAAAAATATGTATACAGACAAGCATATGTACTAGCCGGGGTGTGCGTGCGAGCGAGAAAATAAACAGGTAAAAAAGGTAAACCAAAAGAAGAAACAGCAGCAACAAAAAGCAGCTTTGCCACTTTTTTTTCTGCCATTGTTTTTGATTATTTGTATAATATTTTTTCTTGGGCGACAACAACAACCAAATTGGCTTGACACTTTTCTTGCAACAATCCAAGTCGTTGATATTCGCTCATTAAATAATTAGTCAGCAAGAGCTGACCATGAAAATCAGCAAAATCAGAAAAGCAAAGGAAATCGATGCAAGTTCTTCGACTAATTGCTTATGTTTATGAAAGCGATTTAATTTGAGTGTATTTATATTAATTATTGCGCAATTAAAACCATAAATATGTTAATTAGGCTTATATACTTAGCATTTGCCGTTTGAGATTCAGTTTGTCAATGTCCGGTTAGCGCTAACTCTCACTTTAAACTCAATCAAGGTTTCAATAACTATGCCAAGTTTCTAGACTAACTTTATTTAGAAAGGTAGATAGGTAGATACATAAATAAAAAGATAAAAAGATAGATAAATACATAGATACATGGATAATAAACATAAAGATATCCTTATATATGGTTAAGACATGAGTACTTAGACGATTATTTTTATGGACTTCCACATTTGACATTGCAATTTGAAAGACATTTGTTGGGAAAATAACTATTAACGTAAATACATTGTATTTAATTATGAATTTTAATTGAGTTTCATGAAGGCCTTTAAAATGTTGTTAAATTTTAATGAAATGCTTACAATTAAATCCCACAAAAACGGAGTTTTTCTTCAAATCAACACCACCAATTAGAGGTAAGTTTTAAGCCAACGAAAAAGTGAGTGTTGTAAATATGCAGGTTGTTAAAAAAAATAAAGGCTCATTTTCAATGCATCACGACGGCAATTTGTTTCAGCTTTTCGGGACTTAAATCCCATAGCCAGCAAAGAAACAATTTCGGAAAATAACACAATCGAAAAGAGGCACCGCTGCATAAAAGTCATTTAAACGGTCAATTGCCTCAGGCGGCTAAAAGCAAATGTTCAAATGAGAGAGTAATACCACAAAAAAAAAAACACAAACTAAATGAAATCGAGGGGCCGAGATGAGGGGAGTGAAAACGGCAGCTGACACACACAGCTGTCCATTTAAATAGCAGAGAAAAAAACTGCAGGCCAAAAAAATTAAAAACATTTTTAATGACCAACCATAAATACACAATAAAGATGTATTTGTAGAATTAAAAAGAAGGCAGATATTAGTAATTAAAAGTTCATGTTGTATACGTTTTAGTCTCTAACTAAATGATCATTATCTTAAAATTTAGAATTATCATCTTCCTTCTTGTGCAAGAATTAGTTGGATATTTAACATCTTTAAAATATGTGTCATAAATTCCAGATGTTGCCTTAATTATAAGAAGTTTTCCCTTGCATTTTAATATTATGTAGGAATTTCTATATTCTATTTAGTGTATTATATGTTTATTTATGTTTCAGTAGCAAATCTTCATATATATTTCAGAAATGTTTGTTTTATTGAATTGTGCTTGAAAATTGACCATTAAAAATATGTTAAGCACATCGATTGTGCATAAATTATAATTTCTGAAGCGCAGCAGCAGTGGCGACCCCGAAGATTTCGAAAAAGGAAGGCGAAGACGAGGAGAATGTGAGCAGAAGAATCGGAGATATAGAGGTGGAATCGAAGAGAGAAGGCGACAGACCCCGATACTGAGAGGGAGAGAGCACAGGCCTTATATACATATATAAGAGGCACAGAGGTGGTCATGGAATGTTTGTTTGTATATGCACACGAAACTCTCGTGTATTCCGCCGTTTTGGGTTCTGGTCTTTTGCTGTACATGGCATATAAAGCATATATAGTATCTGTATCTATATAGGTATGTGTAGTCGTTCGGGGGACAGCTAATCAGGCAATTAAAGCACCACAAAATAGCCGAAAAGTCCGAAAAAAAACATAAGAGAATCATTATAAAACGGAGAGAAGGTCGGAAGAATCGAAATCGAATTGTGCCAAACAAAGGAAAAGTTTGGCAATACACACACACACTCTAAAAATGTTTGATATACCATAAACCCTTAAAACAAACAAGAAATCTATTGCAAAACCATTTTTGTTTATATAATGTTTGAATATTAAGTAAATCCCAGCTATCCGGAAGTTAGTGAGTTTTCTGGAATTGGCTGTCTTCTTGTCATAAGCAGATGTGCTTTTGGGTGTTGCTTTTTACAGCCCCGCCCTGTTTTTTAACCACCGCCACCCCCACACCCTTCCTACCTGCAACTGCCAAAATTATTCACCACCGAAAAGGGAATGCGAGACACACGGGAAAACCAACAGGAAAAACAAGTGTATTCTTTTTTAATTAAGGTTAACGACTAGGGGATACCATGTATTAATAAACAAGAATACTAATAATAATATACTATTATATATGGTATATATATATGGCATTATCGATAGGAACAAATGCCACACAATATTAGAAAATTTGTAAACTTCAAACCTAGAGTTTATATAGAGGGAGAATAGTTACTCCTTTTTGTGCGATAATTAAAGATTCCCTACAGGTTCTTAAAAGTATAAGATCTTATACAAAGTGTTTTAAACAATTTGTACTAATTTATAACATACTGAAACATCACCTTTGCATTTCAAACTTCCTCTACACACTGTAATTATACTGATTTCTTGTAAACATTTAATACTTATTGGTATGAAGCTGCTTATTAAGAACACGGTTTTAATATAATTTCATAACAAGGGGATTTAAAAGGGTTACAGACATGTTATGGGAAATATGATGGAAATATGCGTATATACACAAGACAGGGGTGAAAAGGATTATAGAAAAAAATATGTTTACATTAACGCGAAACGAACTCTAGAAGTTGTTTCTACAGTTTCTATGCACATTATACAACCCCCTCTGGCTAACAACAAGACGCAGTACGAACGAGCGAACAGATTCGACAAGTTACTTCACTTAATGCGGTTTTCCCGGGGAAAATGCTGAGAGGCGGGACTGTCGGCGGTTGCTGATGCTGTCGTCGTCGTCCTAAAAACTTTGACGGGAACCTTTAAAGTTGGCTTTAAAATTGAGGAGATGGAATGGTAGCGAGAAGCCGCCGTAGTCTTTGCGTCTGGGGGGGTGTGATCCCTCTTGCTTTGGGGGTTACACCCACATAGCAACACAGCCCGGCACCACCCCACCCCCTCTTGGCCTGTCTGTGTGTGTTGGGTAACTTTTTTTCCTGCTTCTTCTTTTGCTTTTCTGCCCTAACACAAAAATGTGTATCTAGAAATATTTTATGCAGGCAACTCTTCAGCGGCCTGGGGTAGAGGGGGTGGTGACTAGGTGGGGCTTAGGGTTGAGGGGTTGGTTCGCCCCCTCGCAGTTTGTTGTTGTTGCTGTTGTTTTTTTTGTTGGGGTTTTGGGCGTGTTTTCTGGTGGCACAAAACTATGACCGAAAAACCAAGGCTGGGTGGGGCGGGGTTTGCTATGTGGAGGAGCGGAGATGTCGTCGCTACCTCTGCAAGCACACCCACACATACACACATCCAATATAAATCCACACACCAAAAAATATACAGTCGAACTTCCATAACTGGAAACTAGATGGAAACTTCAAATCCTGTCACGTTGCCAGAGATTCAAACGTATTTGCATCAATAACTTCCATAACGTTCCTTCATCAGAGAACAAATGGAAAAGTATTATATTGTTTCAGAAAATAGGGAAATATTATCCCATTAAATGTTCAGAAATTCAATTAATTTTGTCTAAATAACTTAAGCTAGCGGATTATAAGGATATGTATCAACTACTTACTTATACAAGCTTCTATAAAGAGTAAAGATTGGGGAATTTGTTTATATATAACAGCATAATATAAACATTCTATTAGGAACTACAAATAAACTCTATGGAGTTTCTTCCATTGCTTTATATCAAGGACGGTTTTCCCACAAAAAATGTTTATGTTTTCCGTCACCTTAAAGTTCAAGCCAGCTAATAACTCCGCCTTTATGAAATTCCATCTAAAATTTTAGTGTTGGGAGTATGGAGAAGTTCAGCTGTATATAAATATATATATAATATATATATATTTGGGATACACATAGGCGGCATCACAAGACACATGTCCACATAATTGCCAAACGCGCAAAATCGAAGTGGCGACCTGCTGCCCCACCCCCCTTAAGCTCGACCGCCCACTCGCAGCCCACTAAAACCCACCAAAAACCCACCCAAAACAACCCCTACCACTGGCAACCTCAACCTCTCACTCAACCCCTCAATCCCTCTGCCACGGCTTAGGATTACTCACCAGTTTGCATTTGCAGGTGTGGGCGGGTATGTACAGTTGCGCTTGCAATTTATAGTTCGATTTTGGTAGGAAATCTAAGCCGGTTCCCATAAATAATAGGCTGAAACACACAGTCCCATATTGAATATTGAATTTTGAGGTGCCCAAAGCCAGGACGACCGTGTGCCCCGTTCCCTTCCCCTAAATAGCTGACTCTCTCTGTATGCTACGGATGATATTTGCGCTAATTGCCATTGCCGTAGCTTGGTATTTTCATTAAAATTGCGTAATATTAATGGTGGAGCTGGAGGAGGGTCAACTATGTGGCTAAAACTAATTTCCCGTTCGAGGTTTTGCAGCCATCATATGTTGGAAATACACACGCACACGTACAAACACGGAGTTGCATCAACAAATTCGGATTTTCGGCATTACAATTTGGGGGAAATTTGCATATATACTCTGTGCAGGGGGGCAGAGGGAGATGCGATGGATAAACCACATTTGCGCTTCGACCTGCAGCAAGTTCTGTGATATACAATGGCATAGGCATATCATCGCCTAGATTACGCAACTATTCCCAGGACTCATCCAGGCCACGGAGAAGCACAAGATGGGAAGACGAGGCGACCTGGGGAAAGCGACACATTTGTGCCACTCGACTCCACACAGCCACCCACGGAATGGCAGCAGGAAATCCACTCAAGCACATCGAACAGACCACATCGGAGGCCCCACACTCCCGCTGCCACCCCCCCAATATCCCCTTCCAGTCACACTCAGTACTCC